>CM053578.1:89239619-89256277 GCA_028646485.1 Cryptoprocta ferox
CCATGAAGGCGCAGTCCGAGTGCTCCAGGGTGGTGTGCGTGGTCAGGATGGAGTTGTAGGGCTCCACCACGGCCGTGGACACCTGGGGGGCGGGGTAGATGGAGAACTCCAGCTTGGATTTCTTGCCATAGTCGACCGAGAGCCGCTCCATCAGGAGTGACGTGAAGCCCGAGCCGGTGCCCCCTCCGAAGCTGTGGAAGATGAGGAATCCTTGGAGTCCTGTGCACTGGTCAGCCTAGAAAGGGAAGGTGAAGGGCCACGTGGGCCATGAAACTGATGGAAAAGAAAGAGCCAGCTCATGCTGTTTCACATTCCCCAGAAGGTGCATTAAATCCTTGGAAGACTTTTCCAAGTGCACAAAATAGTGCCTCATAGGGAGGGCCCACTCTCTCTCTTGCTTCTCTTCCTCTCTACAACCCTGAGGTGCCAACACATGGCTCTCTTGAATCTCGTGACATAGTCACTTTTGTCATCATAACTTGCCAACCCCACCCAGCTTCATACCTGTTCGCCCCTGATTTAATTTCACATGTTTCTGGAGGGCTTCCCTACTGAGACCAACAATCCAGGAACCTGGGGCGCCTGGGTGGCTCAGTCAGTTAAGCATCCAACTTCGGCTCAGGTCATGATCTTGTGGTCTGTGAGTTCGAGCCCCACGTCGGGCTCTGTGCCGACAGCTCAGAGCCTGGAGCCTGGAGCCTGGAGCCTGGAGCCTGCTTAGGATTCTGTGTCTCCCTTTCTCTCTGCCTCTCTCCCCCTCATGCTCTGTCTCCCTCTTTCAAAAATAAATAAACATTAAAATAAAATCCAGGAACCTGATCCCCAGCCTCGGTGGAGGTCAAAGTCAGTCACAAAGTCAATCCTAGGGCCAGGATTGTTTGTATCCATTTTTCACAGGGCCTTCTGCCCATATCCCTGCCATACAAGGTGATATTCTGGGAATGCCTATGGACCTCCATAGCTTGGCCAGGCAGCCTGTGGACATGTTTGTCCTTGGTGGCCACTCTGCCCAGCCTTAGACCAGTTGCTATAGGAGGTAAAGAGGACATCCGGGTTTAGGCTGGAGCCTACACCTGATTTCTCCTTATCAGAGTGGAGGGCCCCTCCTCACTGGTCCTGATTCTGCATCTTTAAAACTCATCCAGGAGGCTCTCCCTAGGGCTGAAGCTGCTCTTCCTGTCTGGTGTCCAGACCCCTTCACTACAGGAATCCAGCCCTCAGCCCTTCACTCACTAGCTTCCGAATTCGGTCCAGTACCAGGTCAATGAGCTCCTTTCCAATGGTGTAGTGACCTCGAGCATAGTTATTGGCAGCGTCTTCCTTGCCGGTGATGAGCTGCTCTGGATGAAAGAGCTGGCGGTATGTGCCCGTCCGAACCTCATCTGTAATGGGCAGAGTTTTAGACACCCCTCTTCCCCTTGCAGCCTGGCTCCCCAAAGTTCCCAGAAGGGGCAGGATCACCAGGCCCTAAGTCCTACCCTAGAGGAGCCCCATTCAGGCTGCTGCTATTGCCCTTGGTTTTTAGTATTCTTCAATAAAAAAAAAAAAAAAAGATGTGAGGGATGTGGAGTGACCTTGAGACTCTGGAGCTGAGTGGCAGCAGAGTTGTAGTTTAATTGGCTGCTGCAACTGGGAACTACAAATTCTAGTGCTCCAGTTCTAGAGAAGGACTCGCTGTGGTACCCGGGACAAGGTGACATACATGGCAGGGACTGATCATCACTCACCAATCACAGTGGGCTCCAGATCCACAAACACTGCCCGGGGCACATGCTTTCCAGCCCCAGTTTCACTAAAGAAGGTGTTGAAGGAGTCATCCCCTCCACCGATGGTCTTGTCACTGGGCATCTGTCCATCTGGTTGGATCCCATGCTCCAAGCAGTAGAGCTCCCAGCAGGCATTGCCAATCTGCACGCCAGCCTGCCCCACGTGGACTGAAATACACTCACGCTGAACAGGCAAAGGGCAGAGAACACTCTTAGCAGAGAGAAGCCTATCATGCCTGGAGACAGTTCCTGCCTGCAATCCTTTCTTGAGTGGTTCTCCGGCTGAGAGCAAAGGTTCCTGGATTCTGCTCTCCTTCCCCCACCTCCTGTGTCTAAGTCTTTACTGATGGCTTTGAGGATCAACAGGCAGTGGCTCGGGGGGCTGGGCCAAAACCCTCAAAGGAAGCAGATGCAGGCAGTTCCAAGATTATAGAGTCTTGCTCAGTGACTAAGCGTCTTAAGGAGTGTTGAGGGGATCAGATGAGTCTGGCAGACCATGATAGTCAATCCACCCATGTCCAGAAAGAAATTAAGGACCTTTGGCGAGAGAAGCAAGATCCAAGTGAGGTTTCAGGGATCAGAGACAGGAGAGAGGTTTTGAAAGCAGGAAGAACTCTAGATTCGTGTTACAGCTAGAAAGGCCAGCGAGGAAGGGAAAAGTGGTCCTGAAATGGAAGGGGATGTGCTGTTCTTTCCTCTCTTGGGTGTGCGTAGTTCTGGAGTGGAGTGGGGCTGGAGAAAAGGTCTTCCTCACATGATTCTAGGCTGGTGGTCCAAGAACTCTTGGCCCCCAAAGCAGGACTGGGATAAAGTGTTTGGTCCTGGAAATCCGAAAGGTCACTGCCCTTCCTTGGGGAGGCTCATGAGAATCAGGAAGGTTGGACTGTCTTGCTGCATCAAACATTTGAGCCTCTGGTATGTGCCTGATGCTGGGCTGACACTGGCACACATGGCATCTAATGCACTGGCCCTCAGTAGCCCACCCTCTGGGGAAGGGAGAGTTTCAAACATTAACAGATATATAGCAGTGTGGTAAGCGGGATGCCAGAGTATGCCTTCTTGCTCTGCTTGAGAAGTAATTACCACAGCCCTTAAAAACAAAATGAGCATCTCTATCAGATTCACCCAAGCTTTAAGGCTTAACCATGTAGAAATGGGAACCCTTAAAGCGTTGGTAGAAGCCTAAAGTGCCGCGTCTCTTTTGGAGAAAAATTTGGCAATTTCTAGGAAACCTCTAGAGAAGTTCTCACCCAGGTAAACAAGAACAGGTACAAGAACAGTCAGAGATGACAGAAACGGAGACCAATTAAGTGTCCTTCAATAGCAGAAAATGGATAAAGAACGATTCGGAAGTGAAAACGGATGGACGACCCAAAAGAATCTCATCAAAAGATTTCTTACCAGAGAAAAAAGCAAAGTAAGGAAGAATCCTACAATAGGATACTATTTATAAAAACCTTTAATGTGTAAAACAATACCGTGCATCATTGACAGATAAATTTGTGTCTTGCTGTATATTCTTATAGTGTGTGTGTATTACGAAAATAAAGCAAGAGAAAATATTAACACTAAATTTGGAATAACAGTTCTCTCTGGTAGGAAAGGGAGGTGAATGCAGATTGGAGAGAGATTCTATTTCTTAATCTGGGTTGTTGCAAGTGTTTATTATATTATTCTTTCTGCCTTCCTGAGTGTCTGGAATATTTCATAATTTTTAATGAGGATGCTTTCTCCATAAATTTAATACTTCTCTGACTTTTTAAAAATGCTTATTCATTTTTGAGAGAGAGAGAGAGCAGGGGAGGGACAGTGAGAGAGGGAGACACAGAATCTGAAGTAGGCTCCAGGCTCTGAGCTGTCAGCACAGAGCCCAACACAGGGCTCGAACTCACAAACTGTGAGATCATGACCTGAGCCGAAGTCAGATGTTTAACTGACTGAGCCACCCAGGTGTCCCTTCTCTGATTTTTTAAATATGATTTAACTTTTTATGATTTTTGAGATGACTGAGATTAATTCAAACATCATCATTACTTCTTTACTTGTCTTGAGCGAGAATGTTCACCTCTCTGTGGGCGCCCCCCCCTCCCATGAGTTGGGACAATAATAAGAGCCCCCTCCTAGAATTACTATGGGGATAAAATGAAAGAATGCATACAAGTTGCACGACACATACTGGGGACGCCATACATGTTGGGTCCCCTACCAACTCCCATCCCCCAATCCCTGCTGTCTAGTAAGAGAAGGTAATGAATTAAGCTGGGGTGTAGAGAGTTAGGGACACAAGGATTCACAGAATCCCCACATCCATGAGGGGCTGACAGGGTTTACCAATCCCCTGGCAAGGCCAGCACCAGCTGCTGCAACTTTGAGCCTGCTCCACGTTCTGTCTACAAAGCCAGACACCATCTTGGCCCCCTTGACTGCTGGCCCATGCAAGGCAACTCTGACCTTTACTTGAGATGCTGGAAACAATGCCCCTTACTGTGGGACAACAGGTTTGGGACAAAGAACTCAATCCCTAGAATCACATTGACCTCAGACAAGTTACTTCTCTTCAGCTGCTCTAGTGCCCTTTCCTTGAATGTAAAAATAGTACGCTCTCCTACCCGGCAGCCTTTTCATTATGTTATTTACTCCCCCTACACTAAGCATTATTTATGTGCCAGGCACTGTGCTAAGCGCTCCACATACACTATCTCATTTAATTTGCACAACACCCCCTGTAGGTAGGCACTACCATGATGCCATTTTGCACATAAAGAAATTGAATTTTGGGGAGGTTAAGCAACTAGCTCAAGGTCATGAGCAAAACCCCTAATATTCAGAGTGAGGACAGCTTGGTTCCAACCATGCTCTTAACTGTTCTTCTAGCCTTCCTGCTGGGGACCCTGGCAAAAGATATCAAATAAGCCCCATGTGCAGCCAGCTCTCCGTAACTGGGAGCACCCTCCCTTTCCCTCCTCCTCCTCCTCCTCCTCCTCCTCCTTCTCCTCCTCCTCCTCTCTCTCTCTACTGAAATGAGGGGTCAGGTCAGATGCATCAGATGAGCAGGGCTTATGAGAATGTGTCCCCAGACCTGGGAGGTGGGACTAGAGGCCAATGGTGAATCTGCTGTGGGGCTTCAGGTTTGTGGAAAAGTGCCTACACTTCCTGCTCCAGTCCTGCTTACCCCACACTCCCCACCCCTAAATCGGGGCCACAGAAACCCTGCTCCTGGGCAGAGGCTTAGACACATGTCCTAGTTACCATCACCCTGTCCTCCACCCTTCATGTGCTCTCACATACCAACACACCTGGGGAGCCACATTCACATCTGGAAGTTTCTTTCCGTCTCTCCATCTCACCTGCCCACACATTGTGGCCAGGCGAACAACTAGACTCCCAAGGGAATCTCACATCACCCACCAGGGTCCACTAGGACCCTCACTTGCATGCCAAGCCCCCCACCCCTGCTTACCATGCTGCCTGGCTGGGGGCTGGCTAGGGTTGTCTGTCTGTCTGTCTGTCTGTCTGCTGCTTGATGGGAGGCAGATATGGGTCTGTGAGAGACTCACTGCCACTGGCTTCCTTATAGTCTCTGATCAGCTCTCAGGGGGGTATGTTGTTAGAAACGGCCCCAGGAGGGCAGGCCTGTTGACTTGGTTACCAAGCGCTGGGCCTGGGCTCAAACAGGGCAGCAAGGAGGGGGTGGGCAGAGGAGGGGCTCATCTGGTCACCCCACAGAGTTACCCAGGCCCCTGGGTACACAGTGTCTGCTGCTCAGTCACACACACACAATCCCATTTCATGGTGGCTCAGCTGGCTCTCACAGGTGGGAGAGGATTCAGAAATCAACCCCCCTGAGCTCTAGCAGCACTGCCACCCCTGGGGTGGGTGAAGACAGGAAGTGGAATGTGGGTGGGGCTAAAAAGAGTGCGCTGAACCAGAAATAATGAGTCCTAGGGCAAAAGATCAAGCCTCAGGAACTTCTGGTGGAAACTCAGGATGTTTTGAGACATAGGCAACTAAAGCTCAGTCTTAGGGCCATCTCTAGCATTTAACGGCTTCTTCCGCCTCAGTTTTCCCATCCATAGAATAGGGAGAGGTAGTGTTGTGAGGATGAAACAAGATAAACTTTCTTAAGTGCTTAGTCTAGAATTGCTGTTGTTCTCCCCAGGGAAAGTAAGATGAGGAGCAGGGGCTCTGGGCTACTTGTCACGGTCTCTCCAGACTCCCAACAAGTTGCTGCTGGCCTTGCCTGGCCTTATTTCCCCACAGGAATCTTCCAATGGCCTTGGGCAAACTTACGAAATGCAAATGCTAATCTCTCACCTTTGAATGCTGCTTTGTGGCTCTTAAGGCAGCTTCACCCCTTATCTCCTTTGAGTCTCTCCACAGATCTATGAGGTAAGGGAGGCGGGCCTCCATTCCCCTGATGAAGAAAAGGAAATCAATGCCTCTAGTCTCTTGCCCAAGGTCACATAGGGGGTAATTAGTGGTGGAATTAAAATTCATCTGGGACTCAGGCTCAGTGCTTCTCCCCTCTCCACAAGGCAGAGTTTTCACTACCCCTCAGTCCCCTCCCGTGTCTTTATTGCCTTCCTTTCCATCTTAAATTCCAGTCAGTCAGGATCGCTCCCTTACATCCCTCCAGCTTCAGCATCCTCATTTGACTAAACCACAACCCTGGTTCTTCACCAACCCGTGCCTGTACTGACCCAGCTCAACAGTGGCTGCAGAAGAACCCAGAACCAGGCTGATTGACCCGACTTCAAATGCATGACCACTAACCTCAAATGGACTCTAATGCTGCCTGGAAACCACACCGTGTCTCTCCAGTCATTCTTTCAATTAGCAACCATGGCCAGGAATAGGAATGCCAGATTTAGCAAATTAAAGAATTTCATCTTGCAACTTTATCCACGGAGCAGTTGCCAATGTGAAATTTCAGTCACTGTGGCAAATGGTGGGGGAGTTATTTTGAGGTGGGGGCCTTTTCAGAGTCCTTCTCATCACAGTATGCCAGGGAGTGACACAGAATATCGAGATGGCTATCTCTGGTTTTGTCTGTGGACCGCAGTCTTGTCTCTGCCACCTGGAATTAAGAGGCCAAGATCCCCAGAGAGAAGACGCAGCCAGCCAACACTGCAAAGGTAATCAAGGTCAGCCTATGCTGGGTTGATCCATGAAGTCAAAGACCTCAGGAATTATTATCCAGATGGAGGGATCTGGATCCACTGGGCCCAAAATTCTCTTGTCCAGCACTTCAGCTTCCCAACTGACCTTCAAAGTTGGGCATCTCAAGAGTCAACCTAGGTGTCACCAACTCTGGAAAGAAAACTATCCTAAAGGTAGGCTGGGGGAAAGGGTCTTATGTACAACAGAGTAAAGAGACTGAGATTTTTTAAAGTATGTTAACGTATCTAAGTTATAAGATGAAAGGCAATCTATATCTTAATTTCTTCAACAAGTGTTTAGATTTTTAATCTAAGCATGTGGGTAGAACACTTGGAAGCCTATGACAGTAGCAGGTTTGGCAGGGAGCAGGGTGAGGGTAGGACATTGATAGTTCTACTTTGAAAGTGTTACATATGAGATGTCTAACACGCTTTCAAACGGTAATGTCAAAAAAAAAAAACAATAAGTACCTGAGTCTGAAATTCAGAGAAGTCCAAAATGGACATATAAATTTGAGAGTTATCAGCACATGGGTAGTATTTCTTTCCATTCTATTCTTTCTCTATGGTTTGGGAATGTATATACTCTAGTTCTATTCCTTTTTGAATAGCCTTAAAATGTTACAGTAACTTTTTATTAAGGACACCCAAATACACCCAAAAGTAAAGGTAATATAATAACAGCCCATATACTCATCACCTACCTTCAACAATTGCTCCATCAGGAAGGAAAACAAATGAAGAGAGAGAGCCTGGGACTGAGCTATGGGAAACACCCATTAGGGGTAAGCCATCAAAGACCACCAAGAAGGACAGGCCAGCAAAAAACCAGGAGAGGGGAATGTTATTGAAGCCAAGAAGAAAGTGTTTCAAGGAGAAAGGATCAACTGTCTCAAACACTAGTGAGAGGCTGAGAAAGATGTGGAAACATGACCTTTGGCTTTGGTCAGTTGGAAGTTACTAGAGATTTTGGCAAGAACATCTCAGTAAAGCATGTGAACCAGTGGACAGTGAAAAGGAGAGAAGACATGGAGCTATCCCTTTGGAAAGATTGTGCTGTGGGGAGCCAATAGAAGCTCCAGTATGAAAAAAATGGAAGGATGTGCACTAAGGCTCAGCTCCATCTTTTCCAGATGGAATCAGAGGAGACATTTTAATTTTTTTAAATGTCTATCTATTTTTGAAAGACAGAGAGATACAGCATGAGCTGGGGAGGGGCAGAGAGAGAGACACACACACACAGAATGCAAAGCAGGCTCCAGGCTCTGAGTTGTCAGCACAGAGCCCGACGCTGGGCTGGAACTCACAGATTACGAGATCATGACCTGAGCCGAAGTTGGACGCTCAACTGACAGCCACCCAGGCGCTCCCAGAGGGGACATTTTAAACGTGGAGGACCTTGCTGCACTGCTCCAAGATGAAGATGAGACTCTGGGAAGGGGTTAGAAAAGATGGATCTAACAACGAACAGGGGAAGAGGGAGAGAGATCCAAAGAGAGAGTGGTCTGCTGGACATCTTTGTAGGGTAGATGGACTAAGCGGTGATTCAACTGGAAAAATGAAGAAGTGCCTGGAATCATCTGTTGGAATCTGTACATGTATGTGAATGTCTAAGTTTTCAGTCTGGTAATACATATTGTTACCTGTACACCCACCCAGACATTACGGCCCTAATTCAGGAGATACATACACACTCACAGTCATGTGCACACGTGCATGAGCATACACACACACACACACACACACACACACACAGTCAGAAGCAGAATCTATATTCCACTAACATGCTTTGGAGATTTCTCCCTGCAGCCTTGTCGTCTCCATTTTCCCTGCTAGAAGGCCTCCATTTTCCCTGCCAGAGTGTTGTAAACTCCTTGCTACAGGGGCCAGGGTACCATAAATATGTTACAGTTGAGCATATGATGGGAAACGGTGAACTGGGTGATTTGGAGCAGCTTGCTGTCCATCCTAAGAAGGTGGCCACCACCCAGCTCCATTTGTTGCTCTAGTGGTTTCCTACTGCTGTTGTTACAAATTGCTACAAACTTAATAGCTTAAAATAATACAGATTTACTGTCTTACAGTTTTGGAGATCAGAAGTCCAAAATAGGTCTTATGGGGATTGCAATATTATTGTGATTTATAAAAATAGATATTTGGTTATTCAGATGACCAAAATATATTCCTCATATATATTTGGTCTTTGTTTAGGATTCCTGACTCACAGCTCCTAAAACCCTTGGAATATCCTAAGTGTTGAGAGGGATCAAGGTGTCTTTTGCTATGGTAGTGAGGTGACTTTCGGACAGCACCTAAGGTTGGGGGCTGGTGGCCAGGGATCCAACCACATGTTAAAGAGTTGGAACTTTCAGTCCCCTTTCTACCTCCCCAGAGGAAAGAGGGGGTGGAGATTGAGTGCAAACACCAATGGGCAATGATTCCATCTACCATGCTTATGTGATGAAGCCTCCATACAAACCCAAAAGGATGGGGTTAGGAGAGTTTCCAGGTTGGTGAACACATGGGAGAGTGACATGTCTGGAAAGGGCATGGAAACTTTTGGCCTTTTCCCCATACCTTGCCTTATGCATCTCCTTCATTTGGCCATTCCTGATTTATATCCCTTTATAATAAACCAATGATATAGCAAATGAAATGTCTCTCTGAGCTCTGTTAGCCATTCTAGAAAATTAATCAAACCCAAGAAATCTCATGGAAATCTCTAACTTATAACCAGTGGGTCAGAAGCCCAGCTAACAACAAGGGTGCTGGAGGCACAGTTGTATAGGACTGAACCCTCTACATGTAGAATCTGATGCTATCTCTGGGTAGATGGTGCCAGAATTGAGTTGAATTCTTTTTTTTTATTTTTTTAATGTTTATTTAATTTTGACAGAGAGAGAGAGACAGAGAGTGAACAGGGGAGGGGCAGAGAAAGAGGGAGACAGAATCCAAAGCAGGATCCAGGCTCTGAGCTGTTAGCACAGAGCCTGACGCGGGGCTCGAACCCACAGACTGCGAGATCATGACCTGAGCCGAAGTCGGATGCTCAACTGAGACACCCAGGTGCCCTTTGAATTGAATTCTTAAGGCACCCTGCTGGTATCTGATAATTGTTTGGTGCTGTATGGGGAAGCCCTCCCCATCCCCACCCCCATTGGAATTAATACCAGAACATATATAGGCATAAACTCAAGGTATTGGCAGAGTTGCCCTCCTTCTAGAGATTCTAGAAGAGAATCTGTTTCTTGCCTTTTCCTTCTTTCAGAGGCTGCCCATATTCCTTGACTCATGGCTTCCTTCCATCTTGAAAGCCAATAATTACATCTCTTTGACCTCAGGTTCTGACCTCTCCTTCCCTGACTCTGACTCTCCTGCTTCCCTCTTCCACTTATAAAGAGCTTTGTGATGGGGCCCCTGGGTGGCTCAGCTGGTTAAGTGTCTGACTTCAGCTCAGATCACGATCTCAAGGTCTGTAAGTTGGAGCCCTGCACTGGGCTCTGTGCTGACAGCTCAGAGCCTGGAGCCTGCTTCTTATTCTGTCTCTCCCTCTTTCTCTGCCTCTCCCCCACTCATTCTCTGTCTCTCTCTGTCTATCAAAACTGAATAAACATTAAAAAAATTTTTTAAAGACCTTTGTGATTATATTGGGCCCACCCAGAAAATCTAGAATAATCTCAAGATCTTTACCTTAATCACATTTGCAGCCCTTTGCTATGTAAGGTAACATAGTCATAGGTTCCAGGTATTACAACGTGGACATCTTTGGGGGACTATTCTTCTGCCTGTCTCAGTTGCTATATACAAATGCAGGCCTGATACAGCTAAATCTTCCAATTCTTTTCAAGATAAGCTAGACATCTGGAATTTTATACGACTGTGCAGAAAGAGTTAACACAGCAGGTTGAGACTTCTCCTTAGAAAGGTCTGCTTGTGGGGCACCTGAGTGGCTAGGTCAGTTAAGCCTCCTACTCTCAATTTGGTTCAGGTCATCAGGTCATGATTTCATGGTTCGTGAGGTCGAGCCCTGCATCGGGCTCTGCACTGACAGCATGGAGCCTGCTTGAGATTCTCTCTTTCCCTCTCTCTCTCTCTGAAACCTCCCCCCCTCCCCGTAAGTAAGTAAGTAAATACATACATAAATACATAAATACTTGTAAAGTTGGCTTTGGCTGGTGTCTGGGAACTTGGCTCTTTAAAGTGCGTCCAGTTGGTGGTGAACTGATCAGGATGGTTCTAGCTGAGCCTAGACTGAGTGGTAAAGAACATGGTTGATGCTGAACAACTGCTTTACTTCTAGGAGTCCGGAATTCTGGTATGTGCAAGACAGAGGTGTCCATGTGACCAGCCCTCACCAAACACCTTGGTTGCTGAGTCTCTAGCAGATTTCCTTGGGCAGAAACACTGCAGGGAAAGGTTGCTCCATTTTCATTTTGAAGGAAGAGTAAGCTGTGTGAGCCCTCCTGGGAGGGGGAGGGCATAGATCCCTTCAGATTCCGCTTGTGTCCTTTCCCCTTATGAGCCAGCTGTGTGGCCTTCCTACATCACTGTCATTAACCTTAGCTGGGAGTATAACTTGATGCTGAGTCCTGTGAGTCCTTCTAGTAAATCATGACATGGGGGTGGTCTTGGGGATGCTCTAACACAAAGACGATTCCTGATTTTTCCCATATTCTACATGCTATGAGGATTAACACCGTGAGGGCCAAACAAAACAATTCTGAGAGGGAACTTGGCCTCCAGGATGCCGGTTTGCAATCTGGCTTCTTAGAGTTCTACCCTAGTTTTACTCCCATCTCAGAAGTGAAACGATTCCTCTGACACACGTTTAGCAAATGCTTACCCCATGACATCCTAGGAACCAGGGACACAAAGATGAGTAAATAAGATACAGTCCTTATCTGGAATGAGTTTACAACCTAGAAGACAGACGTGTACACAATTAACTGCAGGATGATAGGCTATGCGCACTAAAGTAAAGGAATATGATGCTCTAAGAATCCAGACAGCTGCTTAGACAGCATTTTGCTGTGTATGTACACATCCCTAAATTCATCTGGTCCTCACAATCTGAAGTTGTTATCGCTGTTTCACAAAGGAAGAACCAGAACTCGAAGGTCAAGGAAGTTGAGGGTGTTGCCTAAGAGAATTCAGGTCTTTTACAATACTCATTCTTCTGGGGTGGGGGCGCGCAAGGGAAAAGGAGGGTGAGGGAAGGTCTGAGGAGCCCATATGTTCTATAATCACCAAGGGTCTCTGTAGAGACAATGACCCCGTCTCTCAAAGCAGCCTGACTCTACGCCCTTGCCACTTTTGACTTTTATGAATGAGTCTTGTTCTCCCAACCATATGGCAAGTCTATTGAGAAGAGAGACCTTGTCATACTTCACTGTATTCCTTTCCATGCCTTTCCTAAGTAAGGTGTCAGTTAGCTTCTTTGTTAGTAGGAAGTTGCCATTGCTAGTTTTTTTTTTTTTTTTTTTTTTATCCTACTTTGTTCTAATGTCAGACAGCTCTGGCCCTAGGAAACACTATGGTAGGTGAGGCAGGTGAATCTCTTCCAAATGACTAGCCTGAGAGACAGGTTTCTTCGGGACATACTGATGGGCATATGGGGCATTTCCTGATGATTTCCCCAGTGGAGGGAGACAGCTAGAGAATGTAAGGCATGTAAGGGAAAGCAGAAGTAGATTGAAAAGCCCATTCTCTCAAGAAATGGAGATGGAATGTAGGAAGAAGGAAAAGCTTCCGTGAAGGCCTCTGCCAGAGCATTAAAGGCGTTAAGATGCAGGTCACAGATCCTGGCCATGGCCTAGGAACAGGAGAAGATGGGAGAGTCGACCTGAAGCACTATAGCAAAATCTCCATTTTCTTTTCTCCTCTTCACAAACATTTTGATACCTCACAATAAGGCTGTCAGTGTGGAATCGACCGCTCCTTTTCACTGATGAATACGCCAAGGACTCAGTAAGGTGAGGTCACCTGCCCAAGGTCACATAGGGCGGTCAGGACACAAGCCCACGTCCTTGAGGGCTCCAGTCCAGAGCTCCGGCAGTGCTGGCCGCAGGGAAGCAGGCAGGTGGCGGTGGCGAGGGCTCGACTGACCCGCGGCCAGCTGGCGAGCCGCGGCAGATTCCTGGGGTCGGCCCTCGCAGACAGCCTTCGGGGCTGGGGCCTGTGGGGTACTCTAAGCGAACGGCACCCTGGGGCTCACGCTGTGCAGCTCTTGGTCCTCGGCCGCCCACAGGCGTTGGCGAAGGCCAGCCGTCCAGACCGAGGACCAGCAAGCGGTGTGCAGATGCAAAGGGTTCCCCCGGGACTGGCCGGAGCCTCCAGGGAGGCGGGGCGGGGAGGGCACGGTTGAAGTCTGGCTGCACCCACCTCGCAAGGACAGCCTGTACAGCACCGGGCCTAAGAACACCTGGGCGATGGGCGCCCCCGTGACTCAGGTGCTGGCGAGATGCGCCCAGGCACCACGCCCTGCGTCCCTGCAGCGGAGATCCGGAGCCCAGAGTGTCGGCTCAAAACCTGGAGGGAAGGGTTAAAGCCGGGGTCGCCACTCCTAACCCCAGTCAGACAGGTGAGAGACCCAGACAGGGAAGGGGGAGGGGACCCGCCCTGGCCCCACCCCTCGAGGCCGCCTACCCCCTCGGGGGCGTGGCCTCCGGGCCGCTCAGCCCCTAGTGGGTGAGTGCAGTGCGCGGGCCCCGCCCCTCGCCTATAAGAGCGGTGCGGCACTGCAGCTAGCGCAGTTCTCACCGAGACCCGTCACCCGGACTCTACGTGAGACCCACCCGCCCGGACTCACCATGGTGAGTGCGGCCCCGCCGGGATCGCGCCAGGCCCCTTATTGCCCTTCTCCTTGGGGACCCTCCTTGCCGGGATGCTCGGGACCCTCCATCCGGCGTTCCGGGTCTCGAGGAGGTGCGAGGGTTTGTGCCTTCCCCCACCCCCACTCTCTCCTGGTGACTTTGGCCGAGTCGTGCAGTCCACTTTTGGAGGCTGGGGAAGAGGGGTGGAGAGGGGTGGGATTCTTCGCTAGCCGAGAGGCTGAGAGGAGTCCTTCTGGAAATCGCCTCCTGCTCCACCAAGCATTTGTGTCCTAACCCTCCTGAGGGGAGTCGCGGTCCCGCTCCCAGTGCTTTCCGCGGATGCGGGAGACCCGCTGGGCTGCCCTCCGCCCCTAACCTCCCCCCACCCCGACCCCGGCTCCCCAGAACTGAGCGAACACGTGCTTAGCACAAGAAGGTGGTAGGGGGTCAGATTACTTGGTTCAGCATCCCCTTTTCCTTCGACTGTGTGTGCATCCCTGCTACCCACAGCCCCCCCCCCCACCCCGGTGACTCAGCACCCCGCTTCTGAACCGGGAGGGGTGGCAGGAATGGGGTTCGGCCTCATGAGGCGAGTCGGCCCCTCTCCAGCCCGAGCCCAGTGAACGGACGGGCAGAGACAGCTGGCGCTGAGCGAGAGCGCGGGCCCAGGCCAGGTTGGGGGGAGGGGAAAGAGGTGTGTGTAGGGGGGTGGTATTTATAGCCCAGGAACGGGGGCCGAAATCCAATCTTTGCTTTCGGCTGGGATGTAACTGGAAAGAATCTAGAAGGGGGGGCGATTGCGGGGCCGGGGTGCAGGATGGCGCTCACCCTGCGCAGGGCAAGGCAGGTTACCTCTGGGGCCTCACCGCAGGTTCCGCTTCCTTTTCTGGGTATTTGGAAACCGTCACCCCGCCATTTCGGTGTTGGGAAGGGAGGTTGCGCGGGCCCTGCGCCGCACCTCTTTGGCTCTTTAGGGGTTAATTTCAGACTGGCAGGGATGAGCCTAAGGCAGCCAGTGCCCCAGTGCCCACAACCCTTATTGCCCGCGCCTGCCATCTGCACTCTCTGCTATTTCGTGAGGGCCGCGCCGTGGATGAAGGTGGTGAAGACACCCAGAGTGCGGGGGTGGAGGTGGGGAGAGGAGCCAGCTGGGACTGATCCCGAGCCAGATGGGATTTAAAGGTGTTGAAGAGGACACCCCGAATGGTCAGTGTGGTCAGTTGATGCCAGACTGGAGGGCTGAGACACCTCTGCAGCCCACAGGAAAGACAGAGGGTTCTATGAAATTCTAGCTGTTCATCCTCAAAGAAGTAATCAAGCTGAGGGTGGGGGGAGCTTTTAGCTATAAACTCATGGCCCTGGAAAACCTGCCCTTTCTCAGGCTCTTGAGAAGGTTGGTTTGGGAGTATAAATCCGAAAACAGCCGAAAAGTCACTTGTCCTTGTCTCAGAGTTACTGCAGTGTCTGCCTGCTTCTCACGGGCACTTGTCCTCTCTGTCCTCCCTGAGTGCCTTCTGAGTGTGGCTGGATCATGTGGAGCCACAGCTCTTACTTGACAAGGTCCTCACAGGGAAGGAGACTAAGGGACTGATTTGCCCTACTGGGTGCCTCCAGTTGTTAAGCCCTATGTGGGGCAGGCTGGGCAGGCTGCCAGCCTCTTCCCACTTCTGCCCAGCCCCAGGCCTTCCAATCGAAGCATCCTAGCTGGTAGGTGATAGGGTGGGAGAGAGGTGAGGACTAGCGACGTGGGGCTTATGCTGTGTTCCCTCTCTTTATACCTCAGCGTGAATGCATCTCAGTTCATGTGGGGCAGGCAGGTGTCCAGATGGGCAATGCCTGTTGGGAGCTCTACTGTCTGGAACATGGGATTCAGCCCGATGGGCAGATGCCCAGTGATAAGACCATCGGCGGAGGGGATGATTCCTTTACCACCTTCTTCTGTGAAACCGGTGCTGGAAAGCATGTGCCGCGGGCAGTGTTTGTGGATCTGGAGCCCACTGTGATTGGTGAGAGGAAGACGGGGTGGAATTGAGGGGAGCGGAGAGGGACTCTAAGCTTCTCTCTGGAGAGATGGTGTCTAGACCTGGCTTTCCTGGCCCTGCAAACTCTTTGCCATCTTTGAAGCTGAAGAAGGCAGGCTGGGTGGTGGGTGTGGGTTTCTCTCACACACTGGTATCACAGGCTTACAGAAGGATGAGCTCTTCCATACATCTGACCGCAGTTACCACGCTGGGGGAGGGAGGTCCCTGCTGAGCGCAGCCTTGTGGTTTGTGCCCTAACGATGTGTTTGTGCCCTTCCAGATGAGATCCGAAATGGCCCATACCGGCAGCTCTTCCACCCAGAGCAGCTCATCACTGGGAAGGAGGATGCCGCTAACAACTATGCCCGTGGTCACTACACCATTGGCAAGGAGATCATTGACCCGGTACTGGACCGGATCCGCAAGCTGGTGAGAATTTGGGATGGGAGGGAGGGAGCTTACAGATGATGCTAACGGTCGGGAACATTTTTTTTTCCAGGATCCATTTCAGGGGGTCATCTCATCTCTAACTGTGTATGTATGTTGCAGACTCACCAGTCTCTGCCCTGACTCCTGAGAGATTTTAGGCTTTTGTGGAGCCAGAAGGTAGAGTTTCTCAGGCCCCTCGCCCACCTACATTGCCCTTTCTCTTTCCTGCCTTTCAGTCTGACCAGTGTACTGGACTTCAGGGCTTCCTGGTGTTCCACAGCTTCGGAGGGGGCACCGGCTCGGGCTTCACGTCACTCCTGATGGAGCGGCTCTCGGTCGACTATGGCAAGAAATCCAAGCTGGAGTTCTCCATCTACCCCGCCCCCCAGGTGTCCACGGCCGTGGTGGAGCCCTACAACTCCATCCTGACCACGCACACCACCCTGGAGCACTCGGACTGCGCCTTCATGG
>CM053578.1:89256777-89274536 GCA_028646485.1 Cryptoprocta ferox
TCCTTCATCTCTGGTGTGTCAGGAAATGCCGGCCTCCAAAGCTGCCCTCTCACCATTCCCTCCTTTTGGAACACCGCCTCCCCCTGCTTGTCTCTGTGTTGCCATTCCTCCCAGCTTAGGTCACCGTCACCCAGAACCATCCAGCCCTGGGAAGCTCCCGCTTCCCTAGATTCTCCCAGCACCTACTGTCTTGTCTCTATCACTCATCTGGCACTTGGCATGGACTGCCTTATATGGTGGCACTCAGCTTCTTGCCAATATCCTATTTCTTCTAGAGTTTAAAAGATTATGTATATATTTGAACGGTTATTATGTGAACATATACTTCCAAATTGAAAAGGTACAAAAAAGATTTACAAACAGCAAAAATAGGGGCGCCTGGGTGGCTCAGTGGGTTGGGCATCTGACTTCGGCTCAGGTCATGATTTCAAGGCTTGTGAGTTCAAACACCGTGTCAGGCTCTGTGCTGACAGCTCAGAGCCTAGAGCCTGCTTCGGATTCTGTGTCTCCCTCTCTCAATCTTCCCCTCCCCTGCTTGTGCTCTGCTCTCTCTCAAGAATAAATAAATATTAAAAAATTTAAAAAAAAACAGCAAAAATAAGTTTATAAGTGGAAATAAGTCCTCTTCTTTTGTTTCCCTCTTGACAGCCTCCACTATTAACTTTTTTGTTAGTGTTTCTTTCCAGAGACATCTACATATATATTAATGTGTATATAGTAGCCCCCCTTTATCCATGGGGGACATGCTTAAGACCCCAATAGATGCTTGAAACCATGTATAGTACCAGACCCCATATATATTATGTCTTTTGCTATACATGCATCCCTATGATAAAGTTTAACTTATAAATTAGGCACAGTAAGAGATTAAAAATAATTCATAATAAAATAAAGCAAGTATAACAATATACTCTAATGAAAGTTATGTGAATACAGTCTCTTTCAAAATATCTTGTACTGTACTTACCCTCCTTGTGATGATGTGAGATGATAAAACGCTTACATGGTGAGATAAAATGAGGTGAATAGCATAGGTATTATAATGGAATGTTAGGCTAATTTTGACTTTCTGATGATATATCAGAAAGAGGATCATCCGCTCCAGACTGCAGTTGACCGTAGGTAACTGAAACCACAAAAAGCGAAACGGTGGACAAGGGGGACGAATATACACACTGAGACACACTTTGTTTTACCCTTGTTTTTTCATTTGACAAAAAACCTGGAAGGTGGTTTACATCAGTACGTATAGATATGCCTCATTCTTTTTGGTAACAATATAGTATTCCAATGTATAGTGTACCATTGCTTATTTTTATTATTTTTAATGCGAATTTATTTTTGAGAGAGACAGAGCACGAGAGGGGGGAGGGGCAGAGAGAGAGGGAGACACAGAATCCAAAGAAGGCTCCAGGCTCTGAGCTGTCAGCACAGAGCCCGACACAGGGCTTGAAACCATGAACCACGAGATCATAACCTGAGCCAAAGTCGGACACCTAACCAGCTGAGCCACCCAGGCACCCCACCATTGCTTATTTAACCAGACTGCTATTAATGAGTATTTAGGTTGTTTCCAATCCTTTGCTTTGGAAACAAATGCTGGAACCCTTGTATGTACTTCTTTGTACATATGTACAACCATAAATTCTTAGAATCAGAATTGCTGGGTCAAAAGCTATGCACCTTTAACTTTGATATGCACCATATTGCTCTCCCACTACCATTGGGCTAGCATGCCTATGCCCACAGCCTTGCCCATACCTTGTACAACTTTTTGACCTTTGTCAATCATCTGACAAGTGAAACAAAGTATTTTACTGCAGCTTTCCTTTATAATTCTCTGGTTATGAATGAGATTGAGCACCTTTTCATATGTTTAAAAGTCAACAGGGGCGCCTGGGTGGCTCAGTTGGTTAAGCGTCCGACTTCAGCTCAGGTCATGATCTCACAGTCCGTGGATTTGAGCCCCGCGTCGTGCTCTGGGCTGACAGCTCAGAGCCTGGAGCCTGCTTCGGACTCTGTGTCTCCCTCTGTCTGTGCCCTTCCCCTGCCCGCACTCTGTCTCTCTCTCTCTCTCAAAATAAAATAAAGGCATAAAAAAAAAGTCAATATTTTCTCCTCTGTGATCTGTCTTATCTGTGCTGTTTCCCCATTTAAGAAACTACATTGTCTTTTCTTTGTGAACAAAGGAAATTAACCCTTTGTTTGCTAGATGTGTTCAATATAATTTCCTCAGCTATTATGTCCCAACTAGATTTTTATCTCCTCTAGTACAAGGACTGGAACTCAAACCCCTTTGTATTACTAATTCTTAATATAATATCACATACACAGTAGGTGCTAGACAAATGTCTTTGGAGATAAGAGAAGTAAGAAGAAAGATTTGGTTGGAAGATTTTGGAGCGATTCCTTCCTCCTATACTAAGGTCAGTCAGGTCTCTTCTTGTAAACAGCAGAAATTAGCTCTGGCAAATTAAGAGAAAAAAAAAAAAGGAAAAAGACCCCTCCTCGTTCCCCTCCCACGAACACACACAAATTGGAGAGACGCTGGGTAGCATATAGAATTAATACTGCCAGATGAGACTCCATAAACAGGTAGGCACCAAAGGAAGCTGAGCAGCCAGCATCATAGTCAAGGTCGCGGCACAGGACAGCCTGCCCAAAAGACCCCTGTTCTCTACAGAATAGGGGCTCCAGTGAGGCTCCCTCTGACCCAGGCACTGAGACGGACACTTCCTCCTCCAGACACCAGAGGCCGCTGCTGGCTCCGCTGTCACAACCACCACAGAAAAGAACTCTAAAATGCCCCTGCTTCTCTGTGACTTGCTCCACATTCAAAGTCCCAGTTGGAGCTTTCAGTTGGCAGAGCTTATGTCTTTTGCTTGTACCCTTAGAGCCAAGAAGTCTGGGAGAGCAAGTGTCAGGGCTTTGTGACAGGTGGTGGGCTGCCTCTCCAGGCCTACACAATGGGAATTCCCCAAATGTAGGCGGAAGGGTCAGACTGTGGGCAGCCAGGAAAAGTAGAGGAATCACACCACCTTCTTCCCTTTTGTCTGGCCTTTCTCTTTGGTGAAGCATTTCTAGGTCACATCCAGCCAAAACACTCTTGTGAACTCACATAAGCATTACTGGTTGGGCTGATCATGGGCCAGAGAAGTTATGTACCAGGACCTAGATATACTATGTACTACACCTCATTTGACTAACAAACAGCCCTAGGTGTTACCTGTACTTTGGTAGGAAAACCTGAGTCCTCAGGCTTTGCCAAGTCACACAAAAGTGCCAGGTTGCAAACCTTGGGGTTTCTCAGTGGGCTGTATTGCTGGGCTGGTATCTCATCATGTTGGAGCTCTGTGAAGCCACGGATTGGGCCATATTCTTCTTTTTACACTCTGGCCGCATCTGCTTTGTAGAAGGTGTTCAACTTGTGCGTTGGCCTGGATGATATCATGTAGCAGCCAATTCTGGAAAGTTCTCCAATGCTCCGGAGAGTCCTAAACCCAGGAATCATTGACAAGGTCTACACGGGATCACTCAGAGAAAACAAAAGCAAAAACAAAAACAAAAACAAAAAAACCAAAAAACAAATCTTGAACCTGCAGAATTTCCTTTTTTTAAAAATTTGTTTTCCTTTTACCTTTTAACCTCAACTCCCCCAAATGTGTCAAAACTGTCGAGAGATTCCAAACTGTTCATTATTTTTTTTAAATTTTTAAAAATGTTTTATTTATTTTTTGAGAGAGAGAGAGAGAGAGAGAGACAGTGCGAGCAGGGGAGGGACAGAGAGAGACAGACAGATTCCGAAGACAGGCTCCAGGCTCTGAGCTAGCTATAAGCACAGAGCCCGACGCGGGACTCGAACCCACGAACCGTGAGATCATGACCTGAGCCGAAGTCGGACGCTCAACCGGCTGAGCCACCCAGACGCCCCCAAACTGTTCATTATCTGATCATCCAAAGAATATTTTTGAACCCCACTACTGCCCTCAAACTCTAGCGCAAAAAAAAGACACAATTTCTGTCCTGTGGCATTTACATTCTAGTGGGGGAGGTGACTGTCAATCAGAGAATCAAACAAGTAAGGGCTGACTCGTAGCTCGGACGAGTGTGATGAAGGATGTCACGAGATGCGGACAGGCAGGTCTGACCTACTCAGGAAAGTAGGCGGGACAGCCTCTTTTCAGGACCTGGGGCGGGAGCAGGGGGAGGATTTAGGCCCAGAGCGGGGAGTCTGTGAGTCCTTGAGGTGGTGAGTAGCCTTCGGTCATCGGGCCTGTTTATAGCAAAGCGACAGAGGGACCCCGGGCCGGGTGGCTTGTTTGCGGGCGAGTGCGTCACGCCGGGGGGGAGCCGGCCGCCCGTCGCCCAGGTCCCGTCCGGGGATGACGTCGCCCGGGTGCAAGCCCAAAATAGCCGGCTCCGCCCCCATCTCCCGGCAGCCCCTGCAGCAGCCCCCCGCGTCCCCGCCCCCTGGGTGACAGGCCGAGCCGGCCTCCTCTGGGTCTCTAGTAGTTTCCGAGCCGCTGACGCATGCTTGCGCGCACAGCTGGGCCGGGCGCGTCCTACGCAGCAGCCGCGAGCCCGGCGGCCGGTGCCAGACGGTTCCTGCGGGGGGCAGGGGCGGGGCGCTGCAGGAGGCCCGGGACTCCCGGCGGAGGAGGTGCGGGCGGGGGGCCCCGCTCAGGCTGGGAGGCCCCGGTCCGGGCTGCTGGAGTCAGGGGGCTGCGACCGGGCTCCCGGGGCCTGGGCGCCGAGATAGCCCGTGCGGCACCGGCCTGCGGGGGGCCGATAAGGCAGCCCGAGGGAGCCTCGTCACCGGCCCCGAGCCGAACCCACCAGGCGCTGCTTCCCCGCTGGGAGCTCTTCCGGCTCCCTCGGGGGGTCTCCAGCCCCAGGGAGGGGCCCTTGGTTCTTTCTGCCTGACTCCTCCTCCTCTCCTGCAGCCCCGAGGAGGAGGCCCGTCTGACTCCTGACGAGTTGCCATGGCTTCCTACTACGATATCCTAGACGTGCCGCGAAGTGCGTCCGCTGATGACATCAAGAAGGCGTAAGTGCCTCACCGCCCCTCCCCCCCCACCATGGGGTCCTTCAGAGGCCTTGCCGCGAGGGAACCAGGTCCTTAGAAAGGATGGGGGGGGGCAGTTCCCTCTACAGGGAGGAAGAAGACCCCTGGAAGAGTAGAGTAGGAGAACGTCCTTAGCATGAAGTTCTGCTGCGAGGGGCATTGTGGGTCCTTCTCCAATGGGCCCCCTCACTCCTACCCCAATCCCAGCCCCTGGGTGTGGGCTTTCTTAGGATACCTGCAAAAATGTCCAAGGCCTGTGACCAGGAGGAACCAGGGCCCTGTACCCTCCATGGCAACACATATTTCCAATTTCTGCAGCCCCAGTGCGCTCCAGGGAGGGGGTAGGGCTGGGGCTTTCTCAGGCGCGCATTATCGTCTGCGCCTACCACAGCCCCCAGCACTGGCTGCAGAGGGGAGACACAGGGACTCCATTGAAACATGGCAGCCGAGGCGGCCCCAGCAGCCTTGGTGGATGCTACAGGAGTGGGGCAAGGACAGTGGCAGGCCAATGGGCAAATGGGTCGTTCTGTCCCATGGTGGGAAGTGCTTGCTTTTGTCCCCTGACCCACCCCTCTGAACCCACTTCCTGCAGGTATCGGAGGAAGGCTCTCCAGTGGCACCCAGACAAGAACCCGGATAATAAAGAGTTTGCTGAGAGGAAGTTCAAGGAGGTGGCCGAGGCATATGAAGTGCTGTCAGACAGTAAGGGCCAGGGCACCCCCATTTTGTGCCCCATTCTGTTGTTTCCCAAAGCCATGCTGCCACCTCCCGTCTCCTCTGTGCCTTTTCCCAATCTGGCATTTAAATGCCCTCCACCTCCCTCCCAAGGGGACTCTGGGGCTCTTTTATTTTTTGCTTCAATTCAAGTGAGCACCTACTATGTGCAAGCACCCTTTTATTCTTCCCCTGATCCCCTGTGCTCAGTGTCTGCTCCCTGGGATCTGAGAGTTGCAGGATGGGTCTTGACAAAGGGCAGGTGACTACGGGTGCCGAACCTCCTCTGTGCCAGGCACCAGCGGGTGTGATCTCCAGGAGTCCTCACAGCCATCCTGTGAGGCAGGATTTATCACCCCCACTTCACAGGCAAGGAAACTGAGGCTGAGAGAGGCAAAGTAATTTACCCCAGGTCACACAGAGCTGGAATATGAATCTAGGTTTTTTATTTATTTCTTCATTCAAAAAATGTTCATTGAATGTTGATGATGCTGGCTCCTTGCTGGGTCCTGGGGAACAATGGGGGACAAGCAGACACTGTTCTCGGCATGATGGGTTTATTCCATTTTGGTCCAGGAAGACCAACATTAACCAAGGAAGTACACAGACAAGAGTATGCGGAAGGAAAGTAGCAGGGTGAGGTTGATAGGGAATAATGGGCCTCATTTTGTGTTACAGTGGTCGCAGAAGGCCTCTCTGAGGAGGTGACATTTAGCCTAAGCCCTGACCAATGCGACAGTAATAATTATCAGCTAACATTTATTGAACACTTACTACATTTTTGGCCACTGTGTTAAGTTTACGTGGATTATTTTATTTAATCCTTGCAATGACCCTGTGAGGTGGGTGCTGTTATTGTGTCCATTTTACAGATGAGAAGGAACCACTGTGTGAAGAGCGGGCACTGCTAAAACCTATAGCTTGTGTCCCCCCCCGTGCACCCTGCTGCCTCTCTGGCATCAATCACTGGGCAATCCTCTGAGGGTCCCAGTCTGGAAGGGGAGGCCATCCTCCCAGAGGGAGGGAGAAATGATCTGGTCTCTTTTTCCAGAGCATAAGCGGGAGATCTACGACCGTTATGGCCGGGAAGGGCTGACTGGGGCAGGTAGGTGGAGCGGGAGGGCCCAGGGATGAAAGTGGGTCATGGAGGAGAGGGGGAGGGCAGACTATTGCAGCGGGTGCTCTCTGGAGGCTCCTGGCCGTGCTTTTGGTGGGGTCCCTTGGCTCAGGGCAAGATGCGTGCCCTAAGCCCCCTCCCCATTCTGCCTCTCCTCCAGGAACTGGCCCATCTCGAGCGGAACCCGGTGGTGGTGGTGGTGGTGGTGGGCCCGGCTTCACCTTCACCTTCCGCAGCCCCGAGGAGGTCTTCCGGGAGTTCTTCGGGAGTGGAGACCCTTTTGCGGAGCTCTTTGGTGAGTGGGCTCAGGAGGCCCCTTGCGGGCCCAGCTCCTGCTTCAGGCCTGTCATCCATCCTCTGGGAGGCCCTGAGGCAGGAGGCTGAAAGGGAAGCAGGATTCCACAGACCGAAGATTTTGTGGGGGTAGATCCAGTGACAGCTGGGCCAGAACCTTACACAGGCCTGAACCCACAGAGACTCGCCTTATTAAATGATGGTAACAATAATACATTGTTAGGCTTGCACAATGGCGACCATGAAAGCAAGACTCAAAGCACCACGTGACCATAGTAATGACATCACAAACAACAGATTCCATTTTTCAAATGATTAATATGAATCCTGTGAGTTGGATCATTTTCTCCCCATTTACAGCTGAGAAAACAAAGGTACTTTCAGATAACTTGCTTAGAGTCACACAGCAAAGGGGAGAGGCTGGGCTCGTAGCCAAGTGTGCCTGACTTCACACCTTGCTTATCTGCCTGTACTGAACGAGCTACCGGTCCTCCTGTCCGCTTTCCCGTCCCTCCCTCCCTCCTTCCTTCCTTCCTTTATTTTTTATTGTGGGCAGAACTTACCAGCAGTCTTTTCCATATGTAATATTAAGAAGAAATTTAATTTGTAAATAGGTCCAACCAAAAAAGAAAAAATAATCAGAAATGCTTGCCAGGTCACATTTCTAGACTGACGGGGTTCACACATTTTTGGGGGGCAAGTCTCTTTACCAGATGATTGTTAATCTGCTTGCTGGTTGCAGATGACCTGGGCCCCTTCTCAGAGCTCCAGAGCCGGGGTTCCCGACCCTCGGGCCCCTTCTTCACCTTCTCTTCCTCCTTCCCTGGGCACTCTGGTAAGTGCTTTCCCTTCCCTTTTTTGGAAGCTCTGGGTCCTGGAACTCCTCATCCCAGGTCCCGGCTCCCGGCGTCAGTTCTGCAGGGAGACCCCACGAGGGTTCCTGGCCTGTCGTGACTGCAGCACATCCGCCCCATCCTCCCTCTGACAGCCTCTCCGCCTCCTTCTTTGTCTCCGTACTAGATTTCTCCTCCTCATCTTTCTCCTTCAGTCCTGGGGCTGGTGCTTTTCGCTCTGTTTCTACATCTACCACCTTTGTCCAAGGCCGCCGTATCACGACCCGAAGGTGAGGGCTCCTTTGGGACCATATCGGGCGTGGGGGTGAGGGGTGGAGGGGGGGCTGCGTACAACTAGAACGTCAGCTCCTTGTGGGCAGGGTCTGTCCTGTTCACTGCGGCGTCCCAGGCCGTGGACAGGCAGACGCAGAACTCGTGCACGCTCGCTGAGTGAACTGCGCCGCCTCCCGCAGAATCATGGAGAACGGGCAGGAACGGGTGGAAGTGGAAGAAGACGGGCAGCTGAAGTCAGTCACGATCAATGGTGAGGAGCGGCTCTGCCACCCAGTCCCTGGCAGGAAGCCCCAGCCCTGGGCCCCAGGGCCCCCTTCCCAGACTGCTCCTCTCTGAGCTCCTTTGGGGCAGGGAGGGAACGGCGGCCACGAGCCAGACTGGCAGCATCAGAGACGGGGATCCCAGGAAAGGGGCTGGGGCAGGGAACTGAGGAGTCTCAGAGGGCCAGCTAATCACCTGCATCATTAGTGGGTGCCTGCTGTTTGCAGAACATCGGACTATTTTTTTTTAATGTTTGTTTTTGAGAGAGAGAGAGAGAGAGAGAGAGGCAGGAGGATAGAGGATCTGAAGCGGGCTCTGCGCTGACAGCAGAGAGCCTGATGCAGGGCTTGAGCTCACGAACCGTGAGACCATGGCCTGAGCCGAAGTTGGATGCTTAACTGACAGCCACCCAGGCTCCCCAGCATTTTTTAAAAAGTTATGTATATATGTATGTATGTATTTAGAGAGAGAGAGAAACTGGGGCAGGGACGGAGAGAGAGGGGGAGAGAGAGCATCCCAAAGGGGCTCCACACTGTCAGTGCAGAGCCCGAAGTGGGGCCTGAACCCATGAACCATGAGGATCATGACCTGAGCTGAAGTCGGATGCTTAACCGGCTAAGCCTCAGGCGCCCCAGCATTTGACTATTTTGAAAGCACTTGTGCACATAACGTGGCCTCTGTATTGAAACAGCCACGGGGGAAGCAGGGCTGTTGGTACTCGCCCTATTTTTCTTTGTTTTGTTTTGTTTGCTTTCACGCTATTTTTCGTGTGAGGAGACTGAACCTTAATATGGTTAAATGGCCCTCACTCCCAAGGAGCCCCAGGCCCAAGGTTTTTGTCCTGCTTAGTAAGGGGTGAAGCCAGGAGTGACACTCAGGACACAGGTTTCCCGGGGTGGCACTCTTCCCACAAGAATGGGATGGTCACCGCGGCGGCTCTGTGAGCCCTGTGTGCTAAGTGCGCTTGAAGGGCTGTCTTATTTAGTCATCGGAACAATTTGACAATGTACATACTGTCATCGTTTCCATTTTACAGGTGAGGACAGGGAGGTTCAGGGAGGTTGAGTAACTTGCCCCAGGCAGGGAGACGGCGTGCCCCTGTTGCAGCCAAAATGTGCGCATGCCCGTTCCAGAGCAGGGGCTGTAAGTGGGCAGAGTTGCTGCTGCATGAGGCAGTCTGGCAGGGTTCCTGTGGCCGGGGTCGGAGGGCTTCATGGCGGCTGTGACTCCTGCAGGTGTCCCAGATGACCTGGCGCTGGGCTTGGAGCTGAGCCGTCGTGAGCAGCAACAGTCTGTCACCTCCAGGTCCGGGGGCACACAGGTCCGGCAGGCCCCTGTCTCCCGCCCCTCTGACAGCGACCTCTCGGAGGATGATGAAGATCTGCAGCTTGCCATGGCCTATAGCCTGTCAGAGATGGAGGCAGCTGGGAAGAAACCAGCAGGTGGGCGGGGGGCGCAGCGGCGACGGCAGGGGCGGCCCAAGGCCCAGGACCAAGATCCCGGCATGGGGGGGAGCCCCGAGGCTGCAAGGGGGGATGCGGCCAAACCCAGCCCATCCCCGGAGGAGAAGGCCTCTCGCTGCCTCATCCTCTGATCTCCAGGCCCAAACCGTCCTGATTCAGGGCCACCAAGGGTCCTGCTCACTGTTGGGAGCAGAGGGGCACGGCCCGGGTTGCAGGAGCCCTTTTCCAACTCTGTGCTCCCCCCGCAGGTTTCCCTCCCGTGTCCACCCGCACCCAGTGTGGACTCGGGATTTACTCCGCTCAGCCTACAGCTGATAGGTCCCTGGCGAAGCCCAGGGTGGGGGGCCTCCGGGCGGCGGGAGGGCCTCCCAGGAGCCAGGATGCACTTAGTCCTACTAGATGAGGAGTTTCTAAAGGGCATCAGTGGTTTGGGTCGGGCCTTTTGTGCCCAGGTCTTCTGCCACCTGTGTTGCCGATGACATCAAGGAAGGAGGACTTGGCCTGGGGTTCTCTGAGCCGGAGTCGGCAGCTACACCAGGGAGTCTCCGTGCTCCCTGCCCAGCTGCAGACACCCCACCCTGGTTTCTGTGCAGCGTTGAGCTCTGACGTCTCTGTTGCTTCCCTTCTGGTGCTGCTGCTCCTCCCTCGCTCTCTTCTCTCTGCACTTCCCCGCGGGCCGCATCGCTTGCTTTCATGCCACCTGGCTAGGATTCCCTTCTTCCTTCCCCAAGAAAGCCTCAGTGTGACAAGGAAGATGCTGTGGCCGGTAGGGCCATAAGGTCTTCTGGGGAGGCTAGCTGGGGGGGGCGGGAGCCTCTCATCCAGATTCGGAACCGGAGCCCACTCCTCCTCCCTTCCTCTCGCTGCCTCAGCCTGCCCCAGGCCTCGGGACTAGGCAGAGGTGAGGCCGGCTATCCCTGGAGAGGTGGGATGAGGCCAGGGTGCCCCAGGAGGGAGGCCTAGGAGGGGACTGTACCCCGTCCTCCTTCACCATGCATCAGGGCTCAGGGAGAAGCCACAGGGCTAGCCCAGGTCTGCATGCTTGGCTCCGCCCTCCACGGCTTGCCGCTCACCGTCTCTCCTGTCACCCCACCCCCGCTCTCTCTTCAGATGTGTTCTGAGCTGGATGGCCAGGATCCAGAGCCGCTGCACAGTTCCAACAGGACAGCGCCCTCCCCCGTGCACTAGGAGGG
Organism: Cryptoprocta ferox; assembly: GCA_028646485.1. NCBI lineage: Eukaryota > Metazoa > Chordata > Mammalia > Carnivora > Eupleridae > Cryptoprocta > Cryptoprocta ferox. Next base: position 89,268,012 of record CM053578.1, read on the forward strand.
GACCCTCCATTCCTCTCTCGCGCCCATGCTGAGCATAGCGCTGGGCCTGGGTGGTGGGTGGGGGCCGGGTGGGAGGCATCCATAGTCTTAGCCTGTGAACTCTTCCCTGGGGGTTTGGTGCTGTCTCTTAGGGACTACAAGTCCCAGAATGCAACGCACCCTGCCTCATTTCTGATAGATCATCTTGGGGGTGGTGGTGCGTGGTTGTGGAGCTGTGCATCTTGGGACATGTAGTTCTAGCCCGGGTCAGCTTGTCACCCGCCTTGAGACGGGGAGATCCTGTCATCTGATTTGACCCTGGCGGGGGGTGGCAAGAATGTGGATGAAGGGGTAATGGACCAAGCTTCGGTTCCCCTGACACCTCTTGCTAGCGGCGGGCTTAGGGCGTACAAATCAAAGCCCTGCGGCGTCTGGACGAGGCTCGTTTCCTGTGGGCAGTCCTGGGATCCGAGGAACAAGCCCGGTGGGATCGACCAGCGGGGCGTGACCCCAGAAGGCTGATTGATGGGCGTGGGCAGGCAGAGAGCTTGGAAGGGAAGGAGGCCAGTGTGAGTGTGAGCGTGTGTATGTATGTGTGTGTGTGTGTGTACGCACACGCATGGCCAGGATTGGTGTGTAATGGGCGCTCCGGGCATGTTGCTGCTTGTATGGCTTCTTTGGCCTCTGACCCTGCTGCCCATTCTTTTTCTCCAACACAAATGAGCTGCCTCTCCTCCTCCCTGCCTGGGGAGCCCAGGGACCTGGGAGGGGAGCAGAGGAGCCAGAGTGTTGCTAGCCCTGTGACACTGCATCTCAGAGACCTATCAAAGCCAGCCGGGCTGAGCTCAGACCGAGAGAAAAACACTGGAAGTCAATAAAGCTGTTTGGAGAGCTCGGTGGTGTGCTGTGTTCCTGTGTTCTTCCTTTCCAGGGTGGCCCCAAACGGACCCTAGGGACCCCCTCCCCCCATTGCCCAAACACCTAGACGTCACAAGCCTTCCCAGCTGACAGCAGAAGTCCCCTCTTTGACCAGGCTGCCCTCCGCCATTGTCGAAGCCCAAAAAATGCTCACATTCTCCTGCCCTCACACTGGTGGCCCCACAGATGGCTTTCCCCAGGCAGCTGTTGCTCCCCTTAGCAGGGACCTGCCCCCCAAGGCTCTGCTGCACAGCTAGGACCAGACTAAGCTATGACTGCAAGTATGGGGAGGACAGAAAGTAGGAAAACACGAAACGTGATAACTTGTAAAAACACACCCCTAAGGTCCATAGACTGAGCCTGTCCCGGGTTCCCTTACCTCAAGGCCCTTGGCCAGTCTCAAAGACCTGCCTTTCCCACATGCACTGGCCCAGGTCCACCTCACCCAGGGTCCAGGCCCCAAACCCATCTGGGCCTAGGGAGGAAAAAGCCAGGGACCTCCCCCACCCTCCTCTCCAGACGGCTTCGGAGATGCCCTTCCAGCCTCGGCACCAGCAACTTCCCCTCGCCAAGCAGAGCCATGTGGCTCCCCAGCGACCCTCTCCCGTTCCAGGATGAGTGCGTTGCTTCATCTTCAGTAGCCAAAGGGCTAATGCTGTATTTTCGCTTCATCTTCAGTAGCCAAAGGGCTTATGCTGTACTTTCCTCAAGGCAAGGGAGCAGCCTGCCTTGAAAGAGGAATTTCAAGCCTCTATCTCGAAAGATAGAATCTGCTGGAAGTTTCTAAGATGGCTGTTTTGCACGTTTCTAGTCTTTGAGATGACAAACACTGGAGCTGAGCCTCAGCAGAGCACAGGCGAGGTGTGTAGGGGGATCTGTGGTCTGCCTGCTTGTCTCTTCGCTCGCTGTGCAGGGCAGATGGACCCCCCCACCCCCCCATCTTTCCTGTGAGGGGATAGCCTTGGCAAGGTTAAGAGGCCCTCATTCCCAAGTAGCTCCAAGCCAAGGCTCTTTTTGCCTCATGTCTGTGTCCACCACCTTTGTCCAAGGATCCTCCTGACATGCAGGTGAGGGCTGCTCTGGAATGTACAGGGAGGAGGGCTGGGGCGCTGGAGAACGGGAGAAAGTGCCCCCCCCCCCCCCCCGTGAATGCCTGTTGTGATGTCTCACAGGCCTGGTCTACAAGCTGCTATCCAGAGTTCAGCTACTTTTGTTTAAGGTGTTGGCACTTTGCCCATATCACCTCGTCCAGTCCTAACCTCAGTCCTGCACGACGCACATCTTCCTGAGGCTGAAGCAGCTGCTCAAGAACTAAGAGGAGAGGCAGTAAAGAGGTTAAGCCTGTCTGGGTTCGAATCCAAACTCCACTGTGTACAATTTGCATTACCTCGGGGGAGTTTTCTTCAGGGCTAGTGACAAGATCAAACAAGCTAGTGTATGGGAGCACCTTGGAGAGAGACTGCCGGCCCAGGACAGAGAACGGCTGGCTTCCCTACTGGCCATCATTCAGGGCTCAGAGAGCCAGACTCTGCAGCCTGGCTCACCCATCACTATCTGCATCTCCTGAGAAATGCAGCGGGCCCGGCTCCCCAGTGAGGCCGGAGCTGGAGTCTGGAAGCAGAGCCTCCGGAAAGGTGTAGGAGTCCAGGCTGCAGCTGCACACACGACACACTAACTTTATTCACATCGATACAAAAGTAGATTTTTCTAGAAATGTTCTCTTGTGCCAGAGGGAGAGGGTTGTGTGGCAGTGGGGGGGGGGGAGGGAGGAGGCGTGAGAGAAGCAGGGAGGGCGGGGACCAGAGCAGGGGTGCCACCAAGGGAGGGGAGCAGGCAGCAGGGGCTGGGAAAGCGGGAAGGGCTGGGGGTGGCGGCCCTTCACCCAGTTCTGTCCACACAGACATAGTGGGAGTTTCCAGAAGAACAGGAGATGGGGGCCAGGGAACTCAGGCAGAAGACTCTGGGTGGAATGGCTGCCCATGACTCTCCTCTGCTCCAGGCCGCCAGCTCCCCCACCCCCTCCCCGTGGGACGTCTGGGCTCTGACATGTGAGAGGCTGGGTGGGCCTGCCCCCCTCCCACTCCCCCTTCCTTACACGCCTCTTGGATGGCTGGCCATGCCCAAGAGGGACCCAAGATGGTGGGGCTGGGGAGTGAGGAGCAGGTACACAAATAGATGCTCACACAGGCGGAGAGGGAGCAGAGGCTGGTTGCCCACGGATGGGCCCAGGGGTCTCACTGGGGCAGGGCCTTGAGGATGGCGTTCACCTCCTCCGCCACAGCTGTCAGAGCAAATTCAAACTGGTCCTGGGGAAGGGCAGTGGGAAGATGGTCACGGGGAGCACCGATGGTCTCGAGGGTTTGGGGAGGGGGAGCTGGGGCGGTCACTTGGGAGAAGGGGGATTCCTCCTGGGGAAGGCTGGCAGCTAGGGTCAAGGCAAAGAGGAACAGTCACCTTAGAGCGGACGAGGCCAGGCCGTTGGTCACGGACGTGCTCCAGGGTGGCAGCGATGTCAATCTCCTTTACTCCTGGAGGTTGGAGAGGGCATGGGGTAGCTCAGGGGGTGTCCAGAGGAGGAGAGGACCCAGAAAGCCCAGAGCATCCTGGGTTGGGAGGCTTGGAAGATTGGGCAAAGCCTGGGGGTGTGACGACATGTCCCTCCTAGAGCTGCTCTGAGCCTGGGTGCTGCAAGTCTAATCAGGGGCTGGACCACAGGTGCTGTGGGGAAGGCCTCACCTTTTGCCATGCGGTTCAGTACCATGTCAATGAGGATGTAAGTGCCAGTCCTCCCTGCACCGTCGCTGAAACAGGAGATGATGACACGCTCAGCTCAGGACCCAGCAGCAAGGGGGGAGGGGCAGAGGAGACTTGGAGGCTTAAGGTGGCGAAGACACTTGGGGAGCCATTAGGGTTGGTTTGAGGAGGGCATGAGTGAGCTGAGGAGGCAGCAGTCAGAGCCCCTTGGCCCTGGTAACTGGGACTTGAGTGGGGAGCCTGTCGGGTCAACCTAAGAGGAGAGCCCTGGCTCAGTCTTAAGGTGGAGGCAAGGCAGCAGGAGGGGACAGGACCCGCCCTTTCCAGCCTAGGGCCAGGCTTTTGCTCAGCAAACTTTTTGTGTCAATGGCCAGAAGGTATATATTCTCACCTTTGTGGGCCACATACAGTCTCTGTCACACATTCCTTTTTTTTTTTTCCTTCCACCATTTAAAAACGTGAACATCATTTTTAGCTCATGGGCCATTAAAAAAAAAAAAAGATGGTGGGGCATCTGGGTGGCTCAGTCAGTTAAGTGTCCGACTCTTGGTTTTGGCTCACGTCATGATTTCATGGTTCACGAGATTGAGCCCCACATCGGGATCTGTGCTGACAGCGAGGAGGCTGCTTGGGATTTTCGCTCTCGCTCTTGCTCTCTCTCTGCCCCCCCCCCACTTAAATAAATAAATAAATAAATAAACAAATAAATAAATAAAACTTAAAAAAAAAAAAAAACAGATGGTCCGTTGAACTTGGCCCATGGCTTTAGTTTGCCAGCATCAAGGGGACAGGCATGTAGCATGCATATGGGAGATGTGCCCAGGGACAGAGAGAGGGGTGGGAATCGTGAATGCCCCATCTCAGAGCCCTCTGGCCTGGGCTGTCCTGTCCCCTTTCCTCCCCGCCCCTGCCCACAGCCCCTCTGCACGCACCTGCAGTGCACAATGATGGGGCAGGAGCGGCCCCGGTAGCACTTGTTTACTTTCCTGCAACAAGAAATGGGTGTGAGGGTGAGGGGTACCAGCACCCACCTGTGGGCCTCTCTTTCTTCCTTTTCTCCCCACATGCCCAGGGCAGAGGAGGGAAGAGGGCTGGAGAAATGAGTCAGGACTGGAGGCAAAGAACCAGAGATGGTGTGGGTGGCGCTGGGCCTGCCCTGTCACTTAACGAGCCAGGTGCCCACACTGTGCACCTGGAACAACAACTAATTTAACCTCTTTGAGCCTCAGGTTTCTTACCTGGGAGACAAGGGCAATAATAATAGTAAACTTCTTAGATTTCTCACCATGGTTACATGAGATAATTCATGTAAAGAATTAAGTGTGAGGTTTGACATACAGTAGGTGCTCAATAAATGTAGTACTATTAATGATAATACATACTATTAATAGCGACCTCTGCCAGAAGTCTAGGGAGAATGGGCTTTCTGGTGACTTCAAGGGTGGCAATCTTGTCACGTTCCTGCTCTGCCCCTCCTTTACAACTGTCCAGGCTGTCCCCCTCCCCACTCAGACTTCTTGTAGTCCTCACTAGCAATGAGGTCAGGCGGCCCTAGGTGCAAAGCTCTTTTGGCCAGGGGAGGATGACTTCTCAGCTCTGAACGGTATGCTGCTGTCTGCCTCCCTGAATTAGCCTCATCTCAGCACAGGTGCTCTGTGATTGGGTCATATTTAGACTTGGGGTCCACTTGGACCCCAGACTCTTTTCTGCTACCTCGATTGCTGCCCTCTCAGGAGGGAGCAGGGGTTTCTCCCTTTCTCAGTGGCCCAGTCTAACCTGCCCTTGTCCCTTATGACTTTCCTGTTTTGAGAGTCACCTGTAGAATCCTGATACCCACAATGAGCCAGGACTAGGGAGGGCCTCCTTAGGGGTTATTAGATTGTTTCAGGGGAAACTTGGAACTTAATGGTCTTGCAGTCTGATTCCCGCAGACTTGTAAGGGCCAGATGACTTTGAATGGTTTTACAGGAGTCCATATGGTTTTCTAGCAAATTGGCCCATGTGTTAGAGCTGGGGTTGAACAGAAGTTGCTGACGTAGTTCCCAATCGTTGAATAAGAATGACAAGGAATCGTATCTAGAATTAATCGAGCCCTCGCTGTATGCCAGGCACTTAACCTGAATTTTACAGACTTTATCCCACTGACTTGTGTGACAACCTCCTAATTTGGGTCATCATCTTCATTTCACAGGTAAGGAGACAGGGAGCTCAAGGAACTTGCTCGGGGTCACCTTCAGCCCTTGAAAAACATATGTTTTGCCTTCCCTCTGGTGGACCTTCACCAAACTATATTGATTAAGCAGCAATTAATTTGCTCTGGCTGTCTAATGCCAACTGAGTTTACATAATTCTGGTCTGAAGCAAAGAAATGTAACCTTGTAGCTTACCTGTGCGGTCTTAAAATACGGTCCATGCACATAAGGAGTTTTTAAATGTGGGAAACAGGAAATAGCTCTGTTACCCCTGGCATTGCTTTTGAGAAATCTATGCCTCAGGCGTCAGGGAGCCCGGTGAGAAACCATTATCCTGAGGCTCAGAAACTATCCTCAGCGTCCCACCCGCTCTGCTCCTCTGCTCTCTGCAGCACCTGGAGACTCCAGGCCAGCCTGGCAAGATGCAGAGAGGCAGGGGGGAGGCAGCAGTGTGGGTGAGGCCCCACCAGGGGCGGCAGACTCCTCAGCCGCCTGTCTGGGAAGTGGAAGATGGGATGCTGGAGGACAGGCCTGGTGGAGGTTTTGTTGTCAGAACTGGGTAAGTCCCCTAGTTAGCTTCCGGTCCCAGCCCCCACCGGCTCCACCGAGTCCCCAGGAATCCAGAGATCCTCTGGAAGGCCTTTGACAGTGTTTGTCTCCTCTGAGTAGCCCCCCCCCCCCC
>CM053578.1:89274636-89345374 GCA_028646485.1 Cryptoprocta ferox
CAGACAGGGAGAGGGTGAGACAGAGATGGTGAGAGGCAGAGATGGCAAGGAGGTGGAGAAAGAGGGAAAAGGGGACAAAACAGGGGAGAGGGGCAGGGAGGGGGAAATGGAGATTAAAAAAAAGTGGGACAGATTCAGTGAGAGAGACAAAGAGATGAGGGGACAGGCAGGGTGAGGGGGCCGAGAAGGGGAAGGAAGGAAAGAGAGACGGGGAGAAATAAAAATAGAGGCAAAGAAACAGCAAGGGATAAAGAAGAGGAGATGGGCGGGAGGGAGTGAGAGAGGAGAGGAGGGCAGACACAGGGAATGTGCTGGAGATCTGAAAGAGCAGCACAGCACAGGAGAGGCAAGGAGGCAGGGACCAAGTAGAGAGAGAGGGCGAGGGGGAGGGAGCTTGAACTAAGGAGAGCCCTTCTTGGGAGCGGGGGAAGGGGGTAAATGGAGGAGGAGGAGGAGCCAGACCTGGGGAGGTAGGGAGAGAAAGGGGCGGGGGGGGGGGCCACAGCCAGCAGAACAGCAGAGCGAGAGCAGAAACGGAGGGGGACCACAGCGGTGGAGGGATGCGCACAGCCAGACAGAGCATCAGTCCGGGGTTGGGGGGTCTGGAAGGCGGCGGCCGGAGGTCGGAGGCGGAGGCTCCAGGTCAGGCTAGAGCGCCCCCTCCCGGGCCCCTGCTCCGGTGCGGCTGGCTCTCTCGCCGGCTCCGCGGCGCCTCCCCTGGGGCCGCGCCTCCGCCCCGGCGCCGGGCGCAGGCGCTCAGGGCGCTCACCTGCGGAAGTCCAGCAGCGGCCGGGTGGACGCCGGGGTGCCCTCTGCCGGCCAGCTGAGGAAGTGGAACTGCGTGAGCGTGCGCGTCTCCTGGGTCTGCACGTTCTTCAGGTAGAAGCTGCGCACCAGGAAGTCCTCGCACCAGATGTGCTCCGACACCAGGTTCACCTGCCCGCGAGGGAGCCCGGCCCTGAGCACGGCGCGGCCTCTCCAAATCCTCCCGGCTTCCCAGCCGGTTCAATTTCTAAACCCTCCACGAAGCTTACCCGACTGCCTGCTCCAACTGTCCCAGCTGTCCCCTAGACCCCTGGTCGTCTGTGTCTCTTATCTGCTGCTCAGGACAACTGGTGGCCTTTCCACCTGGACACAACTGCTGTGCGCTTCTTGAGGTCAGAGCCTCTCCTTCCTCTTCCTCACAGAGTCTAGCAAAGTGTCTGTGCTACACACACCATAAACCCTGATGAACTTCTGTATTTTTATTTCATTTTCCCCCTTTAACCATGAGCAACACCCGTTTTTAAAAAGCTTTAAAAGGGCCGCCTGGGTGGCTCAGTTGGTTAAGCGTCCAACTGCGGCTGAGGTCATGATCTCATGGTCTGGGGGTTCAAGCCCCGCGTCAGGCTCTGGGCTGACAGAGTCTGTGTCAGCCCTCTCTCTCTGCCCCTCCCCTGCTCATGATCTGTCTCAAAAATAAATAAACATTAAAAAAAAAAAAAGCTTAAAAAAAAGCTCTCTCTGAGACACAGAGTCTGTGTCTCCCTCTCTCTCTGCCCCTCCCCTGCTCATGCTCTGTCTCAAAAATAAATAAACATTAAAAAAAAAAGCTTAAAAAAAAAGACTTCTGAGTGTTCATCTGATGACGGAAGAACTATTCTCCAGGTTCAGTGCTCACCTGGTGATGAGAAGCTTCTAGTGTGCTCTTAGTGACTCTTGTTTTACAGGAGGATCACCTTCCATGTGTCAGGAATCTGTTCCTCTTTCCTCGCCTGGCTTTGCCTCTACCCAGTTCCCCCTTATGTCTCCTCTCCCTTAAGGAAAAAGTTTGTTTCTATCTTATATGGGCAGCCTATGTGACTGATGGAATTTCTATCTTTGCTTTGGCCTCCAGGAAACTCAGAGCCAAGTGAGGCTCAATTAAAGTAGGTCTTCATGTTGGTCTTTGGTTTTACTTATCTTCCCTGTCCCGTATACTCTTGACTCTTAGCTTCTTATCTCAGTTTCTGTACCTTTCATCTTCGGTCCCTGCAAATGCTTTCTGGCCCTAGACTGGACACATGCGTGTAGATGTACACGTATGTGTGAATGTGTGTGCGTATGTGTATTTACATGCATATACATTCATACATGTATGACTGGTTCTCCACCCTGTTTCTCCATTCCCACTGTCCCCTGGCTATGGAGTCTTGCTGACCTCATATACATGGTAGAGGGAGGATCCCTCATCTGGCCAATAGCGGTCACACTGCTTGACACCATCCTCCACCAGCGGGGTCAGCATGACGATGACGGTGCAGCCACTCTCCCACACCATCTAGGGACAGAGACTCCATTCGCAGCTCTCCGGGACCCGGCTGGTCCCAGCTGCCCTCAAAGGCTATTGGTCCCTGGAGAAGCCCTCCGTCCAAGAACTCACCTGCCAGAAGTCTGCGATGGTATGGGACAGCGGGCCCTGTGTGGCTATGTAGGCTGGCATTCGAGGGTCGTGCTCAATCTGGAGCAGGGAAGATGCATCATGAGCCAGAATGGGACATGCTGCTGTGGAGAGGCTTGGTCAAAGGGAGCAGGCTAGGATGTGGGAGGGCTTGAGAAACCCCCATTTCCATGCCAAGATACCAGGCCCCACAATTCCAGGGCCTCAGGAGGGGTGGATGGTGACCGTAAGGAAATGGAGTTTATGCAGGCAGGATAAAAATGGGGCAGAGGAGGGGGCTGGAGCCAGGGCCACTTACAATGGGGCTGGCATTGATGTAATCGCTCCGAGAAGGGCTGCTCTCCACCTTCAGCTTGATGCGAGCATGATCATCTGCACAGACCCCACGTCCCACCTCAGATGCCCCTCCAGTCCTTGGGGTCCTGGTACCTCTGCCACTTGGCCTGAGCCAGGAACCCAGCCCCGCCCCCAAGCCCTCCAGAGTTCCCAGCAGAGAGAGGGCTGGGCCAGGCTGGCCAGCAGGACTCACTCACAGGGCAGAAAGTCAGGGTGGCGGTTCTTTTTGATGTTGCCCTCCCCCTGGGCGGTGGCACAGGTGTTGGGCTCTGCCTGGTAGGCACACAGGGCCTGCCACTCCTTGGCCAAGCGGTCCCGGTTCCGCAGATGGTCCTCCATGTACGCCTACGGGGACAGCACAGCCTGGCTCCGGCCCACAGCCTCAGCCCTGCCTCTCCCACCATCCTGTCCCTTGCCCCGCTCTCGGCCCCGGCCCAGTCCTGACCAGAATCATGTGTCCCGTGGAGATGTCCATGTTGGCCTGGGCAGGCTCCTCACACCAGGACGGCGTGCTGCTGTGGGAGCTGGGGCTGGCCTGGGCCGCATCACTAAACTGGGAGGACACACTGCTCACGCGGGAAGGCTCTGGCGGGCCCTCCGCCCGGTTGAACAGGGACTTTGTGGCCATGTGCTGGCGGCACAGGTCCTGCAGAAGAAAAATCAGGCAGGGTCCCGGGCCCCTTGTAGCCTTTTCAACAGAGTCCTGGGTTCAGTGCTAGGCTTATCCTTGATCGATTTTGTAGGAAACCCATCTCCTGTGGGTTGGGCTCTTCTGCCCTGGACCTCATCCTTTTTAAGACTGTCCTGCTTGGGGCGCGAGAACTTCAGATATTAGAGGGACTCCCAGAACCCCAGAATTGTTGCATTGGGAAGAACTTTAGGAACCATCTTCTCCCAACTGCCATCCGTTCAAAGTGTCCCCGCAGCCCCTGCTTGGGCTTCTTTAGCCCCCACCTGGATATTCCCAGCGATGGGGGCTCACTCCCCATCCAACACCCTGCCCTCACCCTATGTGTGACCCAGACTCCCAAATCCCTTCCATTTCCCTCTCATCAACCAGCTTTTGGGGCTGCACACCTGGTACTCAAAGGTAGTGTCACCGTGGGCTCCCTCAGGCCCCAGGGCTGCCAGGCGCTCCTTGTCCCGCTGTCGTGCATGATGCCGAACACACAAAGCCACTGCCAGAGCCACCAGCAGCCCGGCCACACCCGCAAGGGCCACCAGGGTGAGGAGCACGGAGCGCATGGGAGAGGTGCTGTGGGCCGGCCGGGGAAGGACTGCGGCCGCCTCCTCCCTCTGTGGGAACAAGGCTAGAATCAAGGGTGGTGGTGGCAGGGGAGATTTAGGAGCTGTTCCTCAGCCCTGTCCTCCACTGTCACCCTCCCTGCTAAGGTGTGCCTGGGGCAAAGGAGGGCAAGGGCACAGTGGCACAGGCAGAAGGTTTCAGATAGACCCAAGGTCGTCCTTCTCAGTTCCCATCAGACCAGCTCAACCACACCGCACTGCCCGAAACTTAGTGGATGACACCCCCACCCCCCCGCCAGGAGTTTTTGCATTAAAAAAATAGAAGTAGAGAAGTTTGGAGAGACGCAGCAAGGAATTGAATAGTAGAATGGGAAGCATCAGTGTTGGATGCAGAATAGAAATATATTTTGAGTTTAGAAGCACCCAGGTGGCCCAGTTGGTTAAGCGTCTGACTCTTGATTTCAGCTCAGGTCATGATCTTATGGATCGTGAGATGGAGCCCAGTGTTGGGCTCAGTGCTGACAGCGTGGAGCCTGCTTGGGATTCCTTCTCCCTCTCTCTCTGCTCCTCCCCTGCTCGTGCTCTCTCTCAAAATATTAACTATAATTAAAATATATAAATTATATATTTTATAATTATATTTGAATTTAATGTCCTTTCTGCACAAGATTTTCCCTTGAAATTTAGAAATTTTATTCCAGAAGGCTATGGACACCTCAGGTAGTCATACCAAGCAGGTGGCCTTCCTATGGAAGGCTGGTTCTGCAATGGGGACGGGGGACGAGCTGCCACTGGGGCCATCTGCTGGCCAGAAAGGAAACTGCAAGGGGGAAGGGCTGTTTTAGCAAAGCCAGGGTGCCAGCCAGGTACAGGAGTTTCAGATCTGGTTCTCCTGCCAAGTTTGCCCCCATCTCTGTGGGCAATGTCAGGCCTCTTGGGTTTCAGCTGATTCTTAAGTTAGCTCATACCTGTCCCACTCCTGTCTGCAAGATCTGGAGCCCTGTCTGTGCTTCCAGTTCCGATTTCACCAGCCCTGCAGGGAAGAGGTAGGTCAGACTCTCTCCAGCCACATGTGGTCCCCACCCCATGTCATGCTATGCTAGGTGGCAGGCAGGGCCCGTGTGCACTGGAAATATTTCAAGGTGGGGGGGGGCATCAGCCACAGGCCTAGGTATGTCCTACTAGGGCTGGGGCTGGGACCAGGCAGTATTTACCAGCTTGCTGGGTCACATCAGCCAAAGACAGGTTCTGTTCATTGTGTCGGATGCGGAAGGTGAGGGCCGGTCCCACCACACTGCCAAACAGGAGCTATATTACTGCCTCACTCACCACAGACTGTACCCGAGAGGCCAGCTCTGGCCGTCTCCCCATGAGAGGACGAAGCTGAGGCTGAACAGAGATGCCCTACAGGGATGTTTGAGGCCCAAGAAATGCTGGATGAGGCCAGCATCCGGTGTGTGTGTGTGTGTGTGTGTGTGTGTGTGTGTGTGTGTGTGTGTGTGTGTGTGTGTGTGTTGCGGGGGTGCCTGCAAAGCAGGTGAGAGCATCTCTAACCCCAACTTGGCCACTTACCAAGACTTTGTCTTCCCTTCTTTCCTTGAGCCCCACCAGCCACCTCTCCCTCAAGCTACCTTCTAGATACTAGATACCAGCCGCACCTGATGTTGATGAAGCTGCCCGAGGACAGGTGCACATGCTCAGCTAGGATCTCCAACAGCTTCACTCCTGCAGCCAGACTCAGGGGCCTGGAGGCAGGGAGCAAGCAGAGGAAGGGAAGTGGGGGTCCTTTTAGCCACCTTTTTGAAACAAGCCACCTCCAAGGATGCAGAGCAGCCCACTCCCCCCACCCCCAACCCCCATCCACTTCACATCTGGACTTCTGCTCTCTGCTTCTTGCCAGGCAGGCCAGCCCACTCCTCCACCCCTACCCACCCTCTGGGAGGGAGGACTAGAAGTCTTCCCCAGGCTGAAGCCCTTACTTCTGGTCAGTGACAATGTAGCCATACTCCTCCGCTGATGGCTGAGCTGAGGGCGGCCTCACCACTGTGGGCTGGTTCTGGCCCAGGGGACTTTTCTTCTCTAGCAGGACAGGTGTGACAGGGTGGACAGCAGCTTTGGGGGACTCAGAGGATCCGGAGATCAGCACCTGCTGGGCTTTACTGGAAGTGGGGCTGACAGTGGGGTATCCAGGCAGGGAGGGCGTGGGGGGTGGAGGCTCCACCGTGTTTCCACCCTGCACCTGCTCCTCCATTGTCTGTTTAGAAGAGAGGATAGAGGGGCGCCTGGGTGGCTCAGTCGATTAAGCGTCCGACTTTGGCTCAGGTCGTCGTGATCTCACGGTTTGTGAGTTCGAGCCCTGCATCAGCTCTCTGCTGTCAGCACAGAGCCTGCTTAAGATCCTCTGTCCCCCTCTCTCTGCCCGCCCCCCTCCTTCTCTCTCAAAAATAAGCGTTAAAAAAAAAGAAGAGAAGATAGAGGTATGATCTCTGGATGGTAGAGGGGATGGGGGAACCGGGGTCCACACCCCAAATCTGAGGTCCCTAAAGAGGACCTCTGGACTTGTTTCTTTCTACCCCTCAGGACCCAGGGCAGCACTGGGCATAGAGAGGTTACCCAGGAAAGTGAGTCAGGTGGATGAATGGATGAATAAAGGATTGAATGAGTGCAGCATGGTCAGTAATGATCCACAAGATGGGGCTGGAGTGGGGAGAACCCCTGGGTGAGGGAAGGTGGCATTAGGGGAGAGATGGACAGGGAGGTGATAGGTTCTAGACTTCTGTGTAGCCATGAAGTCGCAGAAGTCCAACATATGAAAAAGAGAGAGCTCTTCAGGCTATAGGAGCATGCGTGCTTGCAACTCCCCTCTTCACCTAGGGATCCTCAGAGCAGGGCCTGAAATGACTGTAGTGAAAAAAGCAGCGAATCGAGAATTCCCGTTTCTAGACCCAGCTCCCCCATCAACCTGAAGTGAGATCTTAGGCGATGACTTGCAGCCCCTAGGCCTTGGTTCCTACTCCCACCCCAAATGAAGAGGTGTGGAGGACACAGATTTGGGGCCTGATGCTGAGGTTTGGATTTTGACAAGGGAGTTTGCTGGTAGGGGCGCTATGGGCCAGGGAGGGGCCACGAACTCACTTTCTTGACGTCAGCTCCAACATTTACAGCCCCTCCTGTAGAGACAGGAAAAACAAGACTTTGGGCAAAGGGCCGAGGCCAAGGTCCACACAATATGGGTGGGAGAAAGGGGCCTGAGCCTGCTGTGGCCTCTTTTTCCCTCAGTCAGTGACCCAGTCCTGTCTTTAGTCTGATCTTAAGCATGGCCTCATGCCTGTTTGCTTCTACCTTATTGTTTTATCAGCTTCTCCCTGGGTTATTGGCTGCACCTCTCAAAAACTATTCTTTATTCAGTCCTCCCCCTACCCATCAATTACTGGCTTCACCTTTGTATCGGCCTCTCCCTTCCTTAGAGGCTCTTATCCTCCACCCACCTTCCTTGGCACCTCCTGATCCCTGCTCATACCCACTGTTGGCTTCTTCCTCCATCACTCCCACCCTGCAGTTCTTCCTGCTCTAACTCAGCTTACCACCCCCACTCCCTTGCTTCCTGCTCTTGGCAGGCAATGACCCTGTGCTTGTGTCTCAAAAGAGTTCCCTTCCCTGACCCTGACTCTGACCCTCTAGGCTGCTCCATGTGGCTTGAGAGATGGGTGCAAGAGGCCATCATGGAGCTGGTAGTTGCTAGTTTCTCTGCCTGGACACTCACCCAGATTTCGTCCTGAGCCCTTGGGCAGCAGCTGCAGCAGGGTTGAGAGGGTGGAGAGCTGCTCAGGCGTCAGCTGACGCAGCTCCACCCCATAGCCCGCCGGCACAGCTGCCAGTCTCTGCAGAGTCACATCTGCTGGGAGCCAGACACAGAGCTTATGGCGAGAGGGTGGTGGTGAGATGAACCTGTGGCGTGTGCCGGGGCCGGGGGAAGGTACTAGCACATTTAAGGGCTTCTTCTCAAACACCAGGAAACTGATGCCCTCCACCTTCCAGCCCTTGTCCACACTTTGGGGGGAAAGGCCTTCCTAGGGCCAAGACCAGACTTCAGGCCCACCATGGACATCGTGACTCTAGTTGAAGGAGAGTCGTGTCAGCTCCACCCCCTACAGTATCCCCACTGCCTCCCTAGTGCCTGGCAAGAGATCAGGTTGTCAGTGGACATTAATGAAATGTATGAATGACTTTCGGGACAAATTAACGAATGCATGGGTAGTTAGGAAGGAGACCCCCGAATGCAGCGCCCACAGGAAGGGAATGGATGCTGAGAATTCCGTTACCTGGCTGCTCTGCTGGAGAAGGCTTCTCCCTGCGACCTTCTAGCCCTTCCTCCTCATAGCCCTCTGCAGAATCCTTTGGTCGGCTGCTGCCCCCTTGCTCTGGCAGCCTCGGTGCCCTGGCCCTGCTGGGCACTGGCAGCTCCTGAGCCAGGTAGAAAAACCCTGACTCCTGGAAAAGCTGGCCAGGTGGAGGCCCCGGAGGGTCCCCATAGGAGTGGTCAGAGTGAGCCCCAAACATGCCCTTGGAAGCAGTTCTGCTGAAGAGGGCAGAAGGTTCGGCCTTGGGTATGGGGCCGACATTGACCATCCCCGGCGAGCTCTCTGAGTCCTGAGAGCCATCACGAGAGCCAAACTGTGGGGAAATCGGAAATCCAGGTAAGAGCAGATGTCAGGGCTCGGGGACAGGTGTCGGGGTGGGGCCAGTGTTTAAGGCTCACCTGATGAAACAGGTAGGGCTGCAGCAGGGCAGGTTCATAGCTCAGGGCAGGGTGGGGGGCCTGCGGGGGTAGCAGCAGATGCTCCAAGAGAGGGGGCAGCAGTTCAGCCTGCAGAGAGGACAGCGGAGAGCCCACCCCAGCCCCACCCCCACCCACTGGAGGTTGAGGAAGCCGGTGCTGGGCAGCAGGGGTGGAGCCAGTAGGGATGCCCTGTAAAAGCAGCTCCCCAGGAGGACCGGGTCTCCGGGGCACCAAGCCAGATCTGGGGAAGAAAGCAAAGTGTATGTGTGTGTGTTGGTTGCATGGGCAAGGGTGGACAGAACCTACAGGACAGAGAGTTGGTGGGACCGGACCAGAGAGGCTCAGCAGTTTACAGTAAGCCTGACCTCTCAAAAAAAAAAAAACGAGGGGGGCGTCTGGGTGGCTTAGTCGGTTGAGCATCCGACTTCAGCTCAGGTCATGATATCACAGTTCATGGGTTCAAGCCCTGCATCAGGCTCTGTGCTGACAGCTCAGAGCCTGGAGCCTGGTTCAGATTCTGTGTCTCTCTCTCTCTCTGCCCCTCCCTGGCTCGTGCTATGTCTCTCTCTCTCTCTCTCAAAAATAAACATGAAAATTTTTTTTTAAAAAAAATGAGGTAGCCTCAAGGAAAGGGAGAGTAGCATGGGGAAAGACCAGAGGGCCAAGCCTGGACACAGGTCATTGCCTCCCTGGTAAGCATGCCTGGGTGGCTGAAACACAGCGGCAGAGGTTAGGGAAGAGTGAGGCTAGGGATGGAGAAGGAGAGAACGGGTACAGGGGAAGGCAGCCAGGTACCCCTCCAGATAAACTGGGGCTACAGTTTGCCTCGTTTCCCCTCTATTCATATCCCCACACCTCGCTTTCAAACACTCAGTACTGCGCCCCTCGACTCTGCCCCCCTCCAGCTCACTCTGCCTTTTTCATCCTGGTGTCATCACTTGAGCCCCATGGCCCTCATTTACTTTCCTCTGCTTTGCAGGGTCTGAACAATGCCTTCAGAGGCCCTACCCTCGAAAAGATGACCGTCTCTCCACATATAATTCCACATAGTAATGAAATGGAACATTAAACAACGTCAGTAGGACAAAATTCTTATTTGTCCCATGCTGGCTCCTTTGATGCTTCTTTAAAATTATGAAACGCCCAAGTTTTTCAAAATGTCTTTTGCTGTTTTACTGGATCTCTGGGGATGAGCTCAGCTCCTACAGCGTGTGACCATGCCAGGTGACCACTCCTGAACCTCTTTTACCTGTGCCTTAGGCTGCTGACCTTGGTGGTCACTTCTCTTCCCCCTTCCCTCTGTCCATTAGGAAGACCACAGGCCCACCAGCCTTTCCGTGCTAAGAGCTGTTGAGAAAGGATGCCTACCTGTCCCTTGGACGGGGCTCTGGGGGGCGAAGCCTGGGGATGCGTTCCATCTCCTGGGAGATCACATACTGGGTGAGGTCATCATGCCAGGACAATCCTGCCAGGGGACAGGATAGGGTAAGGTTGGCTCCGGACAGTCTGAGGGCCCAGTAACAGTGGAAATCAAAACCCCACTCCCTACGCTGCAGTGTACTGAGTTTGGCAGAGCAGAGGGTCTGTGGAGGTGGTCCGGAGACCTGGTGGGTGACCTGAGCTGCCCTCTTCCCAGTCTCAGGTACAGATTTTGGAGTCAGACTGCCTCCAGTGAAACTAAGTTTGAATCCTCTGCCATTTACTCGTTGTGTGACTTTGGGAAAACTGCTGAACCTGTCTGAGCCTCAATTCTCTCTTCCGTAAAATGGGGGTTTATACCTCCTAAGATTGTGATAATTAAAATAACCCAGTGTAAAATGGTAAGAACAGTACCTGTCACGTAGCGAACTTTAAACAGCTGCTTTTATTATTGTCATCATTATTATTCCTATTCTTATTTTTGTTGACCCTGAGCCTCTCTTTTCTTTATTTGTAAGGTGGGAATAATACATATTTCATGGGGCTGTTGTGAAGATGGAGTGCAATCAGGGAAATGAAAGTGCTTAGAAAACTCTAAAGCACTATACACATTTTAAACCTTCACCCCCACCCCCGCCTCCACCCCTACCCCCTCCCCCCATCAATTATCTTGTGCTGATGCAGATCTCCTGTCTGCCTCTTCCCTTCCATGAAACTGCTCTCAGGAAAGGTCTGTCACCTATTCTAAAGGAATAATCTCCCACCCTCCACTCTCATTCCTTCTTCCTTGCTTCTTAGTTAATAGTCTGCTCTTAACTCATATTCTAGGATCTACTACCATCCATACCTGCCTTCTTGCCTATGAACATTAGATAGCTCATCCTATTTAGGGCCAATTCCTCCATTTGAGCACTAGATTTCATCCCCCACTACCTACTCAAGAACATCTTCTCCGCAATTTCCCCCTATTTCCTATATGATTATTTTTCTCTGTTCTCTTTTGAATTATTCCCTTTAGCAAACAAACATGATGAAATTCCTTTCATCTTAAAAAGTTACTGCATGACCCCACATTTCTCTCCAGCTATCACTCCATTTCTTTTCTTTGCAGCAAGACTCCTTGAAAGTGTTATCTATGATGGCTGTATCCAATTCTTTCCCTCTCATTCCCTCTTAATCCACTCTATTCAGGATTTTATTCCCACTTATTCTACCAAAACGATTTTCATCAAAATCACCAGTGACTTCTGCATATCGAAAGCCAGTGACCAGTTCTCAGATCTCATTTTATTTCATCTATTATCATTATTTGATACCATTGACCATTCCTTCCTCTGCAATACATTTCCAATTGGCTTCTAGTATACTAAAGATTCTTGTTTTTCCTCCTACCTCTTTGGTTCCCCTTTCCCTGTCTCCTTTGTTGGTTCCTCTCCTTGTCCTGGTCCTCTTAATATTATAATTCCCTAGGCCTCTTCTTCATATACACTAAAGCCTTTGGTTATCTCATCTACCTCATGGAGTTAATTGCAATTTATATCTCCACTCCAGAATCCTCCATCTCTCTTTCAAAATCCAATCCCATACTCTCAACTTCTTACTGTACCTGAATGAACATCTTTTTTTTCATTTTTTATTTATTTGAGAGAGAGAGACAGAGAGAGAGAGAGAGAGAGAGAGAAAATCCTTAGCAGGACCCACACTCAGCACAGAGCCTGACGTGGCGCTTGATCCCTCAACCCTGGGATCATGACCTGAGCCGAAATTAAGTCAGACAATCAACTGACTGAGCCACCCAGGCGCCCCTCGAATGAACATCTTAAATTCTTCCCTGCAACCACCTGGTCCATGCCACATTCATCTCTTACATGAGTTATTGTGGTAGCTTTTAATGATCTCTCTGCTTCTACCCTAGACTCCCTTCAGTCTATTCTCAACAGCAGCAAGCATAATCCTTTTAAAGTAGAGATGAGATTATGCGCCCCTATGCTCAAAACCTTGTGATGGGTTCTTCTTTTACTCAGAGTGAAGACAACATCTATACATTCTCTTCTAAGGCCCTACAATGATCTGCATCCCTTCCCCTAATACCTATCTGACTGTATCTTCGACTTGCCCTTTCTATCGCTCCTCTACAGCCACACCATAGAGGTGTTCTCCATGATGTTCCTCAAACTCATGCTCCCGCTTAGTAAAAGGCTTTTGTTCTAGCTGTTTGATAAGCTTGAAACACTGCTCCAGATAATCTTCTGGGAAACACCTCCACTGCCTTGATGTCTTTGTTCAAATTTCATAGTCTCAGTAAAGTCTATCTTGACCACCCAGTTTGATACTGAAGTTTCCTACCCCACCATTTCTGTCCTCTTTATCATGCTGTAGTATCTGTAATTTTTCCCATGGCACTTATCACCTTAAAACATACTATATGTTTTCTAATTTATATATTGTATTCCTCCCTCACTTCCAAAATGTAAGCCCCAATAGACAGAGATCTTTGTCTGTTTTATTCCCTGATATATCCCAAGCACCTAAAACTAAGCTTATATAGTAAATCCTCAATAGATAGTTGTTGAATGAGTGAATTTTATGAGTGGAGTGTTCTCCTGGATGAGGACTCCAGGATACATGGTTCTGGAGCACTCAGAGAGTTCCAGGGAGTGCGCTGGCCCTAGAGAGATGGATGCTGGTCTCTTCCAGTGGCTCCTTCTGGAAGCCTCCTCTAGACTCCTCCAAAGAGTCTGAGTGTGAACGGCCCATCTCTATGGCTCCACCCCCACTCCTGTCTTGCCCCCTTCTCCAGCAAGGTCTGGGAAGGTGAGGCTCCAGAAGTAAGTGTGATAAGAATGTTTCATAAAGAAAAATCCTTAAGTCAAAAGGACCCTCACTTCCCCACCCTTATATAACCAACTTCCAAGGTCTCTCCTTCAGAGCAGCTAGACCTCACCTTGGGACATGAGCTGTCGGAGCACACTTTGTAAGCGCTGAAGAACTGGGGAGGTGACTTGCAAAAGGGGCCGGGCCTGCCCCACTCCCACCTGGCATTGTCCAAACAAGCCATCTAAGAGCACAAAAGTGGTGTCAGCAGGGGGCTTGGACAAGAGGCCTTCCAAAGTCCAGGTTGCAAATGGGCATCATCCTCTCCATCTCCTCTCTTGGCTTCAGAGAACTCTGCTCCTTCAGGCCATTCCCCCTTCTCCCCAAGACTAGTACCACTTCCCCCCTTCAGTCCTCCCCCCACACTTCTTCCTTGTTGTGTCCCCCATCTTGTAAATCCTATGCCTGAGCCTCACTCACCCTGAATACAGACTTCAAGGTGAGAGCAGAGTCTGCGATCAAACAGACAGCCTGTAGAGGGAAAGGTGAGCAGCTCAGACACCCATACACATAGAATGGTCAGAGGATGAACAGGCTGGGAAAGCGTGAAGCAGATGGGGTCCATTCTTTCATTCTAAGAAAGGATTTAAGCTGGGAGGAGAGAAGGGAAGAGGCCTAGAATTCTTAAGAGAAGGAAGCACAGGATTTGGCTTTGGATTTTACGTATCTGAGAGTCTGGATACTTTCCCTAAAAACCTCAGTTTGCTTAACTGAGTGATGGGGAGAAGAAGCCTTCCAGGTGCATGGGAGTAGTAGAGGATCATATACTTCTACTCTTATAGAATTACTATGGGGACATTTTTGGCCAAATTCTGAGAAGAAAGGGACTTTCCTCCTCAAATCTCCAAAAGCATCCTAACTATAAGTTTGGACTCAGAAGTGATGGAAACCCTAGCACACCTTCTTTCCGTGTGGGAAAGGGGTAAGGGTGGGTGGGGTGTTTCTAGGGCAATGCTTCCCACACTGTTCAGAGGTCAGAGGCCCCAGAGCCGCTGGCGCTGTCCACGGTGCTGAAGCCCTGAGCCTGGGGCCGCCGAGGGCTAGCCTGGAAGCAGTAATGGGGGAGGGAGGGGTGCTAGGGTCAGGAGTCCTCACAGACCTGACCCTTCCACCGTTCTAGACTTCATTTACCCCCTTACCAATCCACAGTGCCACAGGAAGTATCTTGCATTGGCCACCAAACCAGGTGGGGAAGGAGGGCGTCAGAGAGTGAGGCTGCGCCCCTTCCCCCACGCGCCCCACCACCCCACCCTCCCCCGGCCCATGAGTCAGCGCTGACTGTCTCTGTCCGCTCAGATGTGAGTCAGCATCGGCCTGGCTGTGGGGAGGGGGACAGGAAAGGACCCCTCTCTCTTCACCCTCTTTTGTCGCCTCTCCTAGCTGTCTTCCTTTTATGGGAGATCAGATCGCAACAATCTGCCTCTCTGGACTTAAAGAGAAACCCTGGCCCCTCCTCCTTCGGTCTGATCCCCTCCTGGGAGCTGGGACCCCGATGCTCTTGGCCCTGACTCCTACTGCCCGGACATCAGCGCTGCCTCTTACTACCCCTATTCCCTATCCCCAATCCCTCAGCGCCAGTCATCACTTCTTTGGCGCCTCGGCGCGACTTGCTTCTCTCGTGGTCTTGTAGCCCGTCTCCAAATCCTTCCGTCCATATGCACCCCCATTCCTCCTCCCAAACCCGCAATCTTTCCCTGAGCCTGCTTCCCTTAGGTCCCGCCCCCGTATCCCCAGCCCCACCTCCAGGCCTACGCCCCTTTCCTCTCAGACGCCCTCTCATTTTCCTCTTCTCACAGTGCTTCCCCCTACCCTACTCCAGACACCACTAATTCTACCTGAGCTTCCTACCTTCTCCCCACCCCCCACCGAGTTTTGCTCCCGGCACCATACTCCCCCCGCCCTCCCCCCCATTTCCTCCTGACCGTGGGCACTAATGGCGCTGCAGCCTCCCGGGCGGCTGCTCAGCAGCAGGAGGCAGACGAGCACCCGGAGACCCCCGGATCCCCCGGGACCCCCAGGCCGCCGCGGGCGCCGCATCCTTCCGGGCTCCGCGCGCTGGCTCCCCTGCCACAACCGCAGCAACGCTGGCCGGAGCCAGCCAGAGGGGCCGAGGCGGGGCTTGCCACTCCCCACCCACCTACGAGGCGGGGTCTATACTCCCCTCTCGCGGCAACTCCGCCAACCCCGGGCGGGTGGTGACGACATCTCCACCCCCGGCTCTTACGCTTATCTGCGTCAGACGTGGCGTAAGAGTCTGCCTTAGAGGGGTGCCTACCCGCTCCATGTCTCCTCCGCCGAATAGTAGGTGCTTCGCTAGAATTCCCACTTGGCCCCACCCCCTTTTGACCTGTGCTTCTCCCCAAGGACTACCACCTCTATCACCCAGTCCCAGGATTGGAGAAAAGGATTAGGTTAGGTGGGGGCCAGGAAATACATGTGAGTCGGTTAGTATAAATCCTAAAATGAGCATAAAAGTGAGTAGAAAAGGTACTGTTACGCATCTCAATTAATGGTACTGGTATCATCCTTAACAGCAGGGATGGTTAGTTCTAGCAATGGCACCTACTAGGAGTATGACTTTGGGCAATTGCTTAACCTCTCTGCGCCCAAGTTTCCTGATCTGTAAAAAAGAGGTGCTAATAATTCCTACCTCACAAGGTGGTTGTGAGGATTACACGAGTTAAACTCATGTGGATCACTTAGAACAATGACTGTACTGGCATCTACTAGACACGTGATACATATTCGCTTTTGTTGTTAGCTTTGACTCTTTTTTTCTCCTGTCTTCTTTTCTTTCTTTCTTTCTCTACCTGCAAAATATATCTCCCATCTGTCTACTTCTTTCCTCCATACTCCCTACTTTATCTAAGTCACCCGTGCTGTTTCATCACGAATATTATTGTAATCATCTAACTAGTCTCTTGCTTTCACTCTTCTCTCCCAATAAGCTGGGGAGTGAGCTTTGTAAAGTTCAAGTTTGACCACTTTATTTTCTTGCTTTTCAGGGAAAAATTTTTCCAAAATACAAGAAAAGATAGTGGTGCATACTAAATACTCATACACACATCATAACTAGACTTAACAGTTATTGCTATTTTGCCAAATGTGTTTCTTTTTAGTATTTGAGTCAATGATAGACATCGTATTTCCCTTATAAATATCTCATTATGCATCTCCAAGAAATAAGTATGTTTCCTCACATAATCCAAATGCCTTTATGACGTCTAACAATTTACAGTAATTCTCTAATATCATTTAATGCTCAATTTATATTCAAATTCTCAAATTGTTTCCAAAAATGCCTTTTTCAATCTGTTTTGTTCAAAATAGGAGTCAAAGACTATCATTGCATTTGGTTATGTCTCTTAATTCTCCTTAAATTAACATAGACATGCTCCCCCGATTTTTGACATTGTTTTGTTGAATAGACCAGGTTAGTTTTTCTTTACAACTCCCCACCTTCTGAATTTGTCTGATTGTTTCCTCATGATAGATTTCCCTGTATTTCCCCTGTGTCTATCCTTTATATCCCCTGTATTTACTGTAAACGAGAAGTTATATCTAATGTCTTGATTGGATCGGGTTAATTTTTAAAATGTTTTTTAATTTGTTTTGAGAGAGAAGGTGTGTGCAGGAAAGGGGCAGAGAGAGCGAGGGAGAGAGAGAATTCCAAGTAGGCTCCACGCTGTCAGCATGGAGCCCTATTCGGTGGCTTGAAATCAGGAACCATGAGATCATGACCTGAGCCAAAACCAAGACTCTGTCACTTAACCAACTGAGCCACCCAGGGGCCCCTACCCTGAAATACAATTCCAAATGGAAATGGAGCATATATTCTTAATTTTTTTTTTTTTTTTGGTTTACCAATTTGGAGCAGAATGAATTTGAGTGTAGTAGCTACCTACAACAGTGACAAATAAATTTTTAAGAAACATCCTAATGGCTTTTCTTGTTTGAGCATTACTATGGTAAATATGGATTTTCATATATTCAATGAGTGTTAATCAATTGCAGTAATTATCTTTTTTTATATTCAAATTGCCCTAGAATAAGTCAGCACAAGCTCCTTTAAACTGGCTCTG
Organism: Cryptoprocta ferox; assembly: GCA_028646485.1. Lineage (NCBI taxonomy): Eukaryota > Metazoa > Chordata > Mammalia > Carnivora > Eupleridae > Cryptoprocta > Cryptoprocta ferox. The sequence goes on from CM053578.1 coordinate 89,291,792, forward strand.
GTGTCCTTTTGAAACATCCCAGTAGTAACGAAAGTTCTCTTGCTTTCTCTCATTCCAAGATGTACCAGGTTCATCTTTATTATTCCCTGCTCTAAACATGGAAGCAGCCATTCTTCCAAAGAGACTAGGTAGCTTTGAGTAAGGACTGATTTTAGAGACCACAATCTGGGTGGGTTTTTATGTTTGTTTGTTTGTTTGTTTGTTTGTTTAGAGATGGGGGAGGGGCAGAGAGAGGGAGAGAGAATCCCACCAAGTTCCATGCTGGGCATGGACTCAGGGCTCAATATCACAACCGTGAGATCACGACCTGAGCCGAAATTGAGAATTGGACACTTAACCAACTGAGCCACCCAGGGTGGCTGGAGCTTGGGAGCCACCTAGGCGCCCCCACAACCTGGGTTTCAAGGGTAATAATCGAGGGGTGGCTGGGTGGCTCAGTCAGTTAAGAGTCCAACTTCGGCTCAGATCATGATCTCATGGTTTGTGCTGACAGCTCAGAGCTTGGAGCCTGCTCAGATCCTGTGTCTCTGTCTCTCTGTCTGCTCTTCCCCTGCTTGCGCTCTGTCTCTCTCTCTCAAAAATAAATAAACATTGAAAAAAAGGGTGATAATGGAAACTGAAGTGATATTGCTTTTAGGCCCTTTCAGTGCCCAGAGCTAGAATATTAAGGTACACACACACGCACACAAACACACACACTGATATTTTCAATTTAAAAAGTTTTTTTTTATTTGAGAGTGAAAGAGAGAGAGAGAGAGAGAGAGAGAGAATCTCAAGGAGGCTCCATAGTCATCAAGGAGCCCGATGCAGGGCTCCATCCAACAACCTGGGGATCATGACCTGACCCCAAATCCTCTTGACTGACTGAGCCAGGCACCCCAACCAATTAAAATTTAACTGTGATTTTTACTGCACTCTTGATTTTGTACTTGTATCTCTTGATTCTTACATTGAAAAGTTTGGTTTCTTATGACATTAATAAAGTCACTTATATGTGTCATCCTATAATATGCATACAATAATTTACAAATAATAATATAAATATTACTCTACTAATAAAACAATAAGAACATCTAAGATCTATGGTAGTTTATTTTGTCCTTGGACTATAATCACTCAGGGTATACCATCAAAATACTGCTTCCTAAAGTCATTTGAAATAGTTCTTTTGTTTGTGTAGTCACTTTTACCAATTTGGTATATAATTTGGTTTGTTTCAGTTTGTTTTCAATTTTAGGTTTTTTTTTACTTATATATAATTTTATTTTTGAATATGTAAAATATTTACATTTTTCAACAATCAAAACTATATAACAAAACATACTCAGGGAATTCTCTGCACCTTCCACAATTCTTCCTCCCATCTTTATCACTTCACTCATTTATTTCTTTTTAAAAACTTTGTAAATTGTGAAATAAAACAAAGAGAAAAGTACATAAAGCCAAAATGAACAAAGTAAATACCCATATAACCCAGGTCAAGAAATAGAACATTTCTAGCACCTTGAAAACCTTATTGTGTTTCCCAGTAGCCATTATTTATTCTCCTTTAACCATGTTTCTTTGCTTTTATTTACAATTTTAACCTAAGAATGCATGGTTAGGTCATGCCTAAGGTATCTCTTCCAAAGGTAGCCATTATTTATTCTCTTCCAAAGGTAGCCATTATTTATTCTCCTTTTAACCATGTTTCTTTGCTTTTATTTACAATTTTAACCTAATTCTCCTTTTAACCATGTTTCTTTGCTTTTATTTACAATTTTAACCTAAGAATGCATGGTTAGGTCATGAAACTGTAAAGAAAAGTAAAGATACCTAGATTTTGGATTATCTTCAGTCTTGGGTTATCATTAATAGTGTGACTATGTATACCATTGTACATGTTTCGTGTTGCACATATGTGCCAGGGGGACCAGACAGCCTGTAACAACCTCACAGGGAGGAAGCTGGGGAAAAAGAACCCTTATTCTCACTTTCCTCATTCCCTCCCTCTGATCTCTCCTGGGTATTCCCATTGTCCTAACCTAACCAGAATCCAGGGAAAGAGGGAGCTCATTGAAGTAGTCCATACAAATTAGCCTCCTGAGACAGAAAATAGGGTGAAGTCAGGTAGAGAGTAGATCCTAGCAGCAAACTTTAGGTATCAGCTCACTTGATCCCCTTTTCTCTCTCTCCCTCCCCCTCTCTCTTTTCGAGAAATCATCTGTCAGTATAATTGTTACTTTTTTAGAGTTAACCCATCTATGATTGTCAGCGGTTTTAATAGGCTGTGATTAGAGAGACATTTCTTTCCATTTATTCATCCTGAGATTCAAAGAGCTTCTTGAATACATGGCTTGATGTCTTTCATCAATTTTGAGGCATTCTCAGACATTATCATCTTAAATATTGATTCTACCCCATTTCCTTGTTCCCTTCCTTCTGGAACTCCAAATAAATGTGTGTTAGACTGTCATGTAGTATCTTTTATGGTTTGACTGTATCTTTTGTATTTTTCATTCTTTTGACTCTCTGTACTTCATTCTGGATATTTTCTTTTCAACTACAGTCCAGTTTATTAATTTTCTCTTTACATGTGTACAGTCTGATGCTTTGAACTTGTCCAAAAACCATGGTACACTCAGTCAAAGTAATCTGAAGAGTTTAATGAAAGAAATACTTATAAAGGTATAGACAGGTGAAGAAATATAGACCTTTGTCAACTCACAGCCAGCCAGGGTGGGAGCCAGAAGAATGCATACTCTGAACTCTCTCCCTTTATGGCCTCTGATCTCTTGCCAATAACTCTATTGGCTAAATCCAACCATAAGCCAGTGAACAAGGACTTACTGTTGATGCAGTTCACAGACATCAACCTGGGGCCATAGAGCAAGGTGAAGAAAGATCATGCACAAATGTGATGGGAAAATGAGGACTATCTAGCTTAATCCTAGCTTCTTGTCTTCCACTCTTGTCTTTTGTTTGGATGAAAACCCTGTACTTTTATGACAAGTGACACACACATCCCTTAATTCAGCTGCACTTTCATATGAAACCTAAAACATAGTGCAATACCAGTATTCCCAATATAAAGGAGCAGGGAAGAGAAATGGGAGGAAAAAAAGGAAACTTCTGTGCCAAGTTACCCTAAACACAGCTGCTACAATCCCTTCTTCTGTAGCTGATCCTGAGACCTAAACTGACAGTTACAACTTCCTTATTCTCCCACCCATTTCATGGCTTTCTTACTGTGGTCAGCACCTTGACTGGATTGGATTTTTGAACTGGTAGACTGAGCCAAATCTGTATTTCTGCAGGATCTGAGTCTCTGATGCTCCTGGCTTTGTTTGGTTTCTACAGTTTTCTATTTAACTAGTACTATTGAGAAGAAGAATACAAAGAGCCCTAGTTAATTCCTTTGCCTCCAATAATCACCTGTTTTTGCCCTCATCTTATAGCAGCAACTCAATTTCTCCCTGGCAATTGGAGTCAATCACTGTGCTAATCTAGTGATACCCATATCTGTCTATTGGTTCAGTGGCATGAGGAACCCGAAGTGACTGGGTGGTAGTCTCAAATTCCAATTCAACTGTGACTATGACTATGGGAAAGCATTCCTCTCTTGGGCACTAGGACCTGAAAACCCATCATTCAGGAGATGGGAAGCAAAGGCTCCTTCAGATATTTTGAGGCATAATAGTGAGGGGGCCACTCTGACCTTTGCCCCCTAGTCCCAAAACTCTTGGGGATGGATAAAACAATCATTCCATAAGTTCACTAATGTTGAGTGAGTATTGTCAGAAGTATTGACAAAGGGCAAATCCATATCCAGAATATAATTCAATGCCTTATTTTCTTTTTAAAAAATGTTTATTTGTTTATTTTTGAGAGAGAGTGTGTGTGCAAACAGGGAGGGGAAAAGAGAGGAAGAGAGAGAGAAGGAGGGAGAGAATCCTAAGCAGGCTCTTCACTGTCAGCTCAGAGCCTGATGTGAGGCTTGAACCCATGAACCATGAGATCCTGACCTGAGCTGAAATCAAGAGTTGGATGCTTAATGGACTGAGCACTCCTCTTTTCCTTCCTTTCTTCCTTCCTTTTCTTTCTCTCTCTCTCTCTTTCTCTCTCTCTTTCTTTCTTTCTTTCAAGACAGAAAGAGAGTGCAAGTGGGGGGAGAGGGGCAGAGGGAGAGAGAGAGAGGGAGAGAGAGAGAGAGAGAGAGAGAATCTTAAGCATGCTTCACGACCCTGAGATCTTTACCTGAGCTGAAATCAAGAGTCAAATGCTCAACCAACTGAGCCATACAGGTGCCATTTTACACCTTTTTTCATGGTGAAAGGGGTTCAAAATAAAAAATTTGCCACCAGGTGTGCCATATTGGGAACTCAACATTATCCTTTGCTGTGAGCAAATTGGTATTCAGGGATGGCTGTAACCATACCATTCATGAGAAGGGAAATTCATGTTGGTTAGCCCATGCATACCCTAATTTTCTGCCCCTACATCCATTGATATGTGGGCCCATTAAGAAAGCACCAGGGGGTCTGGGGAAAGAGGATGACTGATATCCACAGAATTGGTCATTTCATAACCTGATTACTGATGAGCTTTTCTATAGTCTACTTCTTCTCATGATTATTTACATAGGAAACCACAGCTGTCTTCACACTGTTCCTCCCAAGTGAACCCTTTCAGACTTTCTTCTCACAGATTTTCATATTTTGTTCTATTCAAATCCCAGATCAGCCAACCAACCTGTTACTCATGAACACTGTTATCAGTATAGATGAATACTTCAATTTTTTTCTTCTTCATTTCCAAGTGGACCTCCAGATCTACCAACAAAACTTCCCACAGAAAGGACTGCTCTTAACCAATGTAATTCACAGACACTTCTGACTTGTGCTGTAATATAGCACCCTTCCATTTCTAACTGTTGTCTGCACTTTGTGAAAATATCTATAAATTGGCTCCATGCTTTCCCCCCACTCTGTTAGTCAGTCATAGAAAATTCCCCAGAAGGCTGTAATAAGGTTGTGGAAAAGCCAGTGAAGCAAGGAATCTGGATTACCTTTTCATGTAACTTGTTTAATCCAGATCTTCTTGGCCCAGTCGTGTATACACCATTTCCATTTAATGGTATAACGCTGTGATGAAACTCTAATTTTATGGTTTACTGGATCAGATAATACCCAATGCATAATTACTGGTTGTCCCATGGCCAGGTGTTCAGTATTCCAGAGCCTGATAGAAATTAAGCTGCTTTTCAAATGGAGAATAGCTGGTGGCCTAAAAGGGCACAGCTTTCCTTTAAAATCCTAGGGATCTACACTATAATAATCTTACTGGGGCTTGTCAGAGGATTCATATGACATCTCCATCTTTGGCAGATACTTCCAATGCTCCTGAGGCCACTGGTCATAATTATCAAGTGAAAGGACTATTTGCATTGCCACTTGGAACTCCTGCAGAACGTTTTCTTGCTTCAGGCCATACAAAAGCCTCGTGGGTTAGAGTTGAAATGTGTTTAACGTCGCCTCAAATGCCAAAGAGGCCCATTCTTCCACAAAGAGTGTTGTCTCTTTTTTATTGCAGTAGGTGTCGATTAATTTGTCTCACTTTAGAGAGGGCATCTCGACATGCCACAGACAATTGGACCCTAGAAACTTCACTAATATGGCAGGACTCTGAACTTTCTAGAGGTCCTTCTTCCATGCATGTGTCTTATGACATCTAGGGTTCATGCTGCCTTCTGCTCATCATATCCAGTTGCCACAATATCATCAAAATAATGGACCAGTGTGGTTTCCTGTTTCCTCTGACAGAGGGCTCCTCATGCTTTTTGTGTTGATTCATGGTTTTGAGGATGTGTTTGTAATATGTAACAAGCACTGGCTTCAGGTCAGAATTAAATGACAATCTTATTTGCCTTACCAGCAGCCCCAGCATTATGAAATATATCTGGGAACCGGTTGTCCTACAACTGGAGGGCTGTTGGATTTCTTTGAGTTCCTTCACTCAATCTCTTCTTGTGGAATCAAAGCCGAAGAGTGCCCATGGAGTATTCTCACTGAACATTCAATCACTTATAAGCCAGCATATTTAAATATCACTGGTTAACTCCCAATATCATGCTATAATCAAAGAAAATTTTAATTCACTTTTGTTCAGAATGAGGTAAAGAATAATAGTAGTACATATAGGGAAAGATCCCAAGGGCCAGTGGGACAGGAAAAGTCAATATTACCTTGAATGGAAAATGTGGGGACTCATCCACGAGTGTCTTTTGGGTATAGTTTTTCCCTTTTGGGCCACATAAATTTTATCCTTCCCTGTTAAGGGTGGGAATTAAACTATAAATTCTAAATGGGTGGGGCAACCTTACTGACCTTGGAATGGTGACTGTCTGAGAATTGCACTGCGTGTTAGAAGTTGCACCCTTGCCCATGGATATCATCTTTTACCTACTCATAAATGATATCATTAAAGGAAGAAATTGCTCCAATGTCTGTATTTATGAACTCATTGGGTAGGGGAAAAAGGAGCTTCTCTAGATTTTAAATTTATAATAAAGGCCTATTTAAAAGGAACAACAACAACAACAACAACAACAAATAGACCGGTGTGATTTTCTATGGGCTAACAAATTAAAAAATATCTCTCCAAGCCACACTTTTGAAGAGAACAGACTTGGTATAGCCTTGTTTCTTCTTTATTTTTTAAAACATGTGACTACTAGATAATTGTATTTTTATTTTTTTAATTAAAAATTTATGTTTATTTATTATTAAGACAGAGAGAAACAGACCATGAGTGGGGGAGGGGCAGAGAGAGAGGGAGATACAGAATCTGAAGCAGGCTCCAGGCTCTGAGCTGTCAGCACAGAGCCCGATGCGGGGCTCGAACCCACAAACCATGAGACCATGACCTGAGCGAAAGTCGGACGCTTAACCAACTGAGTCACCCAGGTGCCCTTATTTTTATTTTTTTGGAAAAATTTAAATTACATATGTAATTATAAATTATATTTCTACTGGACAATACTGACTTAGGAAATTCTTTCTTTTCCATTCTTATCAGACAAGACAGCTGAAAGAAGTTGGCATTCACATGGCAGAGATAACATATCCTAAAATGGTATTACTTCAGCTGTAAGAGTTTATAGATATTCTTAATTTAATATATCAAATGTACCATCTTTTCTTTCGTTTTTTGCACTTTTGTTTCCTCCTTAAGAAATCTTTCTAAACCATTAGGACATGAAGTTATTCTTGTACTGTCTTCTAAATGCTTCATGTGTAAAGTTTTGCAGAATATGAGTACAGAGAAGTGAAATAAAACCACCAAATGGCTTTAAGCTATAGAATAAATTTCATCATTTAATTGTTCACATTGGCCTATAATCCACCTGGATTCTATTTGTGTGTACGTTTTAAGTAAAGTGATAAAAGTGAATTTTTCTTCTGTAAGGGTACTCAGTTGTTTCTCAACTATTTATTGAAAACTTTACCTTCTCTCTGCAAGGCCACCTTTATTATAAGTGTCCACATTGTTGTGGACCTATTTCTGGGCTCTTTGTTTCACAGATCTACCCTGTCCATCCTCACATCAATACCACAGTTTCTTAATTACTGTAGCTTCATAGTGAGTATTATAGCAGGAAGAGCAAATCATCCCATCTTCTTTTCAGAAACATCTTTTCTCCTATTCACTTTTTACATTTTTTACTTTGAGAGGCTCATAGTTAACTATTTTTTATTATTAAAGTATAACATATCCAATAAACTATATAAACTTCTGTTTATAGCTATATGATTATTAGCATATGTACACATATACTTAGAGAAATCAAATCCTGATACCTGCCCATTTGCTTACACCTGTGAGTATCCAGTGAGTGTGAGAATACTTGAGAAGCATAAATCCCTGCAAATAGGATATTCTGGTATTCAGTTGGGCTGAACCTAGTTGGTCAGATTACCCACTCTCTTTTAACATTTTCAGGTATCAGGAGGAAACTGGTAGGAGCCATCAAAATATTAAATGTGTGCACACTTTGGTTATAGCACTTCTCTGTTGATTCTTGGGAACAGGGTGAGTGGGAGATGGCTGGCAGGGGTGGTAATGCTGGAGATGGAGACTCTCATAAAACAGCAAGGTTTAGGCCTATCTGACATGGAAAGGTATGCAACTAGACCACACAGTGCAGGCAGGTGTGGGTGGGGAAGGCTGCATTCCAGCTCTGGTCCCACCCCCACTTTCTCCACTTCAGGAATGGTCATTGGAGGGAAGACAAGACAGGATTCCACCAGCACCAAGGAGCTCTGCTCTTTTTCACTGCACCCTTGTTCTGGTCCACCCCTACTCTTCCACTTCAGGGGCTCTGGCCATGTCCAAACCCCATCCACTCTGCCTCAAGACAAATCACAGAAAGAGTTTGCATGAAAGCCCACTTTAATGATCCAGATTTGGGTCACCCTAGGGCTGCCCCTCTGGAGGGCCAAGGGCACTGGGGCAGAGAGGCTTTGCATGAGGTCTCAATCAGCAGCAAGGTTGTGGCGCACTGTGGGCAGTGGCTCAAAGAAGCCCTAAAACAAGAAGAAACAAAGGATTGGAATCGATATGTGGGAAGGTGGCCTCTTCCTCACCTATTCTCCTTCACAAAATGCTTCAATGACAGCCTGATTTGAGTAAGCTACAATGACTCAGCCCACCCATTGTCTGTCCTTTTGGCTCCCACAAAGAGTTCACCAGCTCTCCCGTTCTTTTCCCTGGGGCTCTGGGCTGGGGAAGAATGGCAGCACCTTGTTTGCATTCACAGAAGCACCATGGCAACCATCCCTTGCTAGTGGATCTGTCACTTAGCTCTGGATGCCTTGACCCAGCAACCAATCCAGACTTAGGAAGACCAGCTGCTATCTGAAGGAGTGGAGACTGGTTTCCTAGGAGAGCGTGAGGGGCTGGAAGCTCCCTGTGGTGCAGGCTCCTTGCAGGCTCTCGGTTTCTATGCTTGCTCTTCTCATAGCCTATACCCCAACATCACAAGAGTGGCCTTTTGAAATCGTGTATCACATTATGATTGTTTAGGGCTTCCTTAAAACTTCCCAGTTAACTTGCCATTACACTTAGAATAAATCCAAATAGTTTACCATTATCCATGAGCCCCTGTATGGCCAGTCCTGCACCTACTTCTCCAACCTAATCTTCTGCCACTGACTTTTCTACCTATTCCTTTAATGTGAATGGTATACTTGCCTCAGGACATTTGTTATGTTAGTGTTCTCTGACTGGGATCCTTTATACCTTCCTCTGGCTGCCACCTTCTTGTAATTTAGGCCTTAGTGCAAAAAAAAAAAAAAAAAAAAAAGACCTTTGTCAATGTAAAGGAGTTGGATGTTAGGAACAGCCCAATTCTCACTGCACTCCCTGAGAGCAAGGGCAGGGGCTGTGCCCCTTGAAAGGTCTGGGAATCAGGAGACCTGGGTCTTGTCTTGGCTTTGCCATGAACCTGCTATGTAGCTTTGAGTAAATCCCTTGACCAGCCTGGGCCTCAATGTCTCATCTATAAAGAGTGCTAGATGGGTGTTTTTAATCTGGATTCTGAAGAGTTCAAGGATCTCAAGGAGATAACCCAGAGCCTTGCCGAGGTGACTTGCCAAGGCCATAAGGTAGAGCAAGGAGGGGAAGTAGTACTGAATGTGAAGACCTCTGGGCTACCTCTCCCATTTATGCAAAGGAGCTTTGCTATCCCTTGCTGTATGCAAAGGAGTATATGGAGGAAAAAAAAGGACTTTTTATTTATTTATTTTTTAATTTGGCAATTTTTGGGGTGCCTTCCTGGCTTAGTCAGTAGAGCATGTGACTTTTGATCTCAGGTTCATGAGTTTGAGCTCTGCATTGGGCATAGAACACACTATAAATAGATACATAGGTAAACTTGGCAATTTTCAGTGCTTATTTTATTTTATTATATTTATTTTTGAGAGATGAGAGAGAGAGTGAGAGAGAGAGAGCACGCAAGTGGGGGGGGCAGAGAGAGAGAGAGAGAGAGACAGAGGATCTGAAGCAGGTTCCGTACTGACAGTAGTGAGCCCTACATGGGGCTTGAACCCATGAACTGTGAGATCATGAGCTGAGTCAAATTCAGGCACTTAAAACTGACTGAGACACCCAGGTGCCCCTCAATGCCTAGTTTAGACTCAATGCCTATGCACAATCCTATAGATCATTTCCTCCTTAGAGGCTTCCAGCATCTGCCCTCCCAACCTCTCATACTGATACCCATAGGCATTTCTGTGAGAGGGAAGGAGGATGGGGTACCTTTCAATTGGGAAAGGAAAGAACTTTTCTTCAGTTTATCTGTTCACACCTCAATATCCATTCCTTTCTTCACAGCTGGCTCCTTCATTTCAACAGGTTCTTGGTGATTCCAAACTCCCGGGAAAAAGTCAATCCCTTGCCTTGACAGGGTTGGCCACCTCTTATTTCAGGGTCTTCAAATCCACTTTGGAGGTAAAGCATTGATCCCTGTTCACTTTGGCCATTGGGCTCTGGGAGGGGGGAAGCCAGAAATCAAGAAGAATGCAGAAAAGGATGACAGGGCTTCAGAAGGGAAAGGGTAGGATCCAAAGTCAGGGATTTAAAATGTTTGAGAAGACACATATGTCTTACCTTGGGGAATAGGAGTTGAAATTTCTCCTCTTGTTTGGCCCTAGGAGAGACAAGGCTGACAGATGGAAGGTAGGTCTGCTAACATCCATCTCTCCATTTGCAGATATCACTAATGGCCAATGGAGCTGTTTTTTGTGGAGCCCAGACAAAACCTCCAGATCATTCTCATAGTCCTGCCAGCAGCTCTTACCTGCAGCTTTAATATCTGTTCCCTCCCTGCTGTCTGTCTGCTAGACAGCATGGACCAACCATAGGCCTTTCATACCTTATCCCAGTGGTTTGGGTAAAGGTTGCCTGTCCATGCCTCAGACATGGATTTTGGGGGCGGAATCTGCTGATGTGCTCCATTTTCTGGGTCATCACTTCCTGGGTGATGTCATCCTTCCAGAACAAACGTGCAGGGTGAAAGGATGTGGTGAATTGACACTTGGGACATTGACTGGTCCACTCCAGGAACAAGAGGGAGACCAACAATCCCCCTCTCCCTCAAGTAAAGAATCACAATTTGTGCAGAGAACTAAATGAGCTGGTGTATAAAAGTTGCTTAGGGGCACCTGGGTGGCTCAATTGGTTAAGTGGCTGACTTCGGCTCAGGTCATGATCTCACCAGTTTGTGAGTTCGAGCCCTGCATCAGGCTCTTTGCTGCTAGGTCAGAGCCTGGAGCATGCTTCAGATTCTGTGTCTCCCTCACTCTCTGCCCCTCCCTACTTACCCTTTGTCCCTCTCAAAAAAATAAACATTAAAAAAATTTTTTTAAGTTGCTTAGCATAGTGCCTGGTGTGCAATAAATTTTCAACTAGGATTATTTTTTGTTCATTCGATGTTATTATGAGGATTAAAAGAGATTATCAATGCAAAGAGTGCTTAGAAAACTCTTAGGAAGTGATTCCCAAACTTTAGTGTGCATTGGAACTTCCTTGTTAAAACACAAATTACTGTTTTCCACCCCCAGAGTTTTTGATTCAGTAGATCTGGGGTGAAGCTCAAGAATTAGCATTTCTAACAAGTTCTTTGGTGATGCTGATGGTCCTGGTCCTGGGATGCACTTTGAGAATCACTGCTCTAAGGCATTACACACATATTAGACATGAGCAGTAGTACCAATAATATGAATGCAAGGTAGATTTCCTATTTGACCTTCCCCCATTCATGAAATTCTGCTCTAAGGAAGTATAAGCCCATCTGTCTTCAAGGGACTTTCCACTCCCTTTCATTCCTCTTCTCTACTTGTCATTCATTTGCTCTGCTTCCTACTCAGAGTTTGAGGTGTGTATATGTGCGAGCGTGCACTTCTGGCTGAGAACATAAGGATTCCTGGCTATGGAAAAATTTAGATAGCACGAGGGGTTGGAACTCATCAGAAGGAGCTGGATGCTGGGTTCTTCTAGGGCCTCTGCTAGGTTTTCCCAGGGTGATCAAGGGCAAACAGTCCACCCATCCAACTCCACCCGCATTCCAGTGATACTCCCTTCTCCATGAGGTGAGCATGAGAGGAAAGTTTCAAGTAGAGACATCTGGGAAAGAAAGCCCATCCTCAGATCAAACAATCCCTCACTCCCCGCCCCCCACTTTTCTGATCAGGCCCCATCCTCTCTTCCCAGCCCGTACTCACTTTGGGGCACAATCTGCTGGAGCACAACTTGCAAGTGCTGGAAGACTAGAGAGGCAAATCCTTGGAGGGGCCAGAGCTGCCCCACTCCCACTTGGCCCTGACCATCTAAAGGCAGAATGGTGGAATCAGGAAGGAGCTTGGCTAGAAGGCTTTCAAATCCCAGTTGGTTAAAAGCAGCTTTCTTCTACTATCACCCCTGGGTTCCCTGGTCTCTGTCCCTCTCACCAGACCCCTTCCTCCTTTCAAGTCCTTCTTTTTTTTCATTTTTCCCTTCCCCCATTGCCACCTGCCCTTCAGCACCTGCACTTCATTCTCCCTTGATGCCATTTTCCAGGTAAGAACAAAGCTTACAAGCAAAGCAGCCTGTGGAGGATGAACTAAGAAGAGACTCAGAAAGCTACACACCTGGAATGGATAATCAGGTGATAAGTGGGGCATGGGAACCAGGCGAGCTTCATCTCAAAGAAGACTTGAAAGCCTGGAGGGGATTAGAAAGGAGGCCTGGACTCCTTAGAGGAAGGAAGTATTGGTATGTATAGGATTTGTGTGTCTGGATCCTTGTCCAGAAAATCGTTTATCTAACTGCATAGGGGAAGGACAGGGTGTGGGGGGAGAACAATCCCTAATGCTATAAAACTTTTATTATTCCAGGTAGATGGGGTAGAGTTGGCAGAGAGTCCATTTTTTTATATAATGGAATTACCATGAGTCATTATGGACAGGCATGAAGAAAAGGGGATTGTCCTCTGGAATCAAATGGATCCCCATACCAATTTCCTGGCTTTAGGAAGGAGTAGAACCTCCAGCAGCCTACTGCGAAAGAAAAAAGCTTCTTCTGGAAGGGGAGATCATTGTCTGAGGCATTGATCCCAGGGCTGATAAGAAAAGTGGTGACCTTGACACCCTCTGCCAGACCCACAGGGCCCGTGGCGCTGTCCGTGGTGCTGAGTGGGTAACCGAAGCCTGGCTTGGAAGAGGCGTCTGGGAGGCAAAGAGGGCGAGGCAACCCTACAAGAACGTCCCCCCCCCCAACCCCCACTCCTGTCAACCTCCACCAGACCTCTTCCCACAGTTCTTCACGAGTCCTCTGCATTGGGCTCTAAACCCAAGAATCGGGCGGGGAAATTTGGCGTCAGACTAGGAGTTTGCGCCCTCTTCCCCACGCTCTTGGCGCTGGAATCCTGGAGTCTGCGCAGTCAGTCTCCGGCTGCTCAGACGTGAGTCAGCGGGGGTCTCCCCCGATGGCGCAGAGTGGAGGGAGAGAAAGAAGGATGAACCCTTTCCCCCCTCCATTCTCCTTTACCCCAGCCTAGCTTTCTTCTTATCAGAAATCAGATCGCAGACTCCAGGCTCTGAGGGCCTATGATGAAACCCTGGCTCGTTTCTCCGCCCAGCTTTCTCTCCGGAGTCAGGACGCCGTACCCGTGGGTCCTGGCTCCTATTGTCCAGAAATCCTGCCTATTCCTCAGCCCTGGGCATCTCTCTTTCTTGGTTCTTCGGTGCGTCTTGCTTATCCTGTGCCGGCATAGGCGGGGGCTTACTTCTCTCTGCCCCGTTGTTTTTCCGTTCTCCTTTACTATCTTCCCCTGAATTCGCTTCTCTTAGGTCCAGATCCCACATGCGGAGCCCCACCCCAAGGCTGCGTCTCTTCCTAGGAGACGCTCTCTACATTTCTTTTCACGTCTCCAAACACATACTTTTCCTCCTAAGTTCCTAACCTTGAGGCCCCCTGACCCACTTCTTTCAGGATCGCTCTCTGGCCTGCCCTCACCCAGCTCCTCCCCCATGTTTCCTCCTGACCGTGGCCACTAGTGTCGCTGCAGCCCCCTGGGCGGCTGTTCAGCAGCGGGAGGACCCCGGAACCCCTAGGCCACAGTAGATGCTGCATCCTTCCCGGCTCAGCGCACTCGCTCCCCTCCTAAGTCGCAGAGAAAGTAGAGACAGGAGCAGGAGGGGCTAAACTGGACTGTAGCTTCCCACCGGCAGCGAGGGCTGGATCTGCACAACCAACCCTCCCTTGGCAGCACGGCCAATCTCGGGCCGGCCCTGTCCCTGCCGACGGGTAGCCAACTCCTCCTTTACTTTACTGCCCCCCAGAACCAGCCCACCTCACCCCCAGGCGTCCGCTTTTTACATTAACCAGGTCCCAAGGACTATTGCTTCAACTCCCAGCCCCAAAGTTGTAGAAACAGATTGCATGTTAAGATGTGGGTGGAATTGTACCTTCCCCATAAGTTTGTTACGACTGTTCATTAAATATGAATATCAGTGGACAGTAAATGTTCAATGTAATTAGTCTATTTTTATTATCCTTGATGCTTACTTTACCCTCACCTCCTAAAAATCTTCAACATACTTGGGTTCAACCCGCAAAATATATTGCACATCCATCCACTTCTCTCCACATTCACTGCCATTGCCTTGGTTTAAACCTCTGTACTCTTTGATAACTAACGAGTGAACTGATCTCTTTTTTCCATTCTTTAAAAAAATTTCTTTAAAATGTTTATTTATTTTTGAAAGGGAGAGTGAGCAGGAGGGGGGAGGGGAGGGTCAGAGAGAGAGGGAGACACAGAATCCAAAGCAAGCTTGAGGCTCTGAGCTGTCAGCACAGAGCTTGAGGCGAGGCTCAAACTCAGGAACCATGGGATCATGACCTGAGCCACCCAGGCGCCCCTCTTGTGTGTGTGAACTTTCTAAACCTTAGACTGGCATTTCGATATTTTTTCATTAAGCTCAACAAATTTATTATGAAAATTCTCAAATATTAAAAAAGAAGAATCTAACAAACACTCATATATGTACCACCCAGACTTAACAATTATTAAGATTTTGTCTTAATTGCTTATTTCTTTTGATGAACTATTTAGAAGTAATTTACAGGGGCACCTGGGTGGCTCAGTTGGTTAAGCTTCAGACTCTTGATTTCAGCTCAGGTCATGATCTCAGGGTGCAAGGGATCCAGCCCAGCCACCAGCTCCATGATGATGGTGAGGAGCCTGCTTGGGATTCTCTCTCTCCCTCTCTTTCTGTCCCTCCCCAGCTTGCATGCACTCTCTTTCTCAAAATAAATAAATAAGCATTAAAAAATAAACAAAAATAATTTACAGACATCATGACATTTCACTCCTAAATAATTTAATATGCATCTCTTAGAATTAACAATAGTTTCTTATATAACCACAATACCAGACATCTGTGGTAGGCTGAATAATGGCCCCTAAAGATGTCCACATCAGAGTCCCTGGAGCCTGTGAATGTTACTTTGTATGGTAAGAGGGACTTTGCAGTGTGATTAATCTTAGAAGGTGATTAACCTCAGATGAGATTATCCTTGGATTTTCCAGGTGTGTCCTGTATAATTACAAGACAAGAGTCTTTGTAAGAGAGAAGAGTCAGAAGTGGGAGATGTGACATTGGAAGAGGTTTGGAGAGATATCAGGAAGAAGCCACAAGCCAAAGAATGCAAAGAGCCTCTAGAAGCTGAAAAAAGGCACGAAAATTGATTCTTCCTTTAAGACTCCAGCACAGCCCTGTAGACATCTTGATTTTAGACTTCTGACTTCTAGACAGTGAGGTAACAAATTTGTGTAGTTTTAAGCCACTAAGTTTGAGGTGATTTGTTATAGCAGCGATTGGAAAGGAACATAACAACTAAACATATTTATAATTCCCTAATATTCACAGTTCTCTAGTCCTTTTAGATACAACTCCTCTATCAGATAAATGGTTTGTGAATATTTTCTCCAAATCTGAACATTTCATTTTAATTTTATTATTGTGTCTTTTGAAGAGCAAAATATTTTAATTTTGAGGAAGTACAATTTATTAATTTTATCTTTTATGGCAAATGTTATCTGTTTCTTAAAAATGTTTCACAATCCAAAGTTACAAAGATTTTTCTCCTGTTTTCTTCAAAAAATTTGGTTATGCTCCTTCATCAAATCAGTCAGAAAGCATTTCCTCTTTTGTTATTCTGTGAGTTTGTACATGATTGATATTACTTCTTCTTCAAGTGTTTGGGCTTGGAGTTTCTTTGTGAGGAAGTTTTATTACAATTTCAATTTTTTCAGCTATTGAAATATCCTATTTTCATGTCTGTTTTGGAAACTTGAATTTTTCAAGAAATTTGTCCATGACATTTAGCATAAAGAGCCTCATAATGTTGCTCTATTATCCTCTTACTAGTTACAGAATTTGAAGCAATTTCAGTTTTTAAATTCTTGATTGTGATCATTTGTATTTTTCCTCTTTTTTTTATCAGTGTAGCTGAGATTTATAAATTTTACTGATCTTTTTAAAGAACTGATTTTTGGTTTTATTGCGTTTTCTCTGTAGTTTGCCCATGTTATTGAGTTCCATTTTTTATTATTATTTCTCTTTATTTTCTTTGGGTCTCATTTCCTTTCTTTTTCTAACTTCCTGAGTTGATAGTTTATCATTGATTTACATGTTTTCTTCTTCACCATAAATGCATGTAAAGCTATACATTTCCCTTAAGTATTACTTTTTTTGTGTTTTAATTATCAAGTGGTTAATATATTCTAATTTTTCCTGTAACTTCTTAGACTGATGGATCATTTGGAAGGATGTTGCAATTAGGGACTTTTTAGAGGGGTTTTAAAATTTATATTTTATTTCTTTATTAAAAATTTTTTTAATGTTCACATGTTTTTGAGAGAAAGAGACAGACAGAGCATGAGCAGGGGAGGGGCAGAGAGAGAGAGTGAGACATAGAACCTGAAGTGGGACAGACAGAGCGTGAGCAGGGGAGGGGCAGAGAGAGAGAGAGTGAGACATAGAACCTGAAGTGGGCTACAGGCTCTGCGCTCTGAGCACAGAGCCCAGTGCAGGGCTCAAACCCATGAGCTGTGAGATCATGACCCAAGCCGAAGTGGGATGCCCAACTGACTTAGCCACCCATGGGCCCCTGTTTATTTATAGCTTAATTTCAATATGGTCTGAGAACTGGCTTTGTATGATGTCAATTGTTTTGACTTTATTTTGTTTCATGGTTCAGCATATACTAGCTTGTTGAATGTTACATGTACGTGTGAAAAGAATATGTATTCTGCAGTTATTGGTTTAATGTTCTATGAATGCCAAGTAAGTCATGTTGGTTAATGTTCATTTTTTTTCATATCTGTGTTGATTTTTGTCTGCCTGATCTATTCATCATAACCAAAGATATTTGTGGAATTGCCCATCTTTCCTTTAGGTTCCATCAATTTTGCTTTGTTTTTTGAAATTGTTATTTGATGCATCTGCATTTAGGATTGTTATGCCCTATGGAAGAACTGAGCCTTTTACCATTACGAAATATCCCTTTTTACTCTGGTAGTAGTCCTTGTCTTAAGCCTACTTTTTCTGATCTTGAGATAACCACAACAGCTTTCTGTTGGTTAGCATGTTCATGGTCTGTCTTTTTCCATTATTTTACTTTCAAGTTATCTCTGACATTATATTTAAAGTGTATGTCTTATAAACAAGATATAGTTTGATTCTGTTTTTTTTTTTTTTTTTTGTAAATCCAGACTGGCAATCTCCACCTTTTAATTGGATTGTTTAGTTCCTTATATTTAATGTAATTATTTATGTTTGGGATTAGTTCTGCTACCTTATTTGTTTTTTATTTGTCTTTTTTTAAATGTTTTTATTTATTTTTGAGAGAGAGACAGAGACAGAGTGTGAGTGGGCAGTAGGCAGTGAGAGGGGGAGACACAGAATCCGAAGCAGGCTTCAGGCTCTGAGCTGTCAGCACAGAGCCGGACGCGGGGCCTGAACCCACAAACTGCGAGATCAGGACCTGAACTGAAGTCGGACGCTCAACTGACTGAGCCACCCAGGCTCTTACTTTGTCTTGTTTTCCATTGTTTCTACTCTCCTTTCTTTTGGAATAATCAAGTAATTTTTAGTATTCAACTTTATTGACTTTTTAGCTAAACATCTTTATATTATATTGTTTTTTTAAAAGTTTATTTATTTTGAGAGAGAGAAAGAGAGCGAGCAGGGGAGGGGCAGAGAGAGAGGGAGAGAGAGAGAAACCCAAGCAGGCTATGCATTGTCAGCATGGAGCCTGACATGTAGCTTGAACTCACAAACTATGAGATCATGACCTGACCTAAAATCAAGAGCCAGACGCTTAACCAACTGAACCACCCAGGTGCCCCTATATCATATTATTTTTAAGAGGTTGCTCTAGAAATTATAGCGATCATCCTTAATTTGTCACAACTACTTTAAGTTAATATTATTCCCCATCATTTCTTACAACAATATAATTCATCTGCCCCTCCCATTGTTATTATTGTGATATATCTTATTTCTACGTATTTTGTAAACCACACAATACTTCTTAAATTTACTTTTCCCTTAGTAAGTCAATAGACGTTTAAAGACATTAAGAAAAAAAATAGTCTTATATTTATTCACATATTTACCATTTCTGGTTTGTCCTTTATTCCTTCCTTCAGAGTCCAAGTTCTATGGGATCATTTTCTTTCCGTTTAAAGAGCTTCCTTTGGCATTTCTTGTGCATATCTGCAGACCATGACCTCTCATATTGTTTATTTGTTTGTTTGTCTGAAATATCTCCATTTCTGCTTCATTTAAAATGATGTTTCCACTATGTTTAGAATCAGGGGTATACCTTTTTCCTTCAGCATTTAAAGATTCCATTCTTCTGGCTTCTATGATCTAAAAGACAGTCTTTATTTATACTATTGTCCCTCTGAAAAAAATTGGTCTTTTTCCCCCCTCTGAGATATATAGGGTTTGCTGAGCTTCCTTATCTGTGGGTTGATGTATTTTATCAATTTTGGAACATTTTTAGTCATCATCTCTTCAAACACTCTTTGTCTCCCATTGCGTCTCTCCTCTCCTTCTGAGACTCCTGGTACATACATGTTACACTACTTGCTATTATCCTAAAAATCTTAGATGATGTGTTCTGTTTTTGTTTTAATCTTTTTTCTCTAAGTGACTCTGTTTGGATAATTTCTATCAACTTGATCCTTACTTCTGCAGTATCCAGTCTGCTATTAAACTCAATCGATGAACTTTTCCATTGCAGACTTTTTTTTTCATTTGTAGAATTTGAATTCTTTAATAATTTCTATTTCTTTGCTGAAGTTTCTCAATTGTTTATCTTTTCTGGGAAATTATTTAAAATATTTATAATAGCTGCTTTTCATTCCTTGTCCCCTAACACCTGGCTCACCTTTGGGTCTGCTTCTATTGATGGTTTTCTCTTGATACAGTTTACATTTTCCTACTTCTTTGCCAACTAACATTTTATTGTATACTAGATATTTTGGGTTGATGCATGATAGAGTTTCTGAATTATATTATCTTCTTTAAAAGGGTGTTGAGTTTGTTCTGTCAGGCAATTAAATTTTTGCCAGAGAAGCTGGAAGCCTAGTTAAGGCAGGAGCATTTTAGTTCTGCTCTTAATCCTAGGCTGTATCCCTTAGTCCTGCAACATTGTACTTACACCTAGGGTTTGGTCCTTTTGGGATTTCACTGAAAACCCCAAGGTGTTTACTAAGACCTTCTAATTTTATGGGTCCTGAATCCCACACTTGGTCTCCTTAACACACTGTGGCAGCTTCCAAAATCTCTGTTCAGATATTTGACTTTCCTGCTAGTTTCCTTGAAATCTCATCCTGAATATGTGCCATTTAAAAGGTAGTTAAGTATTTGAAGGAAATTTGTATGTGGATTTTGGGGTTCACCTCTCTGTAGCTCACTCATTTCCCAGATTTCTTCCTCATTTCCAGCTACTCTGGCATTTGTGTGCTCCAACCTGTGTTTCCGAGGCCAGTCAGACTTCCACTCTCCTGCCCAAGATCTATTTCCCCATGTGCAGCAGGGAACCACGAAGCGTCCTTAGGAGGAAAGCCTGTTAAATGTGGGACTCACCTGTGGACTTCCCTTTTTTCAAGGATCATATTCCTTCTAGTTTTTCTTGCTTTTGGTTGGTCTCTATGCTTTCAAACATTTATTTTTATATTTTGTCTCGAGTACATATATTCTATGTTAGAAAGAGACTAACACAAGCTAGCTATTTTGTCACACCAGGAACTGGAAGTTTATCTGGTTATCACTGACTCATGTTATACATGATATATGAAAATTATTTACAGAAATAATTTGAGGTCTAAGAGCAAATGAGTATGAATCTGCTTTGAGAAATATAATGCTATAGGAAAATGGAACATACTGGTCTTTGGGTGAGTTGAACAGAGGCGGTTCTGCTTTTCTCACTTCTAAGATTTCAAACTACCAGGGAAATAGCTATCAAAATAATAACTTATGTATTGATACTGCATCTCTTTTTGCTATTCATTGGATGGGGCCTTAATCCTGAGAGTAATAACCTCAGAAGACCTAGCAGGTTCTCAGGCCTGCTAGTTCAAAGGGAAGAAGTTCCTTTCCCAAGGGGAAAAAGACCACCAGAAAGTGGGTGGGTGGATGAGGAAAGATTGCAGTTCAGCTGGGGTCCTACCCTACCCTGCATTTATGTTATGAATGGTGACTGGAAAGAGAAAGGGATCAGAAAACAGGCCACCATTTGCACCATCCCTGCCACGAATATCTTCTCTATTCTGGCGCTACATATTTTACTTCAGAGGCTCTCGTTGGATTCCACAGAAAGAGTTTTGATAAAAACACACTTTAAAAATCCAGAAATGGGCTTTCCTAGACCTGCCCTTCTAGATGCCAGTGGAAGGGGTAGGGATGAGGATACCTTAATCAGCTACAAAGTTTTACTCAGAGAAGGAAGCAGTTTTAAAAGCTCTAAAGTGGAAGGAAACATGGGATATGGAATTTGTGTGGATATGTGCTGGAGACATCCCCCATCTACAACATAAAACATTTCCTCCCCACCCCACCCCCTGCCAATAAATAATAGGCTCCAATAGCAGTCCTGATTTGGGCAAGTCCTAAGGCATAGTGACTTACCAACTGTCTGACAGCTGGCCTTCCCTTGGGTCCAGTGTCTGATCTTCTCTTCCCTTCCCTCATTTCCCCATAGCTTTAGAGCTAGTCAGGACCCTGACTTGGAGAAGAGTGGCAGATTCTTTATGCATACTTTAGCACCATGGCAACCAGTCCTCATTGTGGGGATTAGTCACTTAGTGCTGCTGATGTCACCACAGCAACCAATCCAGGCAGATGATGCACAGTTGCCGTGGTGACGGGAGGCAGAAGCTGTTTCCTTGGAGAGCATAAGGGTCTGGATTCCACCTGAGGTTCAGGCTGTCTCTGGGTAGAGTGCATGGCCAGCTAGAGGTACTCAGCTCTATGCAATTGCCCAGTCCAAGCTACCAGTATCCCCCTGGACATAAACAGTACTTCCTAACAGGCCTGTCTTTTCCACTCTTGCCCTTTATCAATACATTATCCAGCGGTGGTAGGGTGGTCTTTTAAAGTTGTACATCACATCATTCTATTCATTTCCTTAAAATCTCTAGTAATTTTCTTCTGCACTTTGCTTTTTTTTTTTTAAGTTTATTTATTTATTTTGAGGTGGGGAAGGGCAGAAAGACAGGGAGAAAGAGAATCTCTGAAGGTTGAATCTGCCTTGAGCACAGAACCCAACTTGAGACTCAGTTCCATAAACCATGAGATCATGACCTGAGCCAAAATCAAGAATTGGATGCTTAACCAACTGAGCCACCCAGAAGCCCCTCTTCTGCCCTTTGTGTAAGATCTAGACTCTTTACTACTAGCTGAAAGGCCCAAAATGGTCAGTTCTGGATCTACTTCCCCAATTGCATTTCCTACCACTAGCTGTTCTGTTTGTCCCTCTGATGTGTTATTTTAGAACTGAAAAATGCAATAACCAAAATAAAAACTTGCTGGATAGGCTCAATAACAGAATAGGAATACAGAAGAAAATATCCATTAACTTGAAGATGGACCAATAGGAGTGATCCAATCAGAACAACAGAGAGAAAAACATCGGAGACAAAAGTAAACAGAGCCTCAGGGACCTGTGGGACAATACTAAAAAGTCTAACATTCATGTCATAGGAGTCCCAGAAGGAGAGGAGGAGAGAGGTAGCACATTAAAAATATTTGAAGAAATAATGGCTGGAAACGTCCCAAATTTGTCAAAAGCCACAAACCTATAGATCCAGTAAGTCCAGTGAACTCCAAATGAAACCAGTAACCAAAGGGTTAACGGGGCAGATAAGCACAGCTGCGACTTTTTAGCCCAAATCCGCTTGCTCTCAGAATGCTGTCTGACACCATGGTTTTATGAGATAATGCAAGGCTATTCTGACACCATGATAACCAAGTGTTGATTTAGTTTTGCAGAGATTCAAGGTTTCATCAAGAAGATGGCCAGAGCCAGTCAGGACCAGCGGCTACCTCTTTGAAATGAAAGATCAAAATGAAAGTAACTGTCTCCTACTTAGTAACTTCCTTTATTATTTTTCTTTTTCAAGTTTTTATTAAAATCCCAGCTAGTTATCATGCAGTGAATATTAGTTTCAGGTGTAGGATTTAGTGATTCATCACTTAGATACCACACCCAGTGCTCATCACAAGTGTCCTCTTTAATCCCCATCACCTATTTAAACCATTCCTCCTGCCCACCTCCCCTCCAGGAACCCACAGTTTTCCACAGTTTTTTTCTCTATAGTTAAAAGTCTGTTTTTTGGTTTGCCTCTATTTCCAACCCCCTCTCCCGCCCCAGGTTCAACTGTTTTGTTTCTTAAATTCCACATATGAGTGAAATCATATGGTATTTGTCTTTCTCTGACTGACTTATTTCACTAAGCATAATACTCTAACTTCCTTGATTTTTGAGTCATGAAGCTCCATTCTCCTTTACCCAGACCCTTTTCTGCTTCCCTTTAAAAATCCCTGACTCTCCCCCTTTGAGGAGGCAAATTTGAGTATGCCTTTCCATCTTTTAATTTGGCTGCTTCTTGAATAAACCCTTTCCTTACTGCAAACTTGATGTCTCAGTGATTGGCCTTTACCTGTGTTGGGCAGATGAACTGTGGTTTGTTTACACAAACAAGATAAACTTGAAGAAATCCATGCCCTGACACATCATAATCAAACTTCTAAAAACTAAAAACAAAGACAAAATCTTGAAAACAGCCAGAGAAGAACAACTTATCACCTATAAGAGAACAATAATCCAAATGATTGTGGATTTTTCATTATGAACTATGGGGGCCAGAAGGAAATGAAATAACATTTTAAAAGTGGTAAAGGAAAACAGCTGCCAACCCAGTATTCTATAACCAGCAAAATATACTTCAGGAATGAAGGTGAAACGAAGATGGAGAAAAACTAATTTGTAGCCTGCAGATCTGCTCTAAAAGAATTGCTAAAGGAAATTCTTCAGATAAGAGGGAAATGATTTCAGAAAGAAACCCAGAACATCAAGAATGGAGACAGTAATAGAAATGGGAACTCTCTGGGTAAATATTATAGACTATTCTTCCCCTTTTGAATTACTTCCAATATGTTTGATGGTTCAAAGCAAAAGTTATAACATTGTCTGAGAGAGTTTCAAATGTATGTAGATGTAATTGATTCTAACTGACAACTGCAACATCAAAGTGGGAGAGGGAAGGAAGTTATGCTAGTAAGATCTCTGCATTAGGATCAAAATGGTAAAACAGTGATCATAAGCAGACTGTGAAAAGCTAAATGTGTATACTCAGATCCTTAAAGCAACACCTTAAAAAGTATAGAAAGTGTAATGTAGCGAACGCGATGCAGAAACCGAGGCCAGATATGGAAGTAAAAAAGCCTTTACTGGGAGCGCTCTCGGCGAG
Source organism: Cryptoprocta ferox (assembly GCA_028646485.1). Classification (NCBI taxonomy): domain Eukaryota; kingdom Metazoa; phylum Chordata; class Mammalia; order Carnivora; family Eupleridae; genus Cryptoprocta; species Cryptoprocta ferox. The sequence goes on from CM053578.1 coordinate 89,315,859, forward strand.
GTTCCCTGGTCCGTACAGAAAGGGGCCAGAGAAGTCGTGCCTGGGAGTGGGGTAGTGGGTTTTTATGGCGTTGGCTGGGGGGAGGGGGGGGATGAAGTATTGACATGTTTATGTAAGGTGATTTGTTGGTAACTGTTTCTTGTTTCAGGGAGGACGTGTCTGTTGTTTAGGGCGGAAAGGTTTGATGAATGGTTCCCTTGAGGGTCTCCGGGGTCGGGGAGTGTTGAGATAGTGAGTGGTTTCTTGTTATCTGGGCGCCTGAAGGTCACAGCCTCAAGGTCATACCTGCCTCCGTGGCCAAACAGAAAGATAATGAAAAATACAATTGCTACCTTAAAATAGAACACTGAAAAGTGTTTCAATAACCCCAAATAAGGAAGGAAAAGATGCACACTATTATGGGAGCTGAGAAATCCCATGGTTTGCCGTTTGTAGGCAGACAACCTGGCAAGCTCGTGGTGTAATTTAGTCTGAGTCCCAAGGCTTGAAAACCAGGTAAGCTGATGATATAAGTTCCAATCTGAGTTCAAAGGCCTAAAAATCAGGAGCACTGATGTCCAGGGGCAGGAGAAGACATATGTCCCAGCTCAAGGAGGGAAGAGTCACCCTCCCTCCACCTTTTTGTTCTGTTTGAGCCCTCAGTGGGTTGGGTGATGCCCACCCACATTAATGAGGGCATCTTCTTTGCTCAATCTACTAATTCAAATACTGTTCTCTTTCAGAGACATCCTCACTGACACACTAAGATATGACGTTTTATCATCCAGTCAAATTGACACGTATCATTAACCACCACAATGGGCAACTGGGAATGAAATCTGCTGGGGACCCCTGAGGATCTGTGTAGAAATTGTCTCAGGTTTACCCCACCAGGGATGGATCTGCAGGAACCTATATCCTCTAAATTCAATCCTTAACTGCCTCTGGGGGAGTTAATTCCCAGACATCTCAGAGCTGTCTTGAGCACAGGTAGGCAAGTTTCCCTAGCATTCCAGAATACCCATGGGACAAGAAGTAGAGTCCCAGCTTGAGGTGGGAAGCTGTCAGCATGTACAGACACTGTACCTGCAGCCACAGGTGAACTCAGAGGTGGGGCAGGGGATATGAAACAGGGCATCTGCATGGTCTGCCACACAGGTGTTCAATAAATGTCTATTGCATGAAAATGTTATATGTATGACTTACTTCCCTGACTAAGCTTCGGTTGCCTTGAGGCAGGAATCATGTATCGTGGTGGCCAGACACAGTGAATGTATGATGAGGAAAAGTAGGGTAGGTGGTAGGGGTCAATCTAGCTAATAAAAACTAGGTATAGGGGCACCTGGATATCTTAGTATATTAAACATCTGACTTCAGATCAGGTCATGATCTCATGGTTCATGGGTTTGAGCCCTTCATTGGGTTTTGTGCTGACAGCATGGAGCCTGCTCGGTATTCTCTCTCTCTCTCTCTCCCTCTGCCCCTCCCTGCTCATTTTCTCTCTCTTTCACTCTCAAAATAAGTAAATAAACTTAAAAAAAAAACTAGGCATAGATAAATATGTTGAGAATTATGTTTAGCTATGTCCTTAGATGCACAGATGCAGGGGACATGCATTGGCAGCATGATTAAGCCTGTATTACCAGAGAGGGGCGTCTTAATTTCCCTGGGCTCTATAAGTAGGTAGGTCCTATGGTCCGAATGTTTGTGCCCCACTAAAATTAATATGTTGAAATCCTAACCCTCAAGGTGATAAGAAAGTATTTGGAAGTGGGGCCTTCGTGAAGTGATTAGGTCACACGGATGGACCTCTCATGAATGGGATTAGTACCCTTATAAACGAAATCCCAGACAGATCTGTCCCTCTTCCACCATGTGAGTGCACAGTGAAAAGACACTGTCTATGAACCAGAAAGCAGGTCCTCACCAGGCACTGATTCTGCCAGGACCTCATTGGCTTCCCAGCCTCTAGAACTGTGAGAGGAGCACCTGGGTGGCTCAGTTGGTTGTGTCCAATGTCGGCTCAGGTCACGATCTCGCGCTTTGTGAGTTTGAGCCCCTCATCGGGTTCTCTGCTGTGATGAGAGAGAGAAAAGTTAAATGTGCGTACTCAGATCCCCAGAGCAACCGCTTAAAAAGTACAGAATGATAATAAAAAATACAATTGATACATTAAAATAGAATACTGAAAAGTGTTTCAATAACCCCAAATAAGGAAAAAAAGGATGCACTCAATTATGGAGGCTGAGAAGTACCTAACATTCCAGAGGTATTTTTGAAATCTTAACGCTCAAGGGGTTAAGGAAATAAATAAATAAATAAATAAATAAATAAATAAATAAAATTTATTATTAAATAATGAATAATATTTATTATTTATTAATGAATAAATAAACATTTAAAAAATTAAAACTGGGAGAAATAAATTTCTGTTGTTGATAAACCACCCAGTTTATAATATTTTGTTGACCACCCAGCTTATAGTATTTTGTTACAGCAGCCTGAACAGACTAGGACAGTAGGGTTGGCACTTTCTCATGTGCTCCCATTTGTGAGGATCAAATGAGCTAAGTGCTTTGAGAAATCTAAGCTTGAGGCGTGAGACGTCTGGAGTTTGGTTGGCTTGAGCAACAGTGGCTGGTCCCCCTCTCCCAGGGGCAAAGTGACCACAGGTATCAGAGCGTTAAATGTGCAAAGTGTTTAGTCACAGAATTCTGGGTGGGTACTTGGGTTTGGGGCTTCTTGGTTTTGGGGCTTGCGTAACTGCTCTGTAGGGGACCCCAGTGCTCAGAGGGTACCATGAAACTCAAAGGCAGATCAAGGTCCCAGGCCTTGCAGACCCAAGGTCTGGAAGGAAGACTTCCCTTCCACAAATGGAAGGGAGACCAAGATGATACATTTGAAGGCTGTGGGTGGGGATGGCTAACTCTCCAGCTGTGATTCCATCTTGCCTTTCATCTGCCTTAGAAATGATCTATAGGGGGAGGAAGGGATCAGAAGCCAGGCATTGGGCACAACTAGGGCTGTGCTCTCTGAACCCCACACCCCAACTTTTTCTATGTTCTGATCCTAGCTCTCTCACCTCAGAGACTCCTGTCAGGTCCAAACCATACCCATCCTGCCTCCAGACAAGTCTGTAGAGTTTCCTTGAAAATCAGCTTTAATGATTCAGATCCAAATTTGGGTCAGCCTGAAACTGCCCTTCTTCTTCTTCTTCTTCTTCTTCTTCTTCTTCTTCTTCTTCTTCTTTTTTTTTAAGTGTATTTATTTTGAGAGAGGGAGAGCATGAACAGGGCAGGGGCAGAGAAAAAGGGAGAGAGAGAATCCCAAGCAGGCTCCACACTGTCAGCACAAAGCCCAACATGGGGCTCGAACCCATGAACCGCGAGATCATGACCTGAACTGAAACCAAGAGTCGGACGATTAACCGACTGAGCCACCCAGGCACCCCCTGAAATTGCCCTTCTTGAGAGCACCAGGAAGGTGTGGGGGATGGGAGGCTTCCCCTCAGGTTTTAATAAGCTGTGAGGTTGTGACTTGTGACTCAGACTAGGGAATGGCTCAAAGACATCCTAAAATGGGAAGAAACAAGGAATTTTCAATGAATACACTGACTTCCGTCCCCACCCCTCCCCACCAAATTCAGAGCAAGTCTCCATAGCAGTCTTGATGTGAATAGGCCTTGAGACAAGGGACTCAGGCACTGTCAGACTACAGGCCTTTCCCCGGTCCCTATCTCTAATTCTATCTCCTTCCAGGGATTTTCCACTAGACACAGGGCTGGTTGGTCCCCTGAGCCAGAAGAGAATGGCAGCTCCTTGTTTGCACACTTGATAGAACCATGGCAACCAGTCCCCACCACAGGGTCAGTCACAGGACCAATGATGTGGTCCAGCAACCAATCCAAGCTAAGGAGGCCTGGCTGCCATGGTGACAGAGATGAGGACCAGTTTTTTTTGAAAGGGGTAAAAGGCTAGAGCACTTCTGAGGTGCAGGCTGCCTCCGGATGGAGTCCAGCTAAGAGGTTCCCAGCAACGCTGCCCCGAGCAGCAGATCCCACCTGGACAACTCAGTAGCCCCGGACGGTTCTACTTGGTTCTACTCTTGTCCATTTCATAATCCATTTTCCAGCAGCGTCACTATATCCTTATAGAATGTTAATCATATTGCCTTTCCCTTGCTGATGATTCCCCGCTATACTCTGAACAAAACCCAAACCCTTCTGAGAGACCTACGTAGTCCTTGGGCCCATTCTGCTGCCACAAGCCTTCCTGTTTGTTCTCCTAAGAAACCTGCAATCTCACCTGAGGGCAATTGTATTTGTAATTCTCTCTGCCTTGGGGGTTCTTCCTCCAGATCTTCCTCTGGCTGCTTCCAGGGTGTCCTTTAGGTCAAAGTTCTGATGTCACCTCCTCAGACTATCCCTAGTGTGGAGAAGTCTGATGTGTCAGGTAGCCCAACCTCTATGGGGGCCCTGGAGAGGAAGGGTGGGGCTGGGGTGGGGGAAGGTTGGGTCAGATGACCAGGTATGGCCCTAGCACTCAGTTTCTCAGCTGTAAAGATGGATGAATAACTAAGAGGTAGGGTAGTTTTCTACCTGGGCTCCAGAGAGCTCAAGGGTCCAAGGGGATGCCCAGAAGCCTTCCCAGGTGACTTCCTCCACGCCTGAGAAGAGCAAGAGGGAGGCTGAATGTAAGGGGCTCTGGGTACTCCTCTCCCACTTAAGGATAGTAGCTTTATATCTATGTATATATGTGTGTGTATAAATATACATGTGTGTATGTATACAGAAAGAGAGAGAGAGAGAGAGAGAGAGAGAGAAATGTATATAGATATATGGATATGGATGGATGAGCAAAGTGAGAATTTAGGGGCATGTCATACTCAAGATTTTCTTAGAAAAACAGGGAGCCCATATATATTTTTTAAGTTGTGAAACCTCTCAAGTAGATTTCTGCAGGCCCTTCAAGCTCTGTGCCTGTGCTTGATCTTACAGAGCGAGAGGCCACTGCAGGCCCCCAGCCCCTTGCATGCCCCAGGGGCTGAAATCTGTGAAAAGCTGTCTGTGAGAGAGAAAGTGGGGGCGCCCTCCAGTGGGAAAAGGGAGAATTTCCCCTCAATCCGGCAACCACTGGCATTTTTCATATATTGTCTTTAATCCACACAGAAACACCAGAGGGGTGGTCTTTATTACCATTCCCATTTTACAGATGTGGAAGAAGGGACTTGAAGAGCCTAGGTAATGTGTCCAGGGTCGCAGTTGGGCAGTGGCAGAGTGAAGATTGGGCTGGCTCTGTTCTCTTCCATCCTCTAGGCCCTCTCTTCCAGAAGGTTCCTCATCAGGCTCAGTGAAATCATTCCTTATCAACCAGTGTCTGTCCCCTCTTCACCCCGTCTCCCTCTGTAAACAGGCCCTTGGTGGGCTCAGCGTTCTAGGACAAGGCCAGGCCCTCACCTGGAGCGAGGCCTTGCTGTGGTTTGTCGTCTCTTGGTTCAGGACCTCCGAAACCATTTCAGAGTTCAAGCATTGTTCCTTGTTCACCTTGGTCACTGGGCTCTGAGGGGAAGGAAGCTGGGAGTCAAGGGTGAAGAGAAAACAGCAAAAAGGCCCAGAGGAAAGGAGACAGGATCCAAATGAAGCATTTCAAAATCCCCGAGGGACTCTCACCTTAGGGAACAATTAAGAGTTTCACTTTGCACTTCCCCCTAGAAGGCGAAGACTAAGTCAGGGATACCCCAGACTAGCCATGTGTCCCAATTCTCTCCCATTGCAGACATCACTAAGGCATCATGGGATTGCTCCTGGCCGAAACCAGACAGGCGCTCTTTTCATTCTATTCACTGGACTTCTGACAACTCCTGCTGGCAGCCCTGACACTCCTTCCCTTCCCAGTTGCTCTGTCTACCAGACATGTGCAGTGTGGGCAGACCACAGGCCTCACACACCTCAGCGTGGTGGTTTTGGTGGGAAAGGCCGCCTACCCATCCCCCACGTGGGTCTCTGAGGCGTGGAGCCTGGACATGTGCTGCATCTTCTGGGGCTTTACATCTTGAGTGACACCATCCTTCCAGAACAGTCCTGCAGAAAGAAAGGGAGGAGTGTGAGTTGACACTTGGGACAGTCGGGTTGGCCAACCCCAGAAACCAGAGTGCGATCGGAATTTCTTCTTTCCCTAAAGTACACAAGGGCCACAGGGCATTGGACGGATCCAGAGACCGGCTGGGGTACAGGGGTTTGCCTTATGCCCCCCTCAGCATTAGAATCCCTGTTCTTACTGGTTCTGTGACCCTGGGAAGCTTAATTAAATTGGCCGAGCTTCAGTTTTCTCAGCCTCGAAATGATGTACCATTGTTGAGAGAATTACGGGAGGTAATCCACGTAAGTTTCTTAGCACAGTGGCTGGTGGGCAATAAGTAGCCAAATGTGAATTTAACAATGGTGCCGGTATGAGGACCAAATGGAAGTTGAGGATGTACACAGTGTTTTTAAAACTCTAAGGCATTGCTCGCATATCATACACCATGATCATTAGTAGTAGTAATTCAAACTCCAAGCAGATCTCCTTCTGTAACCTGAAACCACGAAACCCTGCTTTCAAGGAGGATCAGACATGTTTCCCCAAGGAATCCCCTCCCAGTCTGCACCCCTATCTGTCATGCATCTATTGGCCATACACTCTGAGCTGCCTACTCCCCCAGTTCAGAGTCTGGAATATGTGTGTGGGAGGGAGAGGTTCTGACTGGGAGCCCCGTGATTTCTGGCTCTGAGCACTTGGATAGCACAGGGTGGGGGGCGTAGGGCTAGTCTCAAGGAGACCGATGCTGACCTCTTCCAGGGACTTCTAATCGCCTTTATTGTGCTCCTCTAAAGAAGGTAAGTGAGGGGCGCCTGGGTGGCTTAGTTGGTTGAGTGTCTGACTTTGGCTCAGGTCATGATCTCATGGTTCAGTTTGTAAATTTGAGCCCGACATCGATCAGGCAGACCCGATGTGCCAACATCTGTCAGCACAGAGCCTGCTTCGGATCCTCTGTCCAACTCTTCTGCCCCTCCCCGCTCGCGTGCTCTCTCTCTCTCTCAAAAATACTAAATATTTAAAAAAAATAAAGAAGGCCAATGAGAACAGCTTCCCCACGAAGGCTGGGAGACCACCACCTCTGTCTCGCTCAGGGTCTCAGCAGGTGAGGCTCCAGAGGTGAGGATGAAGAGAACATTTCAGACAGAGAAGTTTGTGGAAGCTTTTAATGTCAAGGGGCGGGGGGGGGGGGTAGGGTGGATCCCACAGCCCAGCCTCTCTCTTCCAGCTCGTCTTGTCTCACCTTGAGGTATTAGCCACTGAAGCACACCTTGCCAGTATCCGAAGACCCGGTTGACGATTTCTTGCCGGGACCTGGCTGGCTGCATGCCCACCTGGGGCTGTCCCTCTAAGGGCACAGAATGGCATTAGCAGGGACCTTGGCCAAAAGCCTTCAAGAGGGCCTGGGACCAGAGAGGCAGAACCCCCACCACCATCACGCTGGGATCCCTCCCCCTTCCCAGTTACCGACTCTCCCCCATCACCACCCTTTCCTCTTTACCCTCTGGGTCTCACTCACCCTTGGCACAGGCTTCCAAGTAAGAGCAGAGTTTTCGGGCAAAGAGACAACCTGTGGATGGACAGGTGAGCAAAGCCTCAGAGGGCTACAAAAATTGAATGGACAGACAGGCAGACAGGGTAGGGATGGGGGAAAGAAGTCCGGCTGCTTCCTGGGTGGAGAGCTGGAAAGAGTTCCAGAATCCTTGGAGGACTAAAGCCTGGGAGCTGGGTTCAGACCATAAGGCCTGGGGATCCCAGGGTCTTATCCTGAAAGCCACAGTTTACCCAGCTACACAATGCAGGGAATAACTTTTCTACCATAGGGACCCTCCTCAGTCCAGGCAGATGGGGGGATTTGGGGGGGAGGAGTGGAGGGAAAGTCCAGAAGATGAAAGGGTTCAGGCATCTGCACAGGGCCTGAGGCCCCTCCGCGCCCCTTCAGCACTCTGCAGAGCCCCAGGCCCGCAGGAAGTCCAAGTTCAAGGACCCACGGAGGACAGGGGGAGGGGGAGGGCCACGACTGTGGGGAAGGCTAGGCGTCCTTCCGCAGCCGCCCCAACCTGCCTCCCCAGGCTGCAGGGAAGGCCCAGGCACCTGGCTGGCCCTAGGCGTCGAGCGAGCCTGGATGCCTGTGGCCGGGCTCCTTCCGCCTACCCCTCAGCTCCGGGTACCTCCACCCTGGCCCTGCGCGTGCTTTTTCTTCCGTGGCTACGTGGCCTGGATCTGTCACCTCTAGTTGGGGGTCCCCTCCATTCCTCCTGCTGCACCCCTAATCTCCCCTGGGGCCCACTTCTCTTCCGTCCTACCTCCACCTTCGGATTTTTAACCCCCAACCCCACCCCCACCCCGCAGCTTGCACGACGCGCTCTGATTTTCCCGACCCCACACGGTTCTCCCAGCTTCGTGCACCAACCGCTCCCACAGCCCCCACTTCCCGGCCCTTCCCCCAGCTTTCCTCCTGACCGTGGGGACTGACGGCGTCCCAGCCCCCGGGGCAGCTGCTCAACAGCAGGAAGCAAAGAATCAGACGCCTCCCCGCAGGTCCCCGGGCCCCCCGCGCCCGCCGCACCGGCTGCTGCATGGTGGCTCTGGCGCGCCGGCTCCACCGCGCCAACCGCGGTGGCCAAGGCCAGACCCCAGCGGCAGCTGCGAGCGCCCCTCTCCCGCAGCTCGGCCAATGGCGGCGGCTGGTGACAAGGCCCCCAACCCCGGCTCTTCCCGGTCTTGGCGACAGAGTCCTGCTATTAATAGTGGGCTGCTCCTGAATATAATTGACCGTCCCTCTAGAATCGTCTCCAGACATCCCCATCCTCCCATCCCCAGAAGCTAACCTCTATCTCCTTATCGCCAAGTATTAAAGATGGGGGGGGGGGGCGGGCAGGGGGTGCCGGATAGCCTGTGTAATTGCAAATCTGTAAACAGCACCTGGGCATAGTTCTTGAGAAGTAGGGTCCCCTATGTGGGTACTCCTTAAGATGGTGTGCTGCGGTAAGATTGCCTGGGGTCAAATCCAAGCATGGGCAGGTAGCCCTTTAACTTTTCGGGGCTCCAGTTCATCTCTCAGAGGAGGATGGTAATAGGATCTGGCTCACAGTCTTCCTAGAAGGATTAATTAGTTTCATTCCCCGTGAAGCATTTAGAAGTATGATTGAACTGGCACATAGTAAGTACTCAATTAACATTAGCCATGACTGTTCTCCCATCCTGCTTTCTGTCATTGCCCCATGCCACCGCCACTGTCCAAGCCCCATTACCTGCTACTTAGATTGCGTCTCATCTGGTTGCTTGGAATAACTGATAAACTGGGGTGTGTTCCAGGAGCCCAGAATGGTGTCTGGCACACTCACTTGCAGGTGCTCAATGAATATGTTTGAATATGTGTCGTTCCACGCTTGCCTCGCAATAATCTCTTTTCTAAGCACCCGGAGGAGCTTTCGAAAATAGAAATTGAAGGATGTTTCTCCATTGCTTACTCCTCTTCCATGGCTTTCCTCTACACTTTAGACTGACTACCGAACCGCCTATAAGGTGCGCGTGACCTAGCCCCACCTTCCGATCCAACCTATTTTCTTCTCTCCTCTTCCTCTCGGTGTTCCAGCCACACCAGCTTCCTTTCCATTCGTGGACCCCTGAGCAGTTCTCACAGACTGTTTCCTCCTTTCCCCGCCCTTATGGTCGTCTCTTTGTTTCGCTATAAACACCACCCTTTCAGAGATGTTTCTTCTCCCTACGCATCATCACTGCCTCACTTCCCTCACAACGCCTACCTCTATTTATAATGACTTGGTCCTTTGTTTACTTATTTTTTTAAGTTTATGTTTTTATTTATTTTTGAGAGAGACAGACAGTGTGAGCAGGGGAGGGGCAGAGAGAGAGGGAGAGAGAGAATCCCAAGCAGCCTCTGCGCTTTCAGCACAGAGCCTGATCCAGGGCTTGAACTCACAAACCCACGAGATCATGACCGGAGCCAAAACCAAGAGTTGGTTGCTTAACCAACTGAGCCACTCAGGTGCCCCTACTTGTTTGTTTCTGCCTCTTCGCTGGAGTGTCAGTTGCTGGGGAGGGGCGGGGGACATGTCTGTTTCATTTACTGTCATACCCCCAGTGTCTAGCTTCAGACCTATCTCAGAGTGGATGCTCAATACCTATTTCTTGAACAAATGAAAGAGACTCTGGGTCCAGAGACAGGTATGGAAACCTCTCTGCCTCAGTGTTCTCATCTGTTAGATGGGCATCCTATGAGGGAGACCGTGAGAATGAAACGGTGATGCTGGATGAGAATAGAGTCGTGTTATACAAACACACTGGGAGTTGAATTCTGCTCCACCTCGGCTTCAGCCTCCCTGGGATTCTCAGATCACAGCCCAAGCCCCATGGGTGGGTGGAAGACCTTGAAACCCTGAAGGGCAGGTCTGGTAGAGTATCAGGAGCAGAATGCAGGAGTCCTGCTTCACAGCTCTTCGGGGAGATGGGGTGAGAGAGCCCAGCTAGTCCCAGAGCACAGGAGCTTCCCTCCCTGATGGGGAGAGAGGGAGCCCCGAGGAAGCCTCCCCAAAGCCGGACTAAAGCTGGACTCAGCCTTGGAGGCTCCCCAGGGGCTTTTGTCTTCGGGTTACTTTGGGGGGGGGGGCGAGGCAATGAGTGAGGCATGGGCTTCCATTACTGTGGAATGATATCCAGGATAGGATATCCAGGATATCCAGGAAGGAGATATTATCGTTGTGTTGAGGTCTGCAAGACCAGGACCACAACCCTTTGTCAGGCAACAGGGTCTTCCCTCAAGGACATGGTCATCCCTGGTGGGAACCTCCTGGAAAATGAGGAAGGGAGATCTCCAGGCCCTGGAAGCGGAGTTCCGTGGAGAGCAGCGCCCCCTGGGGGAAGCAAGGGGAGCTTGGCCAGGGAAGGGTGGATTCTCCCGGAAAACTGGACCGACCTCATCTATTCTCTGCCCAGGACCAATCCTGAGCTTCTCAGGTGTATTAGTCAAGAAGGGGACATTTCTTTATGTCTAATAACCCGATCATCTTAGAGGCAACCCCTCTTTCAATTTAGAATGCATCTAATGCCAACTTTTGTGTTTGGGGGGCTTTATGATTCCCCCTCCCCCACTTTTTAGTGAGTATATTTACTTGATGAATGTGAAAAGTGATACGGAAAAACAAAAGTGGTTAAGATACGAAGGTGCAGCTCAACAGATTATTAGAGTGTGAACAACCACGTCAGCCTGTTCCAGGCAGCAGAACACTGCCAGTACCCCCAGAAACACCTCCTGTCCTTTCCAAGACCACAGCCCTCCTTCTCCCCGAAGTTAATCACTCTCCTGACTTTGTGGGCATAACTCCCTTCCTTATCTTTGTCGTTGTGCAACGTAAGCAAATACACATTTCTAAAGAGTAGTGTTTAGGAATGTAATTATATGGTGTACTAGCTTCCTAGGGCTCTTGCAACAAATCACAAGCTTGATACAAATACAAAAAGGTATTCTCTTTGGGGGCCTGGATGGCTCAGTCGGTTAAGCATCCGACTTTTGACTTCAGCTCAGGTCATGATCTCGCGGTTTGTGGGTTCAAGCCCTGCGTTGGCATCTGCTTGGCAGTGCAGAACTTGCTTGGTTCTCTCTCTCTCTCTCTCTCTCAAAATAAATAAATAAACTTTAAAAATGTTATAAAAATGTACTCTGTCGCACTTCTGGAGGCCAGAAGTCCAAAATCGAGGTGTGGGCAGGGCAGTGCTCCCTCCAAAGGCTCTAGGGAGTATCCTTGTTTGCTCTCCTAGCTTCTGGGGACTCCTGGCGTTCTTTGGCTTGTGACAGCATCTCTGCCTCCATCCGTGTCTCTGTGTGTCCACATCTCCCTCTGTTTTATAAAGACACTAATCATTGGAGTTAGAGCCCACCTGAAATCCGGGATGATTTCATCTTGAGATCTTTAACTGATGACATCTGCAAGACCCTATTTCCAAATTACGACACATTCTAAGGTTCCAGGGAGGCAGCAATTTTGGGGATATGCTATTCAAGTCACTAAAACACAATATATATTATTTTGTGCTGACTGCTTTTGTTCAACATGATATTTTATTTTTTAAAGTAATCTCGATGCCCAATGTGGGGCTCGAACTCACGACCTCAAGATCAAGAGTCACATGCTCTACTGACTGACCCTGCCAGGGGCCCCAATATTATATTTTAAAGACTGACCCATATCATGTTTTAATAAATGTTTATTTTGGGGAGAGAGAGAGAGGGAGAGAGAGCGAGCAGGGTAGGGGCAAAGAGAGAGGGGGACAGAGGATCCGAAGCTGGATCTGTGCTGACAGCAGAGAGCCCAATGCGGGGCTCGAACTCACAAGCCGTGAGATCATGACCTGAGCAAAGTTGCAAGCTTAACCGACCGTGCCACCCAGGCACCCCAACTTACCCATATCATTGAATGAAACAGTATTGTATTCATTTTCATTGCCTTATAATCTTCCATTGTATGATAATGTTACATGACAATTCAGAGTAGGGCATACGATAAAGCCAAGGAACCTCTAGCTCCGGGGGTCTTTTGTCTTCACAGACCCCTTTTCAAGGCTCTGGGAGGATCCTTAGCAATGTGTTCACATGATCAAATATTTGTATATGATTTGTAGAAGTAACTTGTTATACTATGTATTCACATTCTAGTTATACCTTTTTCTTGCCTGATTGCCCTGGATAGAAGCTCTAATATAATCCTGACTAAAATTGGTGAGAGTAGACATCTTTGTCTTGTTTCTCATCCTTAGAGGGATAACTTTCGGTCTTTCATCACTGAATATGACGTTTATCTGTGGGTTTTTCATGGATACCCTTTATCAGGGTAAGGCAGTTCCCTTCTATTTCTGGGTGTTAAATGTTTTTTTTTTTTTTTAATCATGAAAGGATGTTGGATTTTGTCAAATGCTTTTTCTGCATGGATCTATTGAAATGTTCATGTGGCTCTTGCCCTTTATTCTATTAATATAGCATATTATGTTGATTGGTTTTCATAAGTTGAACCAAGCCTGCCTTCCTGGGATAAGTCCCACTGTGTCATGGTGTATAATCCTCTTTACTTGTTGCTGGATTCAGTTTGCTATTCTGTTGAGAATTTTTGCATCTATATTCACAACGAGTGAATTTCTTTCCTTTTCACGTGATGTCTTTGTCTGGTTTTGATATCAGGGTAATAACTGATGTTCTCTCTTTCACTTTTTAGAACAGTTTGAGAAGAATTGGTGTTAATTCTTCCTTCAACGTCTTCATTCTTATATTTGCTTTCATACTATATTTTTATTTGTAATTTTGTATTCTTCTACTTAAAGAGGGTCCCCAAATTGTATGTTTCAGCCCCCACAAAACTGGGATCTCTCCCAGAGTCTACTGTATTGTGTATGGACCCTTGGGTTGTTTCCGGTTTGGGAATCTTGTGAACAGTTTCTGTGAATGTTCTTGCACAACTCCTGGTGCACATGCAGATGCTTTTGATGCCAGCGGGCTACGTCCAGGGACCCAGAAGGGGTCCCACAGGACCAGCCAAGAGGGTCCCTGGCTGTGTGCAGGATAGAAATCAAATGCAAGCCAGCAGGAGGTGAAAGCAGAATCCATTGAAGGTAGAGAGAAAGTGTAGGTACAAAGTATCTGGGAGACTAAGTAAGGAAAGGAGAGCCTCATCTTTCCTTGGGACCTGGGTTTTTTTTTTTGAGGATTGAGGTCTGGAGTACGTGTCCTCTCATCTATCTAGGAAACAGTTAGATAGTTTCATTGCCTTATAATCTTCCATTGTGTGATAATGTTACATGACAATTCAGAGTAGGGCAAAGACAAGGGCCCAGGTGTTCTTAGAGTTGGTGGTCTGGAATACACATATGCTAGCGTCCTCCAGTCATCTTCACCTGGCCCTTCCTCAGGTGTTATCTAAAGAAATCATCAACTCTTTGTCCCTTCCAAATGCTTTTTGCAATTACAAGGCATAAAGTGGGTGTACGGTCTTATCAAGAATAGAAGTAGGAAATGCAGATTTTTATGGAGCCCTTTGATTTCCCAATCTCACTTTTACTGAGGGCGTCTACTGGAGTAAAACAGCAGGGCCAGTGAGGATAATGGCAAACTGACGTCCTGAACTGTTGTCAACTTACATTCCCACTAACATTGTTACCACAGTTCCTGTGGGTCCACATCCTCACCAGCACTTGGTATTGTCAGATTTTAAAATGTTGTCTATCATAACAGGTGTGTGGCAGGGTCTTATCAGGGTTTTATTTTATATTAGATTAAACCATATGAGATTGCCATTTTGTTGGTCAAAATGGTCAAACAAATAATTTCGTGATTCAGCCAAATTCCTCTGATGACTGATGAAGTAGAGCCTGTTTTCATATATTTAATGGCCATTTAGAATTTCCTCTTTTATGAAATACCTGTTTAAGTAATTTGCCCATTCTTTTAGATGTCTGATTTTCTTATTGACTGTAGGTCTTATATACTCTGAATATGAGCTCTATGTCAATTACATGGGTTACAAATAAGCCTTCTAATCCTCTTAGAGAGGTCTTAATTTCAATGAGGCCAGATATGTCAATACTTTTCTCTACACTTAGTGTTCCTTGTACCCTACTTAAATCTTCCCCTAACCAAGGTCGCAATCTCCTCTAATATTTTCTAAAAGCTTTATTATCTTGCCATCTACATTTAGATTTAAAATCCATTTGCAATTGATTTTGCATGTTGTGGGAGGTAGGGCTCCAACTTAATTTTTCCATATGGATATCCAATTTTCATAGCACAATTTATTGAAAAGATCATCTGAATTGCCCCTTCCCTCATAAATCCAGTAACAGCTATTCACTTGTCTCTATTGGTTCTATTGGTCAGTCGACCCTTGAAACAATAATATACTCTCTTAATCACTACAGTTTTGCAATCAGCTTTGGTAACTGATAAGGTGATTGTTGTCTTCAAGTGTGTTAGCAATTTCCATATATATTATAGAATCAACTTGTCAACTTCCACAAAATAAGAAAAGCAGGGAGGAGCAAACCCATTAAAATTATTATCAGGATTGCACCGAACCTATCTATCACTTTGGAGGATAACCAATATTTTTAAAATATTGAGTTTTGCATCCACAGATAACACCTCTCTTGCAAATTGTTTGGACCTCCTTTCATATAATTCTTTTCTGCAGAAATCTTGCATACTTTTTATATTTTACTCATAGGTACTGGATTATTATGCTTTGTAGAAGTTGTTCTTTTAAA
Source organism: Cryptoprocta ferox (assembly GCA_028646485.1). Lineage (NCBI taxonomy): Eukaryota > Metazoa > Chordata > Mammalia > Carnivora > Eupleridae > Cryptoprocta > Cryptoprocta ferox. The sequence goes on from CM053578.1 coordinate 89,331,179, forward strand.
TTTTTCATTTTCAAACTATTCATTTCTGGCCTAAAGAAATAGAATTAATTTCTGTATATTGATTTCTCAGCCAGCTACGTTGATAAACTCTCTTATTCAAATAATATAGCTTTTGGATTTTGTATGTAACAAATCATATCAAAAGGAAGTTTACTCCTCCCCTCCCAGTGCTTCTTTTATCCTTTCTCTCACCATATCACCCAAGCTAAGGACTAACAGTACAATGTTGACTAGAAATAGAAAACCAGGCATCCTTGTCTTACTCTCCCTCACCAAGGGATACTGTTTACGCTCCCCCAGCAGCAGACCTGAGACCAGGATCCAAGTGCAGGGAGTTTATTTGGGAGGTGGAGGTAAACACTGGTAGGGGTTGTGGATGTGAGACGGGGAAGGGGGGGTGGCCAGTAAAGGGGTGTGTTATCAGGCTTAATTCTGGAGCTTGATTCTGCTGGAGAGAGTCAGGGAGCCAGTGTAAACTACCCACGTCCGAGTGATCTCCCAGGGTGCGAGGGAGCTGGAGTTTTCTTCTAGTCTTGGCCTTCTGGTTGGAGCTGTGCTGGGGTGGGGAGAATTCCTTTGCTGGGACTTCCAAATGTCATGAGTGGGAAACTGCAGTCGAGCAGCAAAAGCCAGCCCTGAGGCAAAGAAGTGTAGCTCTGGGCAGTTGGAAGTTGGGCCAAGTCTACCGAAGTGATCAAAGCAAGGGTCAGAGGTGTGGGTTAGTAACAGTGTCTTCTACCAACACCTTCGTGTTTTACATGACAAACAGCACTGGTAGTTCCCATAGGAGAGCAGCAGCTGCCTAAGTCCAGATTTCTCCACACATCCTCTGAAAGTCACTCAGTTCAACCAAAGGAAGGAAGGAAATAAAAATACTCATATCTCGGGGCACCTGGGTGGCCCAGTCGGTTAAGCGTCCGACTCTTGATTCAGGTCATGATGTGTTTCTGGAGGACAAGCTCCGTGTGGGGCTCTGCACGGACAGCACGGAGCCTGCTTAGGATTCTCTCTGCCCCTCCCCTGCTCACGCTCTCTCTCAAAAAAACTTAAAACTACTCGTATTTCATGGTTACAGCACACTGAGAAAATACTACAAACTTTGGTGATAAAGTGCTGCCACCTGGTCTCTGCTATTCGGAGCTCCTCTGATCACAGCAGCACTAGGGAGCTCAGTTCCCAAGCAGTGTTCTACCGTCAGCCCACCCTCCGAAGGCCTGGGCTCCTCAGCCATCGGGAGGCTCGTAAGGGGGACGGTACCGCATGCCAGTGTCTGTCACCAGCACACGTTGCACTAACAATAAGTTAAGCTGATGCTTAGGAGAAAAGCCACAAAACAGGCAAACTGTAAGACAAAGAAGGGGAATGAACAAATACAAGAAAAGGAGCAGGGGGAGGAGGAGGAGGGCATGGAGGAGGAGGAAGAGGAAGAAAAAGAGGAAAAAAAGGAAAGAGGAAAAAAGAGAGGAGAGATAAAGGACAGGGGGAAATTATTAACTAGAGGAAAAACATTTAATAATAAGAGATTGTTTATAAAAATTCGTAAGAGACTGAGAGGGGCAGAGAGGGGGACAGCTGGGCTGCCCAGGGCAGCTCCCCAGAGCTCTCATGCTGAGCGTGGAGCCCTCATAGCACAGAGATGGGCTCCTGGAATATTCTGGCAATGGAAGAGCATTGAGGCCGCTTCCCAGAAGGGAGGACTAGGGATGGGAGAAGGGACCTTCCAGTTGTGGACCCTCCTACTCGTCACCCACTGCAGGCATGGGCTTAAGGAAAAGAGATTCGAGATCAGGCCTCCATCAGCTCCCAGGAGCTGCGGCCTCCCCCATCTCCCCCCTACCTTCCCCTCTGGTTCCAGAGGTTCAAGCCAGGTTCAACTCCCACCCCTCCGGTCTCCAAATGAGCACGACAGAATGCGTCTGAGTGAAAAATCCACTTTAATAACCCGGCTTCAGCTCAGCTGACAACTTCTCAAGTGCAAGAGAAGTCTTTCCAAGAGGCCTCAGTCCACTAAGAGGTTGCGGCTCAGAGAAGGGAACAGCTCAAAGAAGCCCTGAAACGGAGAGCAAAAAGGGATCTGGAATCCGTGCAGACCAGATGGGGGGCCCTGCTCCCGCCAACGCAGGCCCAGCCAGAGAGACACAGGTCCTTCACCCACATATGACAACCGCCCCAGTCTTCCCATCTCTCGTCCCATCACTCTATCCTGGGGGCTGACTGGGGCCCCTGCGTCTTAAGAACGGGGACCCTTCCTTTTCTACATGGTAGCTTGTTGCCCCAGCGACCGGTCCAGGCACCAGAGAAGGAGCCTAGCCGCCATGGTGATGGGTGAGGTGGGAGTCACCTTGAAGAGGGTGAGGGTCTGGAGGACTCCTGAGGTGCAGGCGGTCTCCCGGATGGAGTGCATGGCCAGCTGGGGGCTGCCTAAGTCCAGTACCCGCAGCCCCAGCCGAGAAGCCAAGATAGGTCCAATGGTGGTTCCGCAGGGGGAGTCATTCCTGACCATGAGATCCTAGGGAGAGGAGGGCAGGTTCACAAACACGTAGTGTCTGCTCATTAAGCCCAGACGGGAAGTCAGCTTAGAACTGCAGGCCTGCCAGGGGCCTGGCAGAGCGCCCACTTCTGCCCCCTCAGAGAGTAGATGTGACCAGAATAAAAACAGCCTACATTAAACAGGAGGCCCAAAGGACAGAATATCCCGAATTGGTCCTACTCTCTGGATCTGAACTACCATCACCCTAATCCCAGCTACCCCCACCTTCCCTTCCATTAAGATTCCATTGTCCACATAACAGGCAGGGGCATTTAAAAAAAAAAAATGTACCCTTTTTATCAACCTCTTGCTTAGCACACTCTCTCTCCCTGTTCCCCCCCGCCCCGAAAGAACAATCACTCCGTAGTTTTAGTGTTTTTAGAAATAACTGCTATTGGCACTCTGAATTTCTTTATATTCTGATAAAATTAAATTAAATAAGAAGGGGCACCTGGGTGGTTCAGTCAGTTTAACATCCGACTTTGGCTCAGGTCACGATCTCACAGTTTCTGAGTTCGAGCCCCGCAATGGGCTGTCTACTGTCAGCAAAGAGCCCGCTTCGGATCCTGTGTCCTCCCTCCCCGCCCCTTCCCGGCTCACACTTTCTCTCTCTCTCAAAAATAAACAAAGATTTAAGAAAATAAAGAAGTAAATAAGAAAATCATAATACGGTGTCCAAAATGAAGATTTTTAGTATAAGGGAAAACAGAATTATAAAATCAGATAAATTAAGCAGTGACTATTACTTTTTACCTAAATATAGTATTCATTCATGGTTTTCAAAAAATATACATGTTTTTCTAACTATGTCTACAGAAATGACCCCAAAGCACCCTCGACTCCCCAATAACAAAGGACACTCATGGCGCCAGACCACGGTCTCTAAAATCATCATCTACGTCTGCGGAGACAAATGAACACGATGGACCTGCAATTTCTTGTTGTACAAAGAGCAAGAAAACTCTCAAGGGTCCCGCGTCAAAGGACACGTGTCAGCAGGGTTCCCAGTGGTCAAAGTTATGACTATCTGAGGGTGAAAGTAAACGGCTACAGAGCCTCGGGTCACATCGAACCAATGAAACTCTGATTTGATGACAGTCAGAAAAGGAAAAGGAAAAAAGCCCCTTATCTGTCACCATGTAAAGTGGCTATGCACACCCTTCACCTTGAAAACTGATTAGTACAAAAAAAAAGAAAACTGATTAGTACAGGGAAAGAATTAGCATTTACCCTCTTTCCACCAGAAACCCTACTGCATGAGAACCAAACAGCCCTAGTTGACGGGGAGAAAGTTCTGCTTCCCAGAATAGCAGCTGATCTAAGCAGAAGGGGTGACACGGAGAAGGGATGAATCGGGGGACGGATTTAGTGACTTTGGCAAGGATTATCGATGGCTGTCAAAACCATCCTGTCTGGTTGCTAGGGAACACATCACTTGCACAGGCTGCTGTCCAGCCAAAGGAGGAAAACCTCCGTATGATGGAGGGGAAGGTGGGCACCCCAATGCATTGCTCAATCTTATCATCACTAAGGGTGGAGCGCGCAGATAATACATGTATGGTGCAACATGAGGGACACGTCATGACCTCTCCTGGCCAAAAAGATTTCATCTATTAAGCCTTTAGGTATGAATTCCCATCTACAGGAAATGCAGGACCTGACCACCACCAAGAGGAAGCAATCAGACAAATCCAGAAAGTGGGACATCCTATGGGATGATGAACCTTGTTTCTTCAACGAGTCAATATTTTACTTTTTTAAGTCAACGTTATTTTAAAAGGAGGGTGGTGAGGGCCGCACTATGTTATGAGACACTTAAGCAACGTTATCGACCAGATGTAATGTGGTCCTGAACTGGATACTAAGGTGGGACAAATGTCTGTAAAGAATATTTTAGGGAGGGGCGCCAGGGTGACTCAGTGGGTTAAGTGCCTGACTTTGGCTCAGGTCATGATCTCATGGTTCATGAGTTTGAGCCCCGCATGGGGCTCTGCACTGACAGTGTGGAGCCTGCTTGGGATTCTCTCTCTCTCTCTCTCTCTCTCTCTGCCCCTCCCCACTTGAGTTCCCTCTCCCTCTCTCAAAATAAAGAATATTTTGGGGATAACTAGGGAAAACTGAAAATGATCTGGGGGTGCCTGTCTGGTTCAGTTGGTAGAGCATGTGACTCTTGATCTTGGGGGTCGTGAATTTATTTATTTATTTATTTATGTATTTATAGTGTTTTTTATTTATTTTTGAGAGACAGAGAGAGACAGAGGGAGAGCAGGGGAGGGGCAGAGAGCGAGGAAGACACATAATCTAAATCAGAATCCAGGCTCTGAACTGTTAGCATAGATCTTGAAGTGGGGCTCGAACCCATGAACCATGAGATCATGATCTGAGCTGAGGTCAGATGCTTAACCGACTGAGCCACCCAGTCGCCCCTCGGGGTCGTGAATTGAAGCACACTGGGTGTAAAGCGTACTTAAAAAAAAAAAAAGATCTGTGCATTAGATACAAATTTACTGCAACAAAATTTACTGAAATGAAAAGGTAGAGAATATGGAGTGAAGAGGGAACAAAAAATATGTCCAATACGATTCCACTTTGTAAAAAGACTATATACGTTAAGTATATGCATAGAAAAAAATCCGGAAGAATATACACAAATCTCTGTGCATTAACATTTTGTTTCTTTTTGTATTTCCTAATTTTCTGAAGCACACATGTCCTGCTTCTGCTGTAAGTTATTAAAGAAAATTCCTCCAATGTCGTCTCCCTGCCTAAGAAGAAAACGCAAAAACCTCCTTTCCATGGCCTAGGAGGCCCCATGCGACTTGCCTGGGCAGCAGGCTTCTCTCCCCATAACTCCTGCTCTCACCCCGGCTGCTCTACCACTCGGGCTCTGTCTCCTCCTGACAGACCAAGCTCACTCCTGTCCTCCCCTCCCCACCCCCACCCCCGACCCCAGGGCCTTTGCACTCATTCCCTCTGGCTGGGATGCTCTCCCTGCAGACTTACTCACCGCTGCCTCTTTTTGTAGTTAAGTCTCAGCTCAAAGCGCCACCTCCTCAAAGAGGCCTCCCTGAGAGTGGAACTACTCAGGTCTACAGGGGACAGGGTGGGGCTGTGCAGCAGAGAGCGCCCTGAGCCCGGACACAGGATGCCAGGGTCCTAGTCCTGAGTCACCAGGACCTGCTTGCTGCTTGTCACTGGACCACCTGGGCCCCAGTCCCTTAAATCTCTGCCTCTACCTATTTCTGTCGAGATGGGCCACTGCCGAGGCAAGAATGGAAATGAGCAGTTGGAGTTCCAGTCTCCCCAGCCCTGAACTTGCCTTATGGCAGCCCCCAGGATGTGTCACAGAGACACAGGGGGCCGGATGGGAAAAAGGTAGGACTGACCCACCCGCCGTGTGCCTCGAGCACCCTTTACCTTCGGGTCTGACAGAAATCCAGCAGAAGAGGCATCGTCATCAGCCCCATTTCACAGGTGTGGAAACTGAGACTCCGAGAAAGGAGGAGACTAGCCCACAGTCGCAGCGCTAGCCCCACAGCAGAGCCGGCACTGCTCCCAGCCCTACCTACATCCAAAACCCACTCTTCTCACTCGACTGGAAGCCCATCCGCTACAGGCTGGCTACCAGGCCCCCCCTTCACCGGGAGCCCATCTACTTATGCCCCTCAATCCCACTCCCTCCATCACATCTTTCCAGGCAGGGCCCGGCCTCACCTGCAGGGGCACCCCGACACTGTTGGCCACCTCTCGGATCAGGGCCTCTGAAACCGCGTTCGAGGCGTAGCGCTGTTTGCTGTTCACCTTGATCACAGGGCCCTGGAGAGAGGGACACCAGGAAGCGAGGGTGAGCCACACACGGGTGACGGGCCCAGAGGAACGAGACGGGGCCCAGAGCCAGCCAGGCCTCCAAGTCCCTAGGGAGAAACACGAGGACCTCACCTTGTGGAATAAGGGCCGGTGGTTCTCCTCATGCTTGTCCCTGCAAGAGGCAGATTGAGGGCCAGGGATGGCGACCAGGAAGTGGGCCTGGCAACACCCACTACCTCCCCCATGGAAGCCTCACTAATGCGTCCCAGCCCCGCAGGACCCGAGAGGCATGTCAGTGTTCCAGGCAGGAAGAGAGGGAAAGGAAAGTACAGACAGAGTCTATTCGACGTACCTGGGTGGGGCATTACACGACTTTGACCAATCTGGGCCTTGGAGCAGTCAAAAGGAAGCCGCAGCTGACCTTCCCGCCAGAATGGGGAAGGGAGGGGAAGGGGGAGAGGCGGGGCCCAGCGGACTCACAGGTAGTTGGGGTGCACGGCGTGGGCCATGTCTGCGCTGATCATGTAGGACTTGGGGATGGCCTCCTCGAAGGCCGTCAGGTGCTGGGATGAGGCCGAGATCCGGCGCAGCACCAGCTCGGTCAGCAGAGACTGTGCCCCCTGGGCGCTCTCGGACCCCACCTGGTGAGAGCAGAGGCTGGCTCTGGGCTCCGGGGGACTGAGGTAGAGGCCAAGGAGAGGGGCCCAACACCCAGAATGGCCCAGGACCCAACGGACTCAGTGGGTCAGGTCTGCGGGATGTGTCAACAACTTGGCCAACATTGTACCACGGAAAACCTGATGGTGGGCTGGGGCCGAACTAAGCCCGAGTCATCTCCGGGGCGGCAATAGCATTTCCTGCGGGCTTCCTACACTGCCCCCCTTCTTCCTCCCCTGACCCTCATGTCTGGGGCTCAGCACAGATGCCGTCTCACACCTGCCAATCTTCTGTGATGCACGTGGCGGAGACTGCTAACTACCCACGCTGTCTTGTACAACAGAACACCCAAACTGTAGCTAAGCATGCGACTACCCAGGCAGAGAGGACATTCCCAGCCTCCCTTGCAGCTAAAGGTGGCCATGCCAGGTTCCATGAACATGGGCAGCGAGGCCTGCCACCTTTGGGTGGCGCCTTAAAAGGATGCGCGTACACTCTCCCTCTGCCCTTTTCTCTCCTCCTAACGCAGTACAGACGCGATGGCAGGAGCCAGAACAGCCACCCTGGATCCTGGGACGGAAGCCAAGGGCTCAGGATGGCAGAGCTCTGTCCTGAACTTCTAACTCTGACCTGTACAGTTACGTGAGAGGGAACAATTATCTATTCAGGGTCTGGTGCGCTGTCGAAGTCTGCACCCAACACAGGCACACAGAGAGAGTAGGGACCCGCCATGTGCTGAGCCCTGGGACGAACCGATGAAAGGGCAGGGTCCCTGTCCTCGGGGCGCTCACCATGGGGCACACGTAGAGACAGGGGAGGCCTGGTCTCACTACTGAAAGCAGACAAATGCTGAGCCAGGGGGACCAGGCCCTAAGAGACCACAGGCGATATCTTCCCATCTTTGCGGCTTCCAGCATAGCCCTGGCTTACGGTGGGTGCCTGGCGCAAGCTGGTTGCAGGAAGCTTCAGAGGGGACCCCCCACAGAACCCTCTATGTACCTCTTCGTTGTCGTAGAGAGCAATCATGCGCACGTGGGGCTCCGAGGCCAGAGAGGCAGGGGCTGCGCAGGAGTCGATCAGAGCCTGTTTGGGGTGGGGGGCAGGTATCAAGAACATCCTCTTCATCCCCTCTTCTTCTGTAACCCTTCCCCCCAACACCTCGGAGGTTCACACTCCCCGCCTGCCTTCTGTAGTCACGGTCAGAGGAAAGGGGGCTGGGGCTTTCACGGGCTTTCATCTCTTAGGGTGCCGCCCAGCATGCGGGAGACCTTTTCAGCTGGGCTGGGAGATCCACCCTTCGGGTGTTCTCCTCCCCTACCTCCCTCAGCCAAAGGCTGGAGGATGAGTAAGCTGGAGGGGAAGAGCGGAGAATCCTGGAAAGTCATAAGAACCACACAGAGCATGTAAACTAATTGGCCTCAGTGAAAAGATCGAGGTCTGAAGAAGTGGCCAAGTGACCGGGACCTCCGTCGAGGTGATACAGGTAGCTGGCTGCAGAAACGAATACAGGTCCCAGGTCTGGCTCTGGTCTCAATTACAGCCCCATGGCGTAGGGAGGGAGAGGTATGAAAGGGACAGGGCAGGAGAAAAGAAAGAAATAGAACTGACGGGCGCCCGGGTCGCTCAGTCGTTAAGCATCTGACTCTGGCTCAGGTCATGATCTCACGGTTTGTGAGTTTTGAGTCCCGCATCGGTTGAGCACAAGTCCTGCTTCGGGTGAGCCCTGCTTCTCTCTCTCTCTCCCTCTCTCTGTCTCTCTCTGCTCCCCGTGGGATTCTCTTTCTCTCTCTCTGCCCCTTGCTCACTTGTGCCCTCTTTCTCTCTCTCTCAGAAAAAAAAAAAAAAAAAAAAAGGAAATACAACTAAGTAGGGTAGAAAGGTGGGGACACCAAGGTGACTGGGAGGAAGAGAGACCCCAAGGCACAGAGAGAAGGCTGAGTGTGCATGGGCCTGGGGGGCAGGGGGAGCAGAGGGAAGCGGAGGACGTTGCCCTGTGAGATGCTAACGCCTCTCCCGGGGAGCAGAGCTAATGTAAAGGAGAAGCAGCTGGAGCAGGGCTAGGAGGAGACACCACGGTGCCCTCGCCAGCCTCTCAGCCCTCCCCTACCTCAGCCCCTGCCCCTGCCCATGGTCCACTCAGCACCAGCAGACCGAGGCGGCGGCCGGTGGCCCTCTCATGAGCTGCTGGGACCTGAGGCAGTCCCCCGGTCCCCGCTCCTCCGGGTGGCGCATGCTGCCGCCTCCGCTCACCTGCAGGGCACAGAAGCAGCTGTGCAGATTGTCCAGCCGAGGGGCAAAGATGAACTCCTCATAGGCACCGCCCAGCACCTAGCAAGACAGGACAGTTAGCCCACCCTTCAACTCCTCGCCCCAACTCATCTGCTTCTCCCTGCTCCCCAAGGCCTGAGTGTGAGCGAGCCCCCCTGGGTCTGTGTGCAGCCCCTCCCTGCCCCCGGGCACTGCGACCCTGCTGTGTAGGGCCAAGGGGACCATGGGGAATGGGGCCGGGGAGGAGCTGAGGGACGGGAGGGTGATGCCTACAGTTCCTACCAGTTTCTGGAGAAGCTGAACGGTCACAAGAAGAGCTAAGGAAATACACAAGAGACCAGCCCAGAAACAGTGGACATTCAAACAGGTCCGAATGTGCAAAGACTTCACAGTCTCCTACTGTGGGCAACTCGGAGGGACAGGAGGGCAGGCTCCAGAGAAAGGGGATGGAGGCACATCCAGGCCTTCTGCCCCGACAGGTGCAGGGCCAGAATGGGTCAAGGAACGAGTGACCGCCTGTAGCAGAAACTCCTAAGGAGTGGTTCTTTTGAGAACCACTGGCCTGGAGGCAGAGGGGCATGGTGACTACTGGGAAGAACAGGGATGAGATGGGAGGAACCAGGGGACTGGCTGAGGCGGTGAGGGCTTCAGGGCACACGCTGGCGGGCTAGGATCCCAGCAGTCCCCACCCACGAGTTCCCGCACCCATCTCTTACCGCAGGCTGGGTGTCAGCAAGGCAGAGCTCCATCTCCAAGATATCCTCGGGGCTCAGTCCCAGATGGGCACAGAGAAGGGACATGAGGACTGAGTGGTGCCGGTCATCCTGCAGGGCAGAAGGATGTTGGCAGGAAGGTCTGCTCTTCCCCTCCTCCCCCTTCTCAGGGAATCAGTCCCTGACCCATCCCTCCCCATGAGCAGGGGACTCTCTTACTGCAGAATTGAGAGGCCCAGGCTCAGGAGTCCCCTTCTCCAGCTCCTCCTGGACTGCTGTGGCAAGAATGGGGACTCTGTGCGGAGACACAAGAGGGACATGTGGGGAGAGCTGGAGGCATGGGACCCCTGAGCTCCAGCGCCTCCCAATGGGGACTGCCCCTGCCCTCCGATTCCCAGCTTGCTTTCCAAGTGGGATCAACTGGGTCCCAACAGTAGAACCTGGCTGTGGCCACCATTAGGTGGTGCTGTCCCAGATCCCACGGGGCCCCTTCCCTCACCCGGTGCCACACCCACCCCTCCCGGTCACCACAGCCCTTGCACCAGACTCACAAGTGCATCTCCATGTTGGGCCCAAAGTTCTCGTTGATATTTCGCTGCAGATGGATGGCCAGGTGCGGGATGCGGAGAATGGGCCGGTCCACATGCACCAGCCGCTGCTCCAGGCGGCCTGAGGTAGGGCACTGTGGCCCCCCCAGGCCAGGTCAGTCCAGGGCACGTCCCAACCATGGTTGGTTAAAACCCCCACTTTACCCAGACTGACCAACACGGTCCTCAGACCAGACTGCCCTATCTCCCCTTCCCTGAGGGGCTCTCCACAGGTACCCTAAGGGAAGGTCCCAGTCAATCTTCAGGTAGCCGAAGGTTCGAACCTCCCAGGTCCAACCCCAGTTCCCACCTTGACAATGACTCGTCCGGCCAAGGTCAGGTCCCGGTCAAACCAGGTGCTCCAGATCCCACCACCGTAGGTCTCCACACCAACCTGCTGGAATCCCACCTGGCTGCGGCGGGACCGCCGTTTCACCTGAGTGTGAAAGTGGGGACAAGAAGTAAGAGAAGGCTGGACGACATGATTTGGAGATGAGACAGACGGAGCGAAAGCTAAGTAACACAGAACGCATAGTGCTGCAGGGAAGGGCCCAAAGTGTGCAGGAAGGAGGTGAAAAGTCTCCCCCGCTCCAGGAATAGAGCCCCCAATCTGTACCTCTCCACTTCCTTTTGCCCTGTACTCCCCCGATGCCACCCCCCCTCCCCCTGCCCCGCCGGGTTCAGCCCCAGTTCCTCACCCGGAGGCAGGGGCTGTCCGTGTGGGCTCCAATGAGGCTGAAACCATTGCCAGGAACATACAGGCCTCCCACAGCAAAAGCGATGATGGTGGAGGAGTTCCTGGTCAGGAAGTACTGGGGGGGGTGGGGAGTGCAGAGATTGAGTTGGATTAGCTAGCCAGCTGGCACAAAGGACTTTGAGACCCAGCCTAGGAACATGCTTCTCTGCCCCCACCCCACCCCAAGTACCTTGCTCTCTGGCTTGATATCCCAGCTCTCGGTCTCTTTGAGTTCAAGGAAGCCAGCCTGGAGGAGGCGGCTGCGGCACTCAGCCACAGCTGTAGAGAAAGAGGGCTTTCACAGCAGTGGAAGCAGGTAAGGGGGCGCACCGGCCCCACCCTCCTCCCCTGTCCCGGTCACTTACCGTGGAAAGGAGAAGGGCTCCGGTTCACGAACTTGAGGAGTTCCCGGGCCGCGGCCTGCACCGCCTCTTTGCGGGCCCTGCCGGTCATGGCCACCTAGGGGAAGGGAGGTGCTCAGACCGCTACGAGGTTTGGGACCCTAACTAGATTTATACTGTCCAGGCCCCGGGAACCACCTCCTTCCCCAGCCCCATTTCCCCTAAGTGACCGCTGCGAGGTTCAGACCTCTGCTTCCGCCCCTCTCGCTACGGAAAGGACGCAGATGCCCGGCCGAACCTCGCTCGGCCGAAAGCTCCAGCCCCCCAGCCAAAGTATCACAACCCTAAGGGCGCTCCCGCCCAGCTCCTCCCAGACGGCCCGCCCCCAATCCGAGCTTTAGCCCGGCCCCCTAAATCCTACCCCCCACGTGCCTGCCCCGCGGGGAAATCCCGGTCGGTTCCGAGCGCTCAGCTCCCAAACGGGCCCCTACCTCTGGGCGGGCCCGCACCAAGGAGCCGAAGCCCTAGTCTCTGGGGGATACTGCCACCTCCCCTCGACTCCCACAGTGTACAGCAGGCCACCCTTTTCCAACCCCAGGAAGATCGGGTCCCGGAGGCCGGGCTTTCGGTTTCGCTTTGGGTCGGGCACGGCCCTCACCCCAGCGCGCCGCTGGCCTCAGTCCCGAGCGGGATCGGAGGGAATCTGAGTTGGAGCTGGGCGGGTCGGAGACACCTACCTGCATGGCCCCACGCGTGGGCCGGTGTCCGCTCGCCCGGCCCCGGCGCTCCGCCCGCCCCGCCCCTCGCTAGCCCCGCCTCCAGCCCCGCCCCTGCCGCGCCGTTTGCTCCGCCCCGCGATAGGCCGCGCCGCCAGCCCCGCCCCGCGGTCCGTCGTGGGGGCGGGGGCCCTCTGCAGCCCGGGAGGTGCTAGAACAGCCTCCAGCCACCTTCCTCGTCTCCTGTCAGCGGTCAGCGTCTGAGAAAAAATTTGGCCCTGCCGGCTCACCTGGTCGGACGAGTACTGTACGAAGTGCTCTCTCTCCCCGCAGGCACCCTTGTGATAATAAAAGCAACATGGCTAGTGTTCATGGAGCGCTCACGATAAGCTTTAGCTTTCCGCTAAGGCTTACGTGTTACCGTGTTTAATCTTCGCAACCTTGTACTTTTACTGTCCCCATTTTACACAGGAACAAAACGAAATACGGAGGCAAGTGACCCGTCCAGGGGAGTAAATGACAGAGGTGGGCTTTGAGCTCAATTAATTTGATTGCAGGGGCTTGAGACAAGCCACTCTCAGATCTTTTCTCCGTCTTTTTCTATGCACCTTGGTAAGTGTAATGTTACACGGGCAAGCCCCTGAGGCACAGAGAAGGTAATGACTTGCCTAAGATCACACAACTGCATCTAGAATGACTCATACCCGCATTTATGCCAATTCTTAAAAGGACAAAAGAAACTCCACATGTTCTTGGAGGCAATCCTAATTTTCACATGTCAAGAGTGGTAAGCCACAATTTAAAAAACCAAGGTACCCACCTAGTCATAGATTCTGATCAGGACTGTTGGTGGCCCCTAGCTACAAAACAGGGCCCAGCACTCAGAGGTGTTAACACTCCAGGGATTACAGTTCTGCAATCTGCCCTTTGAGTAGGAATGGGGCAGGGGAGTAGTCAGAAAGGCCCTGCAGACCTCAATTCACAGAAGTAGGTATTGCAGGGAAGTGTTCAAGAACATACAGGTGACGGGGTAAATTCATGGCATTCCCTGTTTATTGAAATGTCATCATGTATAGTTTCTGTGCTGAGAGTGTCATCGAAAGAACATTCTTTTCCTCTGAGAGCCAGAGGCTGGTTAGTGGGGGACACATTCACGGACAATGACAAGAACTGAAACAGGGGTACAATGTATAGGGAAGGAAATTTAACTTAAAAAAATTTTAATGCTCTTCTGAGTAAAAAACAAACAAACAAACAAACAAGAGTACGTGCTAATGTGAGAAATTCAAATATCACCAAAATGAGTAACTTAGAAAGTCAAGGTAAACATTTTGATAAGTTTGAACACCCATTCTTTTAAAAAAATTTTTTATTTTACATTTTATTTATTTGTGAGAGACAGAGAGAGACAGAGCGTGAACAGGGGAGGGGCAGAGAGAGAGGGAGACACAGAATCTGAAGCAGGCTCCAGGCTCTGAGCTAGCGGTCAGCACAGAGCCTGACGCAGGGCTCGAACCCACGAACCGTGAGATCATGACCTGAGCCGAAGTCGGACACTCAACTGACTGAGCCACCCAGGCGCCCCGTGAATACTCATTCTTGATAAAAAACCAAAATGAAATCCTCTTAAGAAACCAGAAAGAGGAGGGCGGCTAGGTGGCTCGGTTGAACATCTGACTTCCGCTCATGTCTTGATCTCGCAGTTTGTGAGTTTGAGCCTCGCCTCGGGCTCTGTGCTGACAGCTTAGAGCCTGGAGCCTGGTTTGGATTGTGGGATTCTGTGTCTCCCTCTCTCTCTGCCCCTCCCCTGCTTGTACTCTCTCTCTCTCTCTCTCTCTCTC
>CM053578.1:89345874-89474958 GCA_028646485.1 Cryptoprocta ferox
CTCTCTCTCTCTCTCTCTCTCTCTCAAAAACAAGCATTTAAAAAATTAAAAAAAGAAACCAGAAAGAGGAAGGATAAAAACTATCTGCCAGAAATCTACAATAGAAATTAGTGGGGAAACACAGAAGTGCTCCTATTCAAGTCAGAAGTAAGACACTGGTGAGCTATTACTGATGGTAGTCCATGTGGACCTGCCGTGAGAGCCAACACCACAAAGCAAAAAAAACAACTATAGGGGGGCCTGGGTGGCTCAGTCGGTTATGCGTCCCACTTTGGCTCAGGTCATGATCTCACAGTTCGTGGGTTCCAGCCCCGCATCGGGCTCTATGCTGACCGCTCCAAGCCTGGAGCCTGCTTCAGATTCTGTGTCTCCCTCTCTCTCTGACCCTCCCCTGCGTGTTCTCTGTTGCTCTCTGTCTCTCAAAAAATAAATAATAAACGTTAAAAAAAATAAACTATATATATGGAAAAGTAAAATTTCTCATTATTTATAGATTATTTGATTACCTAGAACCTCCAAGAAAATAAACTGACAAGCTATTTGAACTGTCAGGAGGAGTGACCTGATTTTAAAACTCGTCAGCTTTCCTGGGCAATAATCCACTAGAAAATATACTAGTTAAAGGGTCCTATTTACAAGAACCGGATATACTATTAAATTCCTAAGAATGAGTATGAGAGACACTCAGTCTCACTGTAATCTGGGAAATGCAAACTAAAAATGAGAATACCATTTTTGATTTGTCAGATTAGCAAAAAGGAAAAGAATTGGTAATATCAAGTGTTGGAGAAGACTTGGGGTAATGCATGCCTTTATACCCAATTTCTGTGGTATAAACTCTCCCAGTGGCTGGTTCCAAGCTGCCAACCTGAACTGAATGTGGAGTTAGGAAGAGACACGCAAAAGCAGGGCATTGTATAGATTTATACCATACAGATATAATGGACATAAATAACCTCAAGAGCATAGATTGAGGGGTTCCTGGCTAGGTCGGTCAGAAAGGCATGCGGCTCTTGATCTTGGGGTCGTGAGTTCAAGCCCCATGTTGGGTGTAGAGATTACTTACATAAATAAATAAATAAACTTAAAAAAAGAGCATAGATTGATAATAAAATAGCTAGGAAGGTGATGATTATTCAGTATTATATGTTTGTAATATAATTTATTAAAAGCTTACATAATTGAATTTTTAATGATTTCTATGTTTAGTGGCAGGATCTCAAAATTCCTGGACATTTGATAATCATGTCTCATGAGCTGATCCAAGTCAGCTCTAGCACACAACTTCTCTCAGACTCCACATCTTTTTTCCTCACAGTGTGATTTGTTGACCAGCAGCAACTACAATACTAGGCAACTTTCTAGAAATGCAGACTGACAGGGCTCACCCCAAACATATCAAATCATAATCTGCATGTTAACAAGATCCTTAGATGATCTGAATGCGAGTTTAAGTTTGAGACACAGTGTTTTAGACCGCCCTGTGGTAGTAAAAAGCAATGAGGTCAATCTTCATGTATTATCATAGAAAAAATTCCGAATATACTGAATGAAAAAAAGCAATTTCCAGAACAACACTTACAGGGCAAGAGCATTTAGGTAAAACTCACATAATGAGCTAAATGTCTAGATTTTATATATGTATACATGTAAGTGCATGGAAACAGGTTTGGAAGGAGAATGGAATGGTATTGGTTATGAAGTGGGAGGGTCAAGGAGGGGACCTTAGGGACCCAAAAAAAGTTTCTGAGAATCATTCTTGCCCTCAGCCTGCTGAGAAAATCTTCCCCACCAGTCCTTAGCTGATGATTACAATGCTACTATTGTTCACTTCTGCTTGGCTGAACAATTTTGATCTTACTTTATTATTTTTTTAATGTTTATATATTTTTGAGAGAGACAGACAGACAGAGCGCGAGCAGGGGAGAAGCAGAGAGAATGGGAAACACAGAATCTGAAGCAGGCTCCGACAGCTGACAGACAGCTGAGAGCTGACAGCTGACAGCTCAGAGCCTGACCTGGGGCTCGAATCCACGAACAAGGAGGTCATGACCTGACCCCAAGTCAGAGGCTTAACTGACTGAGCCACCCAGGTGCCCCTTGGCTAAACAACTTTTAAAGAACAAATACCTGGAAGTTACCATAGCAATTGGTCACGCACACCTCAGCGTGCGTTCATTGGTTATATGTGTCCTTTCTGACCCCTTTATTTGTGAGAGAAGCTTTCTAAGTAGTAATTTGTCACATAATTGTTAAGACTGCTTTAAGATACAGAAGACCAAAGCAATGCTGTAAGGGGGAGAGAAGGCTGTGTGTGTGTGTGTGTGTGTGTGTGTGTGTGTGCGTGTGTGTGTGTGTGTGTATTGTCCCTGTCTGCTAAAATGATCTTGATTTCCTGATGCTA
Organism: Cryptoprocta ferox; assembly: GCA_028646485.1. Taxonomy (NCBI): domain Eukaryota; kingdom Metazoa; phylum Chordata; class Mammalia; order Carnivora; family Eupleridae; genus Cryptoprocta; species Cryptoprocta ferox. The sequence goes on from CM053578.1 coordinate 89,348,279, forward strand.
AGACAGCCCTGGGTCTCTCATTGATATCTTGGTGGTTTAAATGCATGAATAATTCGCTTCTGGGCTTAATGATAGGAGCATACACAGGACACAGTACAATATGTTCTCTCACAGTGTTGTTGGAAGGACATTTTCGTTTCCAGCACATGTCGTCTGCTCAAGTTCTGTTTTCCATGCAAGACTCAACTGATTAAGAACTACAAATCCCAGGATGCCTTGAGGTGAGTAGCTTGGGTAAGATTGTAATTTTCAACCAATTATGTTCTAGGAGGGAGGCTTTAATAAATAGTTTAAATGGTTAAAAAGAATGCCGCACCTTTATAAGTACTGGTAGGGAACAGTTTCCAAGATATACTAAGGGAAAAAAACAAGGTGCAGAATAGCAGTTATGGTATGTTTTGTTTGTGTATAAACACACACACGAGACATACTCTTATATGTTTAAAAGCAGTCACAAGCAAACAGTGACTCTGGGAAGGAGAAATTTTGGCCAAGGGTCTGTGGTAGGAGGAATATTTCTCTTTTCCTATAAATCCTTTTGTATGCTTTGAATTTTTTTTTACATACACATATTACCTACTTTTAAAACAAAATAAGTAAATTTAAAAACAGGTGGAAAAATGATCTTTAAGTACTTTCTGTGACCATAATCTTGTTTTCTTCCGTACTCTGATTGAGTTAGTGAGCAATTTGTTGGTTAACGTTTAACCCTAAAACCTTCAGTTTAAAAATGCCCATGTAATCGCCTGGGTGGCTCAGTCGGTTAAGCTTCTGACTTCGGCTCAGGTCAAGATCTTGTGGTCTGTGACTTTGGACTCGGCGTCGGGCTCTGTGCTGACAGCTCAGAACCTGGAGCCGGCTTCAGATTCTGTGTCTCCTTCTCTCTCTTTACCTCCCCCACTCTCACTCTATCTTTCTCTCTGTCTCTCAAAAGTAAATAAACATTAAAAAAAAATTTTAATGCCCGTGTATAACTGTATTCCTTCTGATATAGAAATTATGTCTACATATGGAACGGGATGTGAATAGAATGTTTCTTTTGATGTCGATATTTAAATTAAAAAAAATAGGGGCAGCTGGGTGGCTCCGTGGGTTAAGTGTCCTAAGCATCTGACTCTTGATCTTGGCTCAGGTCATGATCTCACATGCGATCATGTGAGTTAGAGCCCCACGTCAGGCTCCATGCTGGCAGCACTGAGCCTACTTAGGATTCTCCCTCTCCCTCTTTCTGCCTCTCCCCCGCTGATGGGCAGGAGTGCTCCCTCTCTCTTAAAATAAACAATTAAACTTTAAAAATAAACAAAAAAACAAACTGGGCATGAGATAGGGAAAACTTCCGAAAGAGTTACGCGACTCCATTAATTCTTCACCTACATAGAACTATGAATTATTGATCCTATCTTTTCCCTGCTGCTCCCTGCTCTGGGCTCTGCTTCCGTCCCACCCAGCATAATTTGCTCAGTTGTCTTAATCATGTCTATGCCCTGCCACTCTGCATTTGCTTACTTGCCTGGCAAACACCCAGCCCTCACTGCAACCAGCTCCTCCCCTGCTCCCTGTCTGCCCCTGGCACCTTGTAGAGATACAGTAAATATTTACCCAATGAATGAGATTTAAAAAAAAAAAGATTCTTTGTTAACATTGGCCCTCAGAGAAGACTCCCCAGCAGTAAAAAGGAACAAAGTATTGAAAACTGCAACAACTCGAATGGATCTCATGGATGTTATGCTAAGTGGGAAAAAATGATGAAATTATAGGCATGGAGAGAATTAGTGGTTGCTACGGGATAGGTGTGATTATCTAAAGGGGTAGCACAAGGAACATCTTTGTGGTGGCAGAATAGTCCTGTTTCTTGATTAGGGCAGTGGTTGCATGACTCTACACGTGTAATAAAATGAGGGATGCCAGCTAACATACAGGACACCCAACTAAATTTGCATTTCAGGTAAAAATAATTTCTTAGTATAAGTATGTCCCAAATGTTGCATGGGCTATACTTACACTAAAAAAAAAAATAACTGAGTATCCTTTATTTTTATGTGTCAAATCTGGCACTCCTAGATAATAGGGCATAGAAATATACACACACCTTTTGCCAGTGTCACTTGCCTGATTGTGATACTGTCCTGTAGTTATGTAAGATGTGACCGTTGAGGGAAGTGGGTGAAAGGTACACAGGACCTCTCTGTACTATTTTTTGCAACCTCCTGTGAATGATAATTACTTCAAAATTAAAAAAATTTTTTAAATGGTCCTCAGAAGAAAACCAACTGCTCTTGTGGGTGATGAAAACAGAGAGAGAGGAAGCACAGGCTGTTAACCAGCCAAGAAGTTTTATGGAGCATTGTAAAACTGGCACTTTGTAAAGGCCTTTTATTTATTTTTGAGAGACAGAGAGAGACAGCGCAAGCAGGGGAGGGTCAGAGAGAGAGGGAGACACAGAATCCAAAGCAGGCTCCAGGCTCCGAGCTAGCTGTCAGCACAGAGCCCGACACGGGGCTCAAACCCACGAACTGCAAGATCATGACTTGAGCCAAAGCCAGACGCTTAACCAACTGAGCCACCCAGGCGCCCCGTGTAAAGGTCTTAAGATGTATCCCTTTCAAATGTCAATGATCTCATGTAGTTATTGACAGTGTAACAAAGTGGTTATGCATGGGGGCTTGGGATCACACACATAGGGGGCTTATGTTCTGGCCCCTCCATTGATGAGCTGGGAGCCTTGTTTGCAGTGTGGTGCTGGGACAGCCAACACTCCTATGTCTTTCCAACTCCACATTCAGTGACATCAGGCTTGAAACAAGCCTGGGAGTATTTACACTACTGAGATTGATAAACACTATGAATCAGGGCTTTTTTTTTTTTTAGTTTCAGAGAGCTTATTAACCATTTACCATCATACCAGAGACTTTGAGCCTCAGTTTACGCATGTGTAAAATGTGGAAAGACAACAGTAATGACTGCCTAACGTAATATAAATGTTACTATTTATTCTCGTTTCTTTCATAGTAAGCTGTGAGCAACTTGAGGGCTCGGTAATGCCTTCCTTATGTTGATATCTTTAGCGACGGGCTCAGGATCTGAAACACAGCAAGTGCTAAATAAATGTTCACTAAATTAAGGAATAGGTGGCATGTAATAGCGACTCAAGGTTCTACACCTCCAGAAAACATGCATTTTTATCAGAGGCTTTTGGGGACACACTTCTTGATCTTTAAACATGGAGATGTTCAGGCCCCATGGGGGGCTCACAGGGAGAGCTGGGGAGCCCCCAGAGCCCCCAGGATAATGTGTGCCATTGCAGGCCCAGCTCTGGCCACCAAGGCAGCGATCCTGGTACATACCACCAGGTGATAGGGACAAGCTCTCACCTCTCCTTCCTCCTGGAGCCAAGATGGAGCATTTCTGGCTCTGAGCCTGTCTGACTAGAGGTCATTTAATCCTCTCTGGATTTGTCCTGTTTATTTTAGTGAACAAGGCTGTTTACTTTCTGTTTGTATTTCTGGAGGTGCTGGCTCATTTTGCTTCCCTTTTATTTACTTTTTGCAAGCATTTGGATTTGAGTAAATATGTCTATAAAGTTCCAGGGACTGGGTTATTCTGTGTCTGGTATTTTAATGGCCTTTAAACAGTGTCTGCTCAGGTAAGCATTTTATAGATGGATTGAAAAGATAGAGAATTCTTTTCTCGGTGGCCTCTGAATCCTTCCCAGCTGACAGCCAGCCACCAGCAGCCTATGAATCATGGGTTTTCATCAGTAATAAAAATATCAAAGCCAACACCCACCTTGGACAGAGAAACTGACCCACACTGGTCAGCCAGACTTGGGAACTGTAGTCGGTATTTAAACACCAGGGCTGTGTTTCGGGTAAGAATTACCCAGGGTGGTTTTTGAAAATGCGGATTCGTGAGCCCTATACTTGAGAACCCTGCTTTGGAAGGTTTGGGCTGAGGCTCAGGAATGTGCTTTTTTTTTTTTTTTTAATGTTTATTTATTCTTGCAAGAGAGACTGAGACAGAGCGTGAGTGGGGGAGGGAAAGAGAGAGAGAGGGAGGCACAGAATCCGAAGCAGGCTCCAGGCTCTGAGCTCTCAGCACAGAGCCCAACGCGGGGCTCGAACTCACGAGCCGTGAGATCATGACCTGAGCCGAAGTCGGCCGCTTAACCGACTGAGCCACCGAGGTGCCCCAAGGAGTGTGCATTTTTAACCCATGCTGCAAATTCTATCCTTAGATCAGCCTGAGAAACACAGTTCAGGTTCTCAAAAATACTGTTGCCAATGGGTAAGCTGCCCTTAAGCTCAGTGCCTTGTGGGTCCCCACAGAGAGAAACTGGGGGGCCAGACAGGGTTGTCTGTGATCACCCCATCAACAGTTAGCACACTCCTTCTCCAAAGTTAGCCAAGAGAGGACGAGGAGTATTATTCTGATAAGCCTCTTGCGTTAGGTCTAATTTGTCAGCAACTTGAGGGCGGGGCCATATCTCCTTCATCTTATCCCACCCCCACCCCCCCACAATGCCTAGGACAATGGTCAGCTTACAGGTCTGCCATCTGCTCTGGCTGGGACTCTCCCACCCAAGACAGACCTAGAAGACAGGCCTAGTTACCTCAGGGTATCCTGGGAGCCAGTTGCTGGGAATGGACGTGGTGGAGAGGCTGAGCGCCATGGTCATCTGCTCACCTCCTCCCCGAGCTGGACCAGGTCTGTCAGAGGCTGAATAGAGACCTGGGGGAGGGGGGGGAGGGGAGGCGGCTGGAGTCCCTACTCCCTTTTCTGCCAGCTCCTCCCCTTGCCTCTGCCCCTCTGCGGCAGCTCACAGGGTCCTCAGTCCCTGTCCCCATAGAGCCCATTGTGACATCATCAATGCAAGCTGAAACAGTAATGCCCTCACAGCGCAAGGCTCAGGCTGGCCGAGAGTGGCCAATGTCTAAGTGATGACCCCTGACCTGGGCATGGGAGGGTCCTGCATCCCAGGACGCTACAGACAGACTTTCTTCTTTGCTTGAAGAATTCCACTGTCGTTCTCTACTGGGGCCCCTTTGTTCCCCTTCCCAGGTCAGTATGCTAATTATTTCATTTTCATGTATTTACTTGTTTATCCCATTTCCCCACCGGAAGGTCAGCTCCAGGAGGGCGTGGCCCACATCTACTTTTCACCGCTGAATCCCCGGTGCTTAGCACAGTGCCTGATACATCACAAATGCTCAATAAATGTTTTTGAGGTGCACGAATACATGAATGAGAGGCTTCACTCTCCATTCATTTAGTCACTCGACAGGCATGCTTTGTACATCTGTCGCAGATCTGGCTCGTCGACCCAGATAACTCCTTTTTCTGCCCCAAGGAGCTCCCAGCCTGGCGGTGGGATGGTGGAGACGCATCCTTTGTGTAACACACCCTGACAAGGGCTATAGCCAAGGTCTGCGGAGACGGGCTTGCAGGCGGGCTCACGCTGCGGCAATGACAGGCTCTTAAGCCAGAGAAATGGTATATGGTCTGGCGGGATTTCCCCAGCCTGAGTCAGGGAGCCCTATCAGCCCTGAGGCGTCCGCCTCTGCCTCTGCTGACAACCAGGGCTGCTTGTTTCTGCTAATATTGCAGCAGGGTGCATCTAGAGAAGCGATCTATAAAACACCATTTACAGCCATAACTAAACCACAAAAATCAATCCCCAATGCTCGCTCCCATCAACAAACATGCTTGGAGGGCCTCCTGGGGGAGGGGGCACAGCTTTAACATGCCATGGGAACTACAGGGATGATTGAAATGACGGCTCTGACCCAGGGGCTTCTAATCTCCCTGGGGAGACAGGACATGTGGGGAGGGGGTGATTAGCCACACATAAGGAAAGGGTGTGCCTGACCCCGTGGCGGAGCCACTAGCCACGTGTGACTGCTGAGCACGTGAAATGTGGCCTGTCTGAATTGAGCGACGCTACACGTATAAAGTAATATACACATCAGCTGATGAAACAATGTATGATAGATCTCGATTTTAAAATACTGATTGCATGTTGAAATGGTAAAATTTTGGATACATTGGGTTAAAATACTATATTATTAAAATGAATCTCATCTGTTTCTTTTACTTTTTATGTGTTTAAAAATCATTTTTTAAGGGGCACCTTAACTGACTGGGTGGCTCAGTCAGTTGAGCATCCGACTCCTGATTTCGGCTCAAGTCATGGTCCCAGGGTCGTAGGATCAAGCACGGAGTGGGGCTTCTTGCTAAGCGTGGAGCCTGCTTGGGGCTCTGCTTGGGATTATCTCTCTCTCTCTCTAATATAAATAAAATGAAAAAACATTTTTAAATGTCTATTTTATTTTATTTAAAAATTTGTTTAATGTTTATTTATTTCTGAGAGAGAGACAGAGCACAATCAGGGGAGGGGCAGAGAGAGAGGGAGACACAGAATCCGAAGCAGGCTCCAGGCTCTGAGCTGTCTGCACAGAACCTGACGCGGGGCTCGAACTCACGGATCACGAGATCATGACCTGAGCTGAAGTCAGATGCCTAACTGACTGAGCCACCCAGGTGCCCCTAAATGTCTATTTATTTTGAGTGACAGAGAGAGTGCAAGCAGGGGAAGGGGCAGAAAAAGAGGGAGAGAGTCCTAAGCAGGCTCCATGCTGTCAGTGTAGAGCCAGATGTGGGGCTTTATCTCACGACCGTGAGATCATGACCTTGAGCCAATATCAAGAGTCAGATGCTCAACCAACTGAGCCATCCAGGTGCCCCTCTTTTATCTTTTAAAAATGTGGGTGCTATGGGTGCTTGGTGGCTCAGTCGGGTGAGCATCTGACTCTTGATATTGGCTCAAGGTCATGATCTCATGGCTGTGAGATCAAGCCCCATGTCCGGCTCCACAATGAGAGCATGGAACCTGCTTGGGACTCTCTCTCCCTCTCTCTCTGCCCCTTCCCCTGCTTGCACTCTCTCTCTCTCTCTCTCCCTCTCTTTCGCTCAAAATAAATAAATATTAAAAAAATAAAAATGTGGCTGCTAGAACATTTAAAATGATACATGTGTGGCTCTCATTAATTTCTGTTAGGCTGGTCTAGGAGTGGAGAGGACCCAGCAGTCGGCCAGTAACCTGTGCTAAGGCAGCTGGGAAGAATTTTGAGGAATTGGAACAATTAGGAGCAAGCAAGGGAGTGGGAAGGGATGGGAAGACATCTGAGAAGTTTGATCACAAAGGGAAGGAGGGAGGATGACAGCTCAGGGAGGTAACGGAGTCCCAGGAACAATGCACACATCACCCCAGCTCTTCCTCCCCCTCCTGTCATCTTTCCAAAAGACGAACCTTGGGTGCCTCCAGTCACCCTCCCATGCATTAACTCTAGAATAAGGCTCTTTTCTCTCAATCCTGGGCAATGCAGGGTTGGCCACATGTGGCCAGTGATCTGGGTTTGGATGCTAAGTATCAGGCAAGTAAAATCCCTATTCAGGACACCCATTGCAAGGGCAGCCCCCATCACCCCTCCCTGATTCCCAGCACAGGGAATTTGGGCCCTGGGCAGAGCCCAGTGGTGGGGGAAGGGAAGGGAAGGGAAGGGATATCAGGGACACCGAGGCAGGTGGAGCTGGGGGTTTGGTTAAGGTTTGAGATGGGGAGGATTTCTCAGAGGAGCCATGTGGCCCAGCAGGGGGAAGTCAGCCCCCAAACCTGGCCAGACAAAGCTTCCATTTTGGACATATTTCATCCGGGGAAATCAGGCAGCCTGGATCAGCTATTCCGGCCTCTGGTCTCCCACTCAGCCACAGGAGAAGCCGTAAACACTCAAATGCAAGGATTAACTCTGCATGTGGTGTCTGGGACATTGTGAAAAACTCTTGGGGGCTGTGTTTGTGTCTGTGTTGGATTGATCATTTTAAGCCCTGCACCCAGGACGGGAAGCTTGATGTTTAGTAAATACTGAAGGAGGAAGGGAGGGAGGGAGGAAGGAAGGGTACATGAGTGAATAGATGACAAATCTGTCAAAGCATAGAAGTATATACTTGGAATGGGCTATACTCGGTCTATGCTAGATTTCTAGATGTGGGCAGCGGGAAGGGTTTCTCACGGGCCAGATACCAGTGTCCAGGTCAGAGGAGAACCGATGCCAAGCACACAGCATTCCGCCATCCTACCTCCCTGCCACAGGGCTCTGGGCCCACAAGTTTTGAGAGATAGCATATGTCCAGGCTATAGCCCTTCCTGGGCTAAAGCTTGGTCCCTGGTCTTTTATCCTATTAAGTACTTCTTTAAAGCCCCTTAAAGCCTCTGTAAAAGGAAAGATAATGTGAAGAATTCCAGAAGGGTTGGATAAGCCTGGCTGGGGGGTGGGGGTGGAGGCTGAGTTCATTCCTGGGACAGCAAAGGAAGAGAGCGCCCCAAGCGCATCAGGAAGCCTGCAGTTTTCCGTTATGGCCACTGGAGGGCACTTCGATCCTGAAATACCAGCTCTTCACCTCCTGTTTTCTTCGGAGAGAAACGTTTTTTAAATCATCCCAGTAATGAATGATAGTTCTCCTGTGTTGAATATCCAATACAGTGTTAACACCTTAAAATATATATTATCTCATTTAGTACTCACTACAATTTTGACTCATCTTGGCTATGTAGGAAAAACCGAGGCTTAATGAAGTAAAAAAGAATTTACTTAAGTTGGATCAGCTAAATATCATTTGGGAGTAAGAACTTGAATCCAAGCCCTGTGTACCAACCATAGGCAACAAATGCACAGGGGTGCCCAGCTGGCTCTGTGGGTAGCGCATGCAACCCCAGACTCTTGATCTCAGGGTTGTGAGCTCAAGCCCCACTTTGGGTGTAGAGGTTACTTTCTTTTAATTTTAACGTTTATTTATTTTTGAGAGACAGGGAGAGACAGAGCATGAGCGGGGGAGGAGAAGAGAGAGAGGGAGACACAGAATCTGAAGCAGGCTCCAGGCTCTGAGCCGTCAGCACAGAGCCCAACGTGGGGCTCGAACCCACTGATCGCGAGATCATGACCTGAGCTGAAGTCGGATGCCCAACCGACTGAGCCACCCAGGTGCCCCAGGAGAGGTTACTTTAAACAAAAATGAACGCACATGAAACAGCAAAGGGGACTGGCTGAGCAGAAGCATAGAGAAGAGTATGTTCTTCTCAACACAAATATCGTTACTGAACCATTTGCACATACACGAAATTGGAAGATGGCTTACAATTTGTACATTTCATACGGTAATGTTTTTTCCCCCTGAAATGATGTTATTAAATAAATGGAGTGTTTCACAGTTCACGCGTATCTTGAAGGAAATGGTCATTGGCATATAAGGCAGAAAAAGATAATTTTCATTTAATACTTAAATAGGGCTTACAGTCTACCCAGAACTGTTCGAAGCACTTTATTTACATAAAGTAACTCAATTAGTCCTCCCGGCCACCCTCTGTGGTATGCACTGTTATGATCCCCATTTACAGATGAGGAAAGAAGAGTCTCAGAGAGGGAAGCAATCTGCCCGAGGTCAGTAAGAGGCAGAGCTGGGATTAGGGACCCAGGCAGTCTGGTCCCAGAACCTGTAGTCTGGGATTTGGGAAATCAGGCTGGAGCTGGCCTGGAGACGGGAGGGCTAAGAGTTCCTTGGGAAGAAACGCAGGTGCGTTTCCCAGGCAGAGCGGTCCCAGAGCAGGTCCCAGGCAGAGCGGAGAGCGCTGACAAAGGCCTAGAGGTGAGAAAGTGAGGTGAGGAGTCAGGCTAGTCTGAGGCCTCACTGTGTGGAGGCCGGATGGCAGAGGCCGGAGCTTCCAGGGAGAGGGGGCACTGCAGGGGTGCCTGGATGGATTGGGGTGCTCCAATGCAGGGTAGAGCTGAGGCCACCCTCCCCCACCCCTCTCCAGGGACTGGTGTTGGGGAAGTGCAGTGTGTGCTTAGGAAATGGTTGGATTGGATTACAGGGAAGATTAAAGGAGCTAAATTGGGCCTGGGGCTGGGGGAGGTGTCTGAGAAGGGAACTGCAAAGGGCCAGCAGCTGGCCAGGGCCCGAAGAGGCTGCTGGGAGCTAAGGGTGGGGGCAGGGAGGATCCCACACCCGGCAGGAAGCCCTTCTGACCCCGGTAACTGGAATGTGGGGTCACCAAGCAAGGGCATCCTCACTCAGAGGGAGCTGGGGGAGGGGTGGGGGCAGAGATCCAGAGACCATGGGGTGGGGGTGGAGAGAGACCTGAAGGTTGAGGGTGGGGTAGGAGGAATGGCCTGGAGACGAGGGAGAGGGGGCAGAGACCAGAGAAGGGGAAGAAGCTGGGAGTTGGAGACAGTCTGAGCCCCCTCCCGAGAGGGTATCTGGCACTCTAAGCCTTGGCGCTGGGAAGTGGGAGGCATTGTTGTTTGTAGGGTGTTGGTGGAGAGCGAGAGCTCCTTGCACAAAACAGAGGAGCACCCTCCCACAGTCCCAGCGCCCCCCTCCTCTCCTCCCAAACCCTCCCCATGCCTGATTGGCAGCACCAGCTGTGGCTCCTCCCAGCTCCCAGGGCAGGTGGTCAGTGGTCTATTCTGGTTCCCCGGGGTGGCTGGGGAGCCTGGGGAGCCTGGGGAAGGGCAGAGAGAGAGCTGGCCCATCTCTTCAAGGCTGGATGGGGAAGGGGCATCAGGGCAGCTCCTTGGGACCGTTGGGGGATAGGGTTCTGACTGCTCTGAGTATGGAGAAAAAACTGCAGTGCTCTGCTCTCAACAAATTGTCTCTCTGGATCTTTAAAGCTGGGAAGGGGGGTGGATCTGAGACATCTCTGGATGGCTCTGGGGCCTGAGAGCCATGGCAGTGGGAATCCCCAGCAGCTGATCTTGGACCCCAGCATCCAGCCCAGCCCCCAGTCCCACTCTTCCAGGCAGCATCTCGAGGACAGAATGGTGCCTGCTTCTGCCTGAGGCCAGCTCCCAAGCCAGCTGGGGGCAGTCTGGGGCCAGGGTGCATTTAGGGGATCCTCTCCATCTGGCAGGGGAGCCCCAGTACCTGGCTGGCCTGAGGGTGGCACCGAGCAGAGTGACCCCCGCCAGCCTCTTTATTCCCTAGATTGGATATCTTCAGGACCCCCAGGTCCTATGGGATGGAGGCCCGACTTCATCTGCTGATGGGGCCTGACTCCCTGAAACCTGCCCCCTCCAAGCCCAGTCCCCTTTCTGGAGGGCAGTGGGGTTGGGGAGAGGAACAGGGTGGAAGGGTGGGAAGGACTTGCCTACTACGAGACAAGGGACTTTTCACTGGAGATCCCTGGGTAAGGCTGAGTTAAAAAAAAGAAGGACCTAGAGCTGAGCCTGCCAAGTCAATCTGTGGCAAAGCCTGAGAGACACAGAGAAATGGGCTCGGTTTCTTGGAGCTATCAACTTAAGGTTCAACCCAGACTTTGTTTTTTACTTGCTATGCAACCTTAGAGAACTTCCTTAACCTCTCTGAATCTAGTATCCGTAACTGCAAAATGAAGATAATGGTTCCTTCCCAACAGTGAAAGGATTGGAGATACAGTGATTTTATATGGCAGGTGTCCAGAACACCATGCCTAGTATACAGTAGGTGCTCCATAACTGGTTATGTTGGGCATGGTACTCTGGACACCTGCCGTATAAAATCTATCTCTAATCCTCATAACACTGGGAAGTAACTATTATCCTCATTTTACAGATGAGTAAACTGAGGCTCAGAAGGGTGAGGTGAGTGATAGATCCAATTTGACCCCAGGCAGTGGTCCAACAGCTGCTTCCCAAATCCCCACCCCCATTCCCATACCTCTGTAGGGTCAAATGGAATGTAGGCCATTGGCTGGCTATCTGGACAGGTGTGAGAAGACAGAAGGATGAAGGACAGGGGCTGTAAAAACACTGAGGGTCTGAGAAGAGATATCTTCTGGAACCCAAGACTCACTTCCACTGTGTACTTGGATGGCTTGAAGAATAAAGCATCCGGCTCAGCAGCTAGAACAGCTCAGAGTGCTGTGGTGGCCTGTGGTCTGGACTGGCAGAGAAGGCCCTGGGGTCTGAGTGGACCCCAAGATGACTGTGACTCAGCTGACTGGAGGAAGAGGAGGATGATCCTATAAGGCTATAGATAGCAACTGTGCATAGTGGCCATGTGAGGTCATTGCCAGCCTGCTCAGGCCCTGTTTAAAGCACTCCACAGCCTCCGAGTGATGTAGGAAACCTGGAAAGGGCCCAGGACAGAGAGATATGACCAAACTGGAGGGGCTGAAACCAGAAAAGCCTATGAGGAAAGATGAAAGGAATGGGGATGAATCAGGGAAGGAGAGGCTGAGTGATGGCACTGAGGACCTGCCAGAATTCCAGGGAAGAGAGGAAGCTGCCTTTCTCTATCTGGTCAAATTCTAAGAAAGAAGGGGCTTGCATTTCAGCAGAGGCATTAGAGATAGGCCTGAGAGGCTGTCTAGGCTGTGAATCTGTGGGCAGGTGAAGGAGCCTGTGAAATTGCGCATGGAGGTCGGCGAAGCAGGGCCGAGCCCATCGGACCCCATCTCGGGGGCTCCCGACTCCCCCTGACACCTTTCACCCCAGTTCTCAGACCCCTTCCCCTCTTCCACCCAGCTACACCCTAGTGCGCTCAAAGGGCGTTTCTCCTCTTCTGCTTGGGAGTATCGCAGGGGGGTGCATGCCTGTGTGGGGAAAGGGGGCTCCTCTGCCCCCTTTCTGTCTCTTTGGGAAATGGCCCAGGACTGGGCCCATTTGGAGAAGTTTAGAGGTATTCCCTCCAAACAGCTGAGGAGAGAGCTGTGTGGGGACAGCTGGGACTTGGAGAGCCAGCACAGGACAGGGGGCTGCATTGTTTGTTGGGCAGGACACCCCCCAGGGAGAGAGAAGACAGGAGCACCTCCAGGTTGCAAGGAACAGGAGGGTAGGGAGAATGCGTATCTAAGGAGGATGCTGATCCCATTTCTGCTGGCTGGTGTAGCCACGTCTCACCATGGGATTGGGGCCATTCTGGGGCTGTGCCAAGAAGCTGGGTCCCGATTGATGGTGAGTCTGAGAGGCTCCCAAAAGGGCTGCCCAGAGAGGCACCGAAGCTTTGATTCGGAAGGAAAAGGGCTCTCTCACTCCTCCCCTTGGGGCAGAGTAGGGAGGGGCGTCCAGGATATTTCACTCTAAGCAAGGAGAAACTGAGGCCCGGAGAAAGGTCTTAAGAGTCGGGTCCCACAGCTTATCCAGATCTGGCCCAGGCCTCTGGCCTCCCAATTCCCAGCCCTATGCTGCTCTCTGCACGTCAGGAGGCCTTCTGGGGGACCTTCTCCTAACGCTACCTAAGCCCCTTCTCCTTCTCTCGTCTTGACTTTGGTCCCCTTCCTCTGCTCCTCCACCTCCTACCCATGCACCACCTGAAGGTCCCGGATGCTCCCACTTTCGCCATCTCAGTAGCCCCTCCCCTTGAAGATCAGCCCCACCCCCCCACCCCCCTCCAGCCTGCAAAGCGTCCTATTTGGTAGAAGTTGGGGGCTGGGAGGAGGTGAGATCGGCCTCAGACTTCTCCTACTTTGGCAGAAAACCCTCGGCCATTCCATGTCTGTAAAAGGAGCGTGGGGCAGGCAGGGGGTTGGAGCTGAGCTGTGGGGCCTCCCCGGGGAAGGAGCTGGGTCTCGGGTGTGGGGGTGATGAGAGGGAGGTGGAGGAGGGATTTATGAGAATGGAGGTGGGAGTGCCCGTGAATCCAGGGGCTCAGAAAACAGTCTGGGGTCACATGGAGAGGGAGACTGTGGCCTGAAGGTCTTAAGCCAGTGAGAGGCAGAGGGTGGCAGACGAAGGCTGGGGGGCTGGCAGGGCCTGGGGAAGGGCAGTATGAGAGAGATGAGTTTCAGGGAGAATCCTGACGCCACCGTCCTCCTGGGCGCCCCAACTCAACCTCCCCGGGTGATAGCAGGAAGAAACAATTGCCTCTGGACATTCCTTCCCTTTTACAGTCACTCCAGCCTCCTCAGCGGCCTGTGGAGGTTAAGCAGCCACTAGAGCTGAGAGGAATGGGGGGGGGAGGAGGTGACACATGGAAGAGGGGCTGTTGCGGGGAGGGCTCTGGGAGCATTGAGGCAGGGAGGCACCACCAGAGAGCAAGGGCTCAGCCGGGGACCCCTCACTGTTCCCACTCCCTTGGCCCAGAGACTCAGGATATCAGAGGCTGAGGACGCTGGACACCGCAGAGGTGACCTGGCCTGAGCCCCTTTCACACCTTGGCCTGACAGGGCCAGAGAGGACGTGGGACTTGCCCAGGTCACCCAGATGATTAGTTGGTGAGCCCCCAGGATGAAGACCCATATCTTAGCCTCTGGCTGCCCACCCCACACCCACACCCCCATGCTTGAGCCTCCTACCTCCCTACCAAGTGTGAAAGCTGAGGCAAGAGCCTGGTTCCAGAGTTCACACCAGCCATGCTGTCCCCAAGGCTCTCATGCAATGGCTGTCTCCTGGCCCAACCGAGCTGGGGACAGAAGCCCGACATGTTCGGTTGGAAAACAGAAAGAGTAGGGGGGATGGGGCCAGGAGAAAGGGGCCAAAGACAATCCTTGAAGGGTCAGTGGGTGGGGGAAGGGTGCACTGTGGGGAGACATTGGCACTGTCTCCCACCTGGGATCCTGGGCCACACTTGGGGTAGTGAGGCACCCCCAAACAGGGCAAGGTGGAGGAGTGGCTCCTGGTTCTCCCTCTTTTGCCCTCTTTCAGTTTTTCCTGAATCCAAATGCCCCAGGCTGGTCAGGTCAGCGTCGCCACTCCAGCCACCCACCAAGGCCAGCCACCTGGCCCTTCATCCGTGCTGTCTATGGGATCTGGGAGGTCCTATGGGCAGCCAGGGCCCTTATGCTCCAGGGAGCCCTCTGTGAGGTTCAGACATCTGCCTCTATATCTACAGGCACTAGGTCGGCATCACACTGGGTCGGCATCCACAGGCCCTCCAGACTCTGGGCTTAGGGGAAGGCAGGGGACAGCAGATGCAAAGGTCTGGAGGCTGGAAAGAGCCTGGCAGTGTCGTCCAGCCAGTCATCCAACAGAAAAGAGGACGGTGTGGCTAAAGTGAGGTGAGCCGGAAGGAGAAGCGAGCGAGCTGAGATTGGCCAGGTGGGCAGGGCCAGTCCTGGAACCTTGGAGGCTGTGATGGCTTTGGGTTTTGCTGGTTCATTAGCTCAGGGAAGGGGGAGAAACTGAAAATGGTGAAACAGCCAAAGTCTCCAAGAGGAAGAAGTACTGCCCCCAGATATTTGATCTGTGAAAGTGGAGTTCTTTTTGCTCCGCTTGGTTCCCAGGTTAGAGTAAGAACAGCAGAGACATATCATACAGTTTTGAATATAAGGGAATGTGTGTGTGTGTGTGTGTGTGTGTGTGTGTGTGTGTGTGTGTTTAAATTAAAAAATTTTTTTAATTTTTTTTAACATTTATTTATTATTGAGAAAAAGAGAGCATGAGCATGGGAGGGACAGAGAGAGGGGGAGACACAAAATCTGAAGCAGGCTCCAGGCTCTGAGCTGTCAGCACAGAGCCCGACGCAGGGCTCGAACCCCCGAGCGGTAAGATCATGACCTGAGCTGAAGTCGAACACTCAACCGACTGAGCCACCCAGACGCCCCTGTATATATGTATATTTTTTAAGTAGGCTCCATGCCCAATGTGGGGCTTGAACTCATGACCCTGAGATCAAGAGTCTCATGCCGTACTGACTGAGCCAGCCAGGTGCCCTTAAGGAAATGTTTTCTAACAGCATAGCTGTCCACTGTCCATGATGGAGATGTGTTAGGTACCCAATGACTCTTAGTGGAATGGAACGGGCTGCTTGGAGACACCAAGTTCCCAGGCCGTGGAGGGATTCAAGCAAGACCCATGCTCGCTAGAGACACCAGAGAGAGTTCAACCTTAACTGAGAAGTAAGGACATGGGACTGGCCGACCGGCAACCTTTGAAGCCACCTCCAACCTCAAGCTCCCAAGACTCTCCAAGGTCAGGGTAACCTGGGAAGATTTCAAGCAAAAGCAGGACCGACTTTCTTTGATTTCACAAAATGTATTGATAACACCCAGTGTACAAGACACTGTACCACATACACAAGTTTATAAATTGTTCCCTTTTTGTCCCTGACAAACACTGAATGAAATGGTCTGTCATAGGGAACCTTCCCATTTCCAATATCAATTAGCTCAAGTAAGACCGTGACCATAAAATTATGTGACTATTTTTTTAAAATAGCTTATCCAAATTTATAAATTTGAAAGTGTGTTTCCAGGATGTTCACAGCAGCACTGTTTATCAGAGCAAAAGAATGGAGATAATATAAATGCCCATCAATAAAAAAACTGGCTAAATAAATTATGGCAAATCCATACAGTGAAATACAAATGAGGTTAGTAAGAAGAATGACTCGAAATGTCGCAGTAAAGAAAAGAGCATGCCCAGATGGCTTCACTGGTGAGTTCTACCAAACATTTCATAATTAAAACCAATACTTCTCAAACTCTTCCAAAAATTTGAAGAGGAGGGCGTACTTCCTAAGTCATTGTATGAGGCTGCATTACCCTGATACCAAAGTCAGACAAGGACACACAAGAAAATGAAACTACAGACCTATATCCCTTATGAATATTGATGTAAAGTCTAGGGGTGCCTGAGTGGCTCAGTTGTTAAGTGGCGAACTCCAGCTCAGGTCATGATCTCATGGTTTGTGAGTTTGAGCCCCCCTTGGGCTCTGTGCTGACAGCTCAGAGCTTGGAGCCTGCTTCGGATTCTGTGTCTCCCTCTCTCTCTGCCCCTCCCCTGCTCGCACTCTGTCCCTCTAGCTCTCTCAAAACTAAATAAACATAAAAATTTTTTAAACAAATTCAGTTTTGTAAGCCAAATTCAGCAGCATATTTAAAGGATTATATACCATGACCAAGTGGGACTTATTTCTGGAATGCAAGGATGTTCAACATAGGAAAATCAATCAGTTTAATACTCCACATTTCCAGAATGAAGGGAAAACCCCACATGATCAATTTCATTCATAATAGCATCAAAAGAATAAAATACTTAGGAATAAACACAACAGTGGAGGCATAAGTCTTGTTCATCAAAAACTATAAAACATTACTGACATAAATTAAAGAAGACACAAATAAATGGAAAGACATCCTATATTCATGGATTGTAAGACTTAATATTGTTAAGCTGTCAATACTGCCCAAAGTGACCTACAGATTTAATGCAATGCCTATCAAAATCCCACAAATATTTTTTGAAGAAATGGGAAAATCCATCCTAAAATTCATTTGGAATCTCAAGGGACCCTGAATAGCCAGAACATATTGAAAAAGAACAAAGTTGAAGGCTTCACATTTCCTAATTTCTTTGTTTTTATTTTAAAAGATTTTTATTTATTCTTCTTATTTTTTTAATGTTTACTTATCTTTGAGAGGGAGAGAGAAACAGAGCATGATGAGGAGAGGAGCAGAGAGAAAGGGAGACACAGAATCCGAAGCAGACTCCAGGCTCTGAGCTGTCAGCACAGAGCCCGACGCGGCGCTCGAACTCACGAACTGTGAGATCAAGACCTGAGCCGAAGTCAGAGGCTTAACCAACTGAGCCACCCAGGTGCCCCTCCTGATTCAGAACTTATCACAAAGCTACAGTAAGCAAAGCAGTATGGTACTGTCATAAGGACAGAGAGGCCAATGGAATAGAACATAGAGCCCAGCAATAAATCCTCACACGTATGATGAAATGGTTTTCAGCAAGGGTGCCAAGACCATTCATTGGAGGAAAGACAGTCTTCAACAAATGGTGCTCTATAAAAGCTGGATATTCACATGTAAAAGAACGGAGGTGAACCCTTACCTCACACCACAGACAAACATGAACTCAAAATACATCAAGGACATAAACCTGTAAAACTCTTAGAAGAAAACATGGGCGATAGAATTCATGACATTGAATGTGGCAGTGATTTCTTGCAGATGACACCAAAAGCACAGGGAATAAAAGAGAAAATAGATAAATCAGATTTCATCAAGGCGAAAACCTTTTGTGCATCAAAGGATACCATCAACAGAGTGAAAAGGCAACCAACCCACAGAAGGGGGCGACCTCTTGAATTTTGTGCCAAGTACACTACCCATCCAGATAAGTTATTATTATTTTTAGTGTGTCCAAGTCCAAGAAGTCCCCTGGGGAGGCAAAACTCTTATTCCAGAGGTGCTGCCCAGTTCAGAACGTGTTTCAGAGCACTCCTCTTTCACCTGCTGTCCAAGACTTGGAGTGTTGTTTTGCTGTTCTCCACGGTAGCAAATTCTCAGGGTTGGAACTGAGGTTTGGAAACAGCCCCAAGTGGTTCAGAGCCAAGTCTGGTAGATGTTGGTTTTGAGTAGAGAATAGGTGACATAATTTATTTGTTTGTTTTCTGCTTTGTTTCACCAAGGAACTGAGATCTCGGGCTGGTCTGAAGGGCAATTTCCTTATGTGGTCTAGGGACTGTTCACAGAGAAGACTCCCAAAAATGTTCTGTCCTCCCTAGGAAATGGGTGCACAGACTCCTACAATAGGAATGTTTTGGCCACAAGTGACAGATGCCAGCACCAAGTGCCTTAAATGAAAAAAAAAAAAAAAAAAAAAAAAAGGAAAAGTTTATTGGCCCCAAAGTCAGGAAGGACACTGGGGAGCCCACATTGAGGAAAGAGCTGCAGAACCAGGGCCCCTAGGGTTGACAGTCCCCTCTTGAGGTGTCTCTGCTTCTCCTAGAATGTTGACCTCCCTTTCCTCATAGTGCAGAAAGACCCCACTGGGCAGAAAACATGGCTGTCACAGCCTCCAGTTTAGCAGTCCCTGTTTCAGCTATAAATTCCAGGGAAGGTCTCTGATTGGCCCTTCTCAGGTCCAGGTCACCTGTTGAGCCAATCACTGCAGTCAGAGAGATACAGTTTATAATCCTGGCTGGGAACTGAGTCACCTGTCCACCCATCATGTGCAGTGTGTGTGTGTGTGTGTGTGTGTGTGTGTGTGTGTAAGTGTGTAGCATTTGTTACCAAAATAACAGAATGGAAAGAAAGCTTGCAGGCTAGTTTGAATGACAACAAGGACGGTTGTTGCCTAGGATATGCTAAGGATCCGCACGGTCTCTGAAATTCGCCAGGAGCCTACAATCTAGTTTGGGAGACAAGACACAAAAATAACCAGAACACAACAGCTCGCACTGACTCCAGGCCTGGATAAGAATATCTGGAACTCCCCACCCACCTCATAGGCCTGTCTCTTGGATAAAAATTAGATACGTAGTGTGGAAAGGCTTTGAAAAGACAGCAGTAACAATGCCCTTGACAGTTCACCTGGCCCGTTCACATCCAGTCTGGGGGCAAAGCACAACTCTGGAGTCCGACTGCCTCAGCTTCCTGAGCTATAAAATGGGACTGATACTAGTTCCTATCTCATAGGATTGTTGGAGGTTTGGGGGTCACGGTGGGGAATGCCCAGCAGCGTGGCATGCAGTGGGTGGTGTGTGTAAGGTATTACTTGCATGTTGTTACCCAAGCCTCTTGAAACCCCTGTAGGGTAGACATGGCAAGGCTGACCATTTCCACTGTATTTGATTTTGTGTGTGTGTGTGACTATTTCTACTTTATACTGGAGGACACAGAGAAGGACTTGCCTGCTGGTAATTAGGCCCGCTGGTGAGGGCAGAGCGAAGGCAGGACCAGCACCCTATTTCCGAAGTTTACGTTCTGAAAGGGTCAGGTCTAAGAGAGGCCTGGAAAGTGCCAGGTGGAGAGGTAGGGAGATGGCCAGTGCTCGTGGAAAAGTGGGGATGTCCTCAGAGGTCAGCCAGTACCTTGTACACTGAGGACGGGGAGCTATGAAGGACTGGACAGGTCCTCTGTGGGACTCCATTCTTGCTGGGGGCTTGGAGCATTACGGGGGGAGGTGGGTGGGAAGTGATTGGGGGGGCTTATCACCCCAAACCTACCTCCTCCATCTGACACCCATGCCTCCTCAGGTACCCGGCCCCCATCCCCCCCGCTCCCTGAGCGCCTTTCTCGTGCGCTTGTTTCCCGGATTGAGGCATTCTCCTCTATAAATACCAGCTCTGGTATGTCAGGGCTGGCAGCTGTTGCTGCCTGAGAGATGGCTGGGTGGACATGTGGCTCCTGACAAAATACAAACCCCTGGTGTATGTGGGTGGGGTGATGTGAGTAGGGGGATGAATCAGAGAAGGGGTGGGAGTGGGCACAAGAGGGCAGAAGCCAGGTGAAGTCGGTGTGCGGGGGTGAGAGTACATAGCAACTGGAAACTGAGAGGGCACTAGACTCTTTCTGGAAATCATCCTGTTGTTTATAAACTTGAGGCTCCGACCTAGCCTGAAGAGGAGGGGGGGAAGGGCCTAGACTAGCCCAGAGGGAAACTGAGGCTCAGGGCTAGAACCCTGGTGCCATGGATATACAGGAGTAGGCGGGATCTGGCCAGGATTGTTCTCTGCCCCCCCCCCCCCACTCCGGGGTCCTCTCCCACCCTGCCTGCCTAGAGACCCTCTTCCTCTGTGCCTGGCTGGTGGACTGTCTCTGCCTGAGCCCTCCCCAACCTCTGTCCCTTCTAGACAATCTTTAGGGGGGAAAGGTGATTTGATTTTTTTTAATGTTTATTTATTTTTGAGAGAGAGAGAGAGAGAGAGAGAGAGAGAGCAGGAGCAGGGGAGGAATAGAGAGAGAGGGAGACACAGAATCTGAAGCAGGCTCCAGGCTCTGAGCTGTCAGCACAGAGCCCGATGCCGGGCTTGAACCCACAAACTGTGAGATCATGACCTGGGCCGAAGTCGGACCGTTAACCGACTGAGCCACCCAGGTGCCCCGGGAAAAGGTGATTTTGAGCCTTCTTGGGAATAGGCCTTGTTCCTTCAAGAAGTGACCCAAAGTGTCTCCTTAGAGCAAAAGGGACACCCTCAAACCAAGTGGAAGCCTCTTTCCCACTCTCTCCCCTGACTACTCCTCCCCTACCCCCCCCACCCCCAGGCACCCAAGGGCTGAAGGAGGCCTGTCTAGGGGTTCCGGACATGCTTGCTGCCCCGGTGAAGGGGTTGGCAGGCCTGCCCATCTTCTGCCCTCCTAGGTCCTCCGGCCTGTCCCTCACGGGCCCCTTCCCACCCGCGGAGGGGCGCAGGCCTCCTGCGGGGGAGCCGGCCTCCCCGCCCCCACGCCGGCGGCCGCCCTTCCTGGCAGGACAGCGGGATCCTGCAGCTGTCAGGGGAGGGGCGGCGGGGGCTGATGTCAGGAGGGATACAAATAGTGCGGACGGCTCAGGGGCCCTATCTCCCCTCGACGCATCCACCCTCCGGCCGGCCGCCGCCCGCCGCCTCCTCCGCGCCGCCCAGCCTCGCCCGCGCCGCCACCATGAGCCAGGCCTACTCGTCCAGCCAGCTCACGTCCTCCTACCACCGCAGGTTCGGTGGGGCCGCGGGCTTCCCGCTCGGCTCCCCGCTGAGCTCGCCGGTGTTCCCGCGCGGGAGCTTCGGCACCAAGGGCTCCTCGAGCTCGGTGACGTCCCGCGTGTACCAGGTGTCGCGCACGTCGGGCGGGGCCGGGGGCCTGGGGGCGCTGCGGGCCAGCCGGCTGGGCACGACCCGCGTGCCCTCCTCCTCCTCCTACGGCGCGGGCGAGCTGCTGGACTTCTCGCTGGCCGACGCCGTGAACCAGGAGTTCCTGACCACGCGCACCAACGAGAAGGTGGAGCTGCAGGAGCTCAACGACCGCTTCGCCAACTACATCGAGAAGGTGCGCTTCCTGGAGCAGCAGAACGCGGCGCTCGCCGCCGAGGTGAACCGGCTCAAGGGCCGCGAGCCGACCCGGGTGGCCGAGATCTACGAGGAGGAGCTGCGGGAGCTGCGGCGCCAGGTGGAGGTGCTCACCAACCAGCGCGCCCGCGTCGACGTTGAGCGCGACAATTTGCTGGACGACCTGCAGCGGCTCAAGGCCAAGTGAGGACCCGGCGCTCCCAGAGCCCCCCTCTCCACGGGGGCCGGGCGCGGGGAGGCGAGGCCTGAGGGCTGGGGCGCAGCGGTCAGGACCCGCCTTCCCCCAGGGCGCCAGGGACTCCGCTCCTCCCCCACTTGGGGGAGAGAGTCACCTACGGTGTCCTCCGAGGAGAGACGGACACCACGTCTCTCCCTCGTGCTCTCACTCTGCAAAGGAGGAGTTTTCTTGGGGACATCGTGGGGTGCAAATGGGAGACCTGGGCCCTGTGGACAGCCTCCTTGAAAGCATCTTAAGATGCGGGGGTGGTGGTGATGGGGGACAGGCAGAGGAGTTGAGGGAAGAGGTCGGGGTTCAGAGGGAGAGGGGAGGGAGGGGAGGTTGATAGACAAGGAAGATCTGGGACAGGCTGGGGAATCCAAGTGGTGGCTCTCAGCTCATCTGTAATGAGGCCCAGGGGAGGGGGGTAAACAGCTGATCTTGGTCCTTGTGCCTGGCTGAGGCTGTGACATTTCACAGAGGGAATGGATAAGCTAGAGGAAAGGGGTGGGAGCTAGCTGCAGCCCCCAGAAATCTTGGAGGACCTGATGGTGGGCTTCATCAGGCTTCCCGTAAGAAAAGGCAAGAGAGCAGAGCAAGTACTAGTAGGTCCTGCTTCTGACAGCTCAAGTGAGCAGAATCACTGTCCTACCACCGGGACCCGGACAATAATTGAGCACCTACATGGGCCAGGCTGGGGCTGGGAACCAGGAACATGGCGGTGGATAAAATAGACTCAGTTCCTAATCCCAGAGAGGTCACAGTCTGGTAGGGACATAGACTTCCGGGGTGTGGCTCTGGGGAAGAAATTGGGCCACTTCCTGTCCCCTCCCTGGGTGGGCGGGGCCTCTTGTCTCTACCCTCTAGCCAGGCCTCCTCACTGTGTCCTAAGCCCCATGCCCTGGGCAGCCCCCAACCAGCCATCTCCACAGCCCATTTTATCCCCACCAACTGTCACTTTCTGTCTGTCTGTTCTGGCCAGGCTGCAAGAGGAGATTCAGTTGAAAGAAGAAGCAGAGAACAACTTGGCTGCCTTCCGAGCGGTGAGCCCTCTTTGGTCCCCCAGTAACCTTACCCTCCTGACCCCATGTGACCCCTGGTCTCCCTCCACCCTGCCTGGGTTATCAGTGACCCTGTCCCTCTTGCTTGATCACTCCCAGGACGTGGATGCCGCTACTCTCGCTCGAATTGACCTGGAGCGCAGGATTGAATCTCTCAACGAGGAAATTGCGTTCCTTAAGAAAGTGCATGAGGAGGTATGCCTTCAGTCTTCCTCTTCAGGGTCTTCAGACCCTGGTGAGAGCAGCTGGAAGGGATGGGGGGCAGTGCAAGGCTCTGGGAACAGGGTTGGGCCGGTGCTGTGTGGGTGGGGCTTGGTAGAGCACTGAAGCCCAGCTGTCCCCTGCAGGAGATCCGAGAGCTGCAGGCCCAACTTCAGGAACAACAAGTACAGGTAGAGATGGACATGTCTAAGCCAGACCTCACCGCTGCCCTCAGGGACATTCGGGCTCAGTATGAGACCATTGCGGCCAAGAACATCTCAGAAGCTGAGGAATGGTACAAGTCAAAGGTAGGCAACCTGGCCCAGGGGCTCTGGCCCCTCTGTCCCCCTCCCCCCCCCCCCCCATTTGGAGATGCTTCCTGTGCTCTATCCATGGGGAGGAGGGTGAGCCAGGGTCTCCATGCTCCCTTGTCCCTTGCCCCTTGCCATCCCTACCTGCATCCTCTTCATCTCATGCCCCTCCCTGCCCTTAGGTGTCCGACCTGACCCAGGCAGCCAACAAGAATAACGACGCACTGCGCCAGGCCAAGCAGGAGATGATGGAGTACCGACACCAGATCCAGTCCTACACCTGTGAGATCGATGCCCTCAAGGGCACTGTGAGTCCCTGCCCAGCTTGCCTGGCCCAATCCTTCGGGCCTATAGCTCACACTCTCACTCTGTGACCTTGGTTCCCATCACATACCCTCTCTGGGCCTCTGTCTCTTTAAATCTACCACAGGGATGAAAACAGATGGGTAGATTCTCAGTTGGACTCTCAGGCATCTGGGGCTCCTATGTGGGGGTGGAGAGGATGAACATTGTTGCTTCCTTTTATCACTTCTGTTCTCTGGATTTCCTCTTAAGACTTCACTTGAGTTTAGGGTCCCCTAGCTCAGAAGAGTTTGCCAGCTCCTGGACCTGACCATCTGGGGTTGCGTCCTGGCTCTGAGGCTGTGTCTCTCCCCATCCCGGGTCTCTAGTGCCTACCCCTATATGCCTGTTCTTGACCTGGGAAGACCCCATCTTCTTGATCTGTTCTTGACCCCATCTCCTGCAGAACGATTCCCTAATGAGGCAGATGCGGGAGCTGGAAGACCGCTTTGCTAGTGAGGCCAGTGGCTACCAAGACAACATTGCACGTCTGGAAGAAGAGATCCGGCACCTCAAGGATGAGATGGCCCGCCACCTACGCGAGTACCAGGACCTGCTCAATGTCAAGATGGCCCTAGATGTGGAGATTGCCACCTACCGGAAGCTGCTGGAGGGCGAGGAAAGCCGGTGAGGGGCAAGGCCGAGGCTGGTGGTGGGGTTCTGGGGAGTGCTGAGGCGCCCATTCCTGCCCTGGGAGGGGGGGCTCAGGATCACCTTAGCAAGATCTGGAAATAATTTTATACATGAGGCCACTACACCACTAATTGCCGAGAATTAACCAAGGCCACCTGGGTAAAAGTGATTTAATTAATAGCTTTTATAAAAAGAGAAACATAAGTATTCCCTCATCTACCTCCAGAATGAAGAACCAGCAGCATAAAACCATGTTCAGCCACCAGTAATAAAATATTACTGCCAGTCAAGGGAGAGATGAAAACA
The DNA here is from genome assembly GCA_028646485.1 of Cryptoprocta ferox. Lineage (NCBI taxonomy): Eukaryota > Metazoa > Chordata > Mammalia > Carnivora > Eupleridae > Cryptoprocta > Cryptoprocta ferox. The sequence continues at coordinate 89,373,094 of CM053578.1, forward strand.
GAGTAGGGGATGATGAGGAAGAAAAGAGAGGGGCAGATAGAGACAAATAGAGAGCCTTGGACACAGGCTAAGAAGGAGAGTGCAGAGACTCGTGTGCTGAGGGTGCACAAGCGCACGTACACACGCACACATACACACACACTTGTGCGCACACACATGCTCAGAGGACAAGACAGCATGACACGCTCAGAGCAACTTAACCTCTAGATACTGAAAATGACATACGACTAGAAGACAATGTGAGGGAAATTTCTGGGGTGATGAAAATGCTATACATCTTTTTAAAAATGTTTGTTTGTTTATTTATTTGAGAGAGAGAGCACAAGTGGGAGGGGGGCAGAGAGGGCAGGAGAAAGAGAATCCCAAGTGGGCTCGCAGGGCTCAAGCTCACAAACCATAAGATCATGACCTGAGCTGAAATCAAGAGTTGGATGCTTAACCGACTGAGCCACCCAGGCGCCCCGGAGAAGCTATATATCTTGATTTAGCCTGGTAGTTACATGGATGTAGACTGATCAAAACTTACCGAATTGTGTACTAAAGATCTGTGCATTTCACTGTATGTAAACCTAACCTCAATTTAAAACAGGTCGATTGCTCAGAAAAAATGACGCCTATTGATACTCATAAAAATGGTAATATCTAAGGTCTTAAAAAATCAGCAGACATGTTTAGATACATAGACTTACACATAGATTTCAGATTTCATAGAATTACATCTACATATAATGACCTTTTAAAGTGGCTCAAGTTGTGTGGCATTCTCCCAGCACTAGGCATAAATGGGATGGCATTTGCACTGGCACTTGCCCTCCCGTGGGTGGGCTGGAGGTTCCCAGCCTGGCTGGAGGGTGGGCATACATGATGGATGTTGCCCACGGCCGCTATTGATACACCCTGAAGTGCCTGAAGAAGGAAATCCTGGTGAACTGGAGAGGGGAGTGGGGATGGCGGTACTGATTTCAGGCCAGCAAGTCAGAGATGGAATGGGTGATCCTTCCAGAAGGAACAGTTCCTGAGATAGCTGCACTTGAGCTTTGACCCCATGCCCTTAGTAGCATGACCGTGGGAGTGTTAAGGTCAGTGAGACAGGGACAGCTGACAGTGGTCTTTAGAGGGGACCTGGACAAGCTTTGATGGGGGTCACAGGGAGAGATGGGGGGTTCTAACCCTTTGGGGGCTTGGTCTCTTCCCTTTCAGGATCAACATCCCCATCCAGACCTTCTCTGCTCTCAACTTCCGAGGTGAGTGCATGTTGGTTGGTGGATGCTGGGTGGCAGGGGCAGGAGTCCAGCCTGGGCACTGCCTAAGGCCAGCCCAGAAAGGAGGATGGAGCCCAGGGGGACAGGGCTGGGGTCCGGGAAAGAGAAAGAGGACTGCTACAGGTGGGTGGGGAAGTTTAGGGAGAGGCACATTCTGACAGAGAGATGTTCTCAAGAAACCCAACCTCTGAAGGGACCAGGGGTGTCCTTGGGGGTCTGGCAGCAGAAGCATCTAGAACCATACACCCTGGGCTACAAGGCACCTACCAGCCATTGTCTGTGTGGCAAATTGCCAAGCATCCCTTACCACTTCTGCCCCTACCCCCCCCGCTGCGTGTTGAACACCTCCAGTTTGCTGGAGCAAGATGTTGGATGCATGTTTAAAACAACGAAGCCAAACCTTAGCAAAGCCAAACAATTAAACGAACGAGCTCCTAGGGCATTCTGCCATTCTGACATTAGGAATATGCAGATTGAGTGGCTTTCCAACCCCAGAGAGCAGAAAAACACACTATAATGATACATTAAGAAAGCAAGTCAGAGTCCTTGGCAGCATCACCTTTCCTAGATCAAACCTTTTATATCTTCGACGTTCTTTTCCATCGGGAAAAATACATGCAGTGCTCCACCGAGTTTCAACGTTCATCGCCGGCTCGTTGCTCGCTAAGGAGATTCATGAACACCAAACTCATAATACCCAGGACCTAAATTTGACCCGCCCTATAAAACTCAGAACCTCTTTTTTCAGTTGGTAGTTGATGCAGACAGCCAAGGGTAAGCCTTGCAACTGAAGCTGCTTTAGTCTTTTTAAAATCAATGGTTCTGTGGCCATGATGGTGCAAGTTTCACTGTTACTATTTCACAGTGAAGAAACTGAGGCAGAGAGGGGCAAATGACTGGCCGCCAGCACAATGCGTCAGTAGCTGACTTCTGTCTGTGTCTCTTTCATTAAGACACGGTTTACCCAACTGGAGTCTGAAAGGGGGCTAGGTACCATGAGGTCCTCCAAAAGAGTGTCTTGTTGCTGGGTTTGGGGTTCTTTCAGGGTACACATTCATGCAGGGCTGTGTTGGAGCCCAGGGGTAGAGAGGGAGGAAGGAGGTACTCGAGAAATGGAAATGTTGGTGGCCTGGGGCCTCAGGGGTCCCCCACCCTCCAAAATCAGCCCACAGCTAGAGCACATGTGTTGGCTCCTGAGCCCATCTCAGCTGTGGGATTGGCCCCAGCATCTTCAGAGCCACCTGCTGGATGCTGGGCTCAAGGACAAGTTGAAAAATCTTGCTGAAGAGGTTAACAGGCCCATCTTGAAGGGGTAGGCGACTTCTGGGCTCCATCCCATGGAACCAGGGATGGACTCCTAGTCCCTGGAGCAGCCCAGGCCTCGATTTGGCCAGGCTGAGTATGTGGTTGGATCTATTGCAGAAACAAGCCCTGAGCAAAGGGGTTCTGAGGTCCATACCAAGAAGACAGTGATGATCAAGACCATCGAGACCCGGGATGGGGAGGTGAGCCATCTGCCTGGTCCCCTTACCCATGGCGGGGGGGCTATGGGGTGTGTCTGTGAGGCTGTCAGCTAGGTGCCTCCCACCGGCTGTGCTGGTTCAAGCCTCTACCTGGACGGAGAGGGGGTCCTGCTGCACTGGAGTTGGGGGGCAACCCAGGATTGGGGCTCCATTCTCCTGCCAGCACTGGTTTGCACCGTGCTTCTCTTCTTCCCCAGGTCGTCAGTGAGGCCACACAGCAGCAACACGAGGTGCTCTAAAGCCAGAGACCCCTCTGCCATCAGAGACCATCCTCGCCCCTGTCCTCACTGCCTCCTGAAGCCAGCCTCCCTCCATCCCAGGTCACCACACCCAGCCACAGTGCTCCCCTCACAGCCTCTAACCCCTGCTCACCGACCACTGCTCATGGCCCCTCCAGGGGACACGGCTCACCCTTGCCCAGGCACAGGCAGCCCCAGCTGTGTGAGTCCTGGATGTTGGAAATGAGCGAGCCTGGCTCTTGGCTGCCCTCAGGGTGTGCTGGGCAGGGCCAGGATGGAGCCAAGGCTGAGCAGTGCCCCTGCCCCTTTCCTCTGTGACCTCAGGCTCTAGCCCCTGGCTTTGGAGAGGGCCCCAGAGCAGGGTGTTGGGATCCCACATGATCAGGATGGAACCTATGGACCTCCCTACCCCCTACTCCCTAGCCTGGGTCAGAGAGAAAGGGCAGCCTCCCCAACGAGCCGGGCAGGTGACTGGGAGACTAGCCCCTGTGGGAATGGGGGCTTGAAACTGATCCCCCAGCCCCTTCCTGTCCCACAGTGGGCTTAGAAAGCAGGGGCTGCAAGAGGGAACCCCCGAAGGTGCCAGATGTGGGAGCAGGAGATTCGGAAGGAGAGAGGGTGGGAGAGATGCTGGAGACAGAGGAGAGGAGAGAGGCGGAGAGTGGTCTCAGGCAGGGGGAGGGGTGCCCCCTCCGTGCCTGCCCCTCCCCTGCAGCAGGGGCTCTGGACAGAAACAATAAAAAGAGAAGCACAAGCCTAGCCCGTGCCCAGCTGTGTTGGCTGCTTAGTTGCCTGTGGGGGCCCCCGGGGCCCTGGTGCACTGCCCCTTGAGACGGATTGTGTGCTGCCCTCCTGCCCAGTCAGACTGTCCCTCAGGGCCCATCACCCCTACTGTTCCCAGAACCTCCCAGCCTTGCTGTTTGCATGTAGTGAATGGTGGAGGGGGGTTGGGCAGGGGACTTTTTTTAGGGAAACTTGAATACCTCCTGTTAGGTCCTGATTCCTGAACTGCCCCCCCTTGGGCCCCCTACCCCACTTCCGGATGATCTGGGCCCCAGGGACACCACCTGCTGCTTTTTCTGAAGGACACAGACTGGCCCTGAAGTAGGACTACCCTTTCCCTTCCCCTGCCTGATTACCTGCTGTGAACAAGGGCTGATTCAGGAACAAAAACAATGTTAAGAAAAATGGAAAGCTTTATCTTGGTCTTGGAGAAGAAGACCCAATGCTCTAAAGATGCCAATTCATCCTACATTAATCTATAATTTCAAAGCAGTGCAATCTCAGTGAAAATACCAAAGGGAAATTTGGGGACAATTTGGCAAGCGTAGGAGAGGGGAGTGGAGGACATATGAAAAAGGATTAGGAAGTCCTAGAATAAAATATTAACACAGACATGTTAAAGGTTTCTGTGGAGAAAACTTAATTATTCAATATATAGGCTTGGGGTTCATTGGGTAGCCATTGGGGCAGGAGTGAAGCCTGTCTCTTTTTACTCCTTCCAAAAAATTCCGGGTGGATCTTAAGATTTAGGAAGCCTGATGGATCCATAGAGTCCTCAGCCTTCAAATTAGAACTCACAGATTTAAGAGATTACTCTTTATAGGAGAGGGGAAGAGGGTAGAGATCACAAACGTGGTAAACTCAGACACAGTCTGCAGGGGGTAAAAAACAAACCTAATAGGGTTCTAATCTTAAGGTCTCTAGTCTGACGTTCCTAACTGGCTTTTTCCAGAAACTTCTAAAGCCTTTCTGGTGTCTCTATCATTCTCCCTCTCCATGGATGTCACCCTCCCTCACGAGTTACCCCTTACTTCTGGGTTGTGTAGCCCCTCCCTATAAGAAGGCCCCATTCTCCGTTGTATTCATCTTTGCCCTGGGAGCACGGGGGCACCCCTAGGTCCCCAGCCTCTGCCACGGGTAACTATGGTCATTTCTTTCCTCTTAGTGATCTAGTGGGATGAACCCTGCGGGCCCTGTAACTACCCCAATCAATCCCTAATGAAATTAGGAGTAGTGTTTACAGTGTCCTCACCCTGGGATACAAGAGGAGGGGTGGGTGAGGGGCTTCTCATCCTTGAGCCTGGTGGGGGCCCTGGAATCTGAGTTAGTCTCCCTGTGAGAGACATGCTTGGGTGAGGCTGGGCTCAGGCGGATAAGAGGTAGTGTGCGTATCTGTGAGTAATTTCAGGAGCCTCTCAGCGATTTCTTCTTTCCCCTAAATGAGTACGTTCACTCATCTATGCCACAAAGGCTAAAGGGACAACATAGGTCAGGGAAGGTCTTCGAGGCATCCCTACCCTCCAAAAAAAAGCATCGGTGTAGACTAGTCATTAAAGTGGCGAGAGTCTAGGCATCTTAGACTCATCTCATAGGCAGACCTCAAGTCCCCGAGGCAGTGACCCCCACAATACAGAAGTCCCCTCCCCAGCCTTCCCCCAGCACCTTGATGAGCAGTTATCAAGCTCTGCTTGAATATCCCTGGCATCAGAGAACACATGACCTCCATGGGGACCCCTTCTAGCTGGAGGGGAGCTCTGCAAGTCAGAAAGTCCTCCTCCTCGCACACTTCTGTCTTAGGTAACTACTACCCACTTGTCCTCAGAGAAGAGAGAAGGCTCAGACCCACCCTGTGTCCCCAGTGGGGACGCATTCTCTGAGCAAAGCCTTCCTGGGCCTAGCAGTTCTCTGATTCAGGGCGCCTTCCTGCCTCAATCAGTAGAGCGTCTGGCTCTTGATCTTGGGGTTGTGAGTTCGAGCCTCACGTTGGGTGTAGAGATTACTTAAAAATAAAATCTTTAAAAACGACAAAAAACCTAAGTAGAAATCCTCTGGTTCTAAGTCCTCTGCTTTGCCTCCTAGGGAGTTGGACAGTGATACAGGGACTCTAGGGCAGGAGACATGGATATGGCACTCCCAAAGAATGGGCAAAATAAGCCAAGGAAAAGATCTGGGTTTCACGTGGTCATACACAGGCGCCCCATCACCTCCACGGCAAAACCTCTCCCTGTTCCTTAGGACACGCTGGTGTCTTCTCCGGCAAGACGCTGAACATCATGAAATAAGAGAGCTCACGGAGGGCTGACCACCTTCACATTAGACTCAGGGGACCAACTCTTCTAGACCAACTCAGATCCCGCCTGAGGGGTGAGGTAGCAAGGACTGTGAAGCCAAATATGTCCCTGAGCCAGGAACTGAGGGCTCAGCGGACACTGTCCTGCCCTCTCTGTCCGCTCTGATTACCCTCCTCCCCCTGCCCCTGAGACCGCACCTTCCACCCATTTACCCCTCCCTCTCCCTCCTCTCACCTGGTGGCCCAGGACACTTATGCAAATACATCAGTGACGTCTAGTTCACCACCTGAATGTCAGCTAACCAAGGTGGGGGGTGGGGAGGTTCATCATTTTACTCACCACAGTTCTCCTGGTGCCCGGGAGAGTGCTTGCTCCGTTGAAGGTGCCCATTAAATATTTAAGTACTTGTTGAATGAAAACCCACGGAGCACTTTTATTTACTTTTCTCTAAATTAAATATTTACCAGGAAGGCCGATGGCCCCCACTTCATTCACTGATCCAACCAACATCTGCTGACCTTTTGCCGTGTGCTGGGCACGTGGTGCATCATGATGTCCCAGAGGAAACTCCCCATGGCCCAGAGAGGTGGGGAGAACTGCCAAGGTCGCACAGCATATCCATGGCACAGGAGGACCAGGCTCCAGCTCCTTGGCCTCTGGAGTCCAGATCTCTTTCCATGACAGCATAGGCTTGTGATCGCAAGGCAGGGCAGACTGGCAGCACACACCCAGCCCGGCGCCAGGCCGCATTGCACTATGGGGCCCATTCTGAGGGACAGATGAGTGTCTTGCAGCCAGCTGCCCTGGGTGGTGGGCCTGGCCAGAACCTGATGGCTTCTGACAGTCACGGCTAGTACAGGCTCCTCCAGGAGAGGGCGCCAGTGACCCACACGGGCCTGCGCCCTCCCTACCCAGGCCCACACACCCCTGAGCACACATCAATGAATGCCCCCCTTAAGGACATTCTGCCAGGAGATACACAAGCCATGTTCCAGGCCCTGTGCCAGGCCCTTTTAAATAGTTAATATTCATTTTAATATTTAATATAATAATTTAAAGCCATCACAACAACCTAAGTCAGATCATGTAATTCCTCAGCTCAAAAGCCTCTGAGATGACTTCCTGTTTTCACTAAGAATAAAAGTGCCATGGCCTACAAGATGCGGGCTATCTGGCCCCTGCTATCCAGCTGACTTCATGTCCCTCTACCCTCCCTACGACTCCCTCCAGCCCCACTGGCCCCCTGGCTCTTCTTGGAGCCTCCCAGGCACATTCCCCCCTCTTCCCGAAGCCGTCCTATCCATATATCCACACCTTTTGTTTCCTCACTCCTTAAAGATTGGCTCAATTATTCCCAGTGAGGATCCAGCCACCGTATTCAAAAGTGCAAGCCCCTCCACACGCCCATCGCCCTTGCCCTGCTCCGTTTCCCAGGAAATCCTTGTCTCTTCTGTCCACTGCTATATCCCTACAGCCCAGAACAGTGCCAGGCACAGAACAGGACCTCAAAAATGTTTGTTGAAGGAACGCATAAATCCTGAGTTGGGCTACCCCATTTTATAGATGAGGAAACTGAAGCTTTATGATGTTAAGTGACTTACTCAAGACCACACAGTTCATTTATTCAACCAGCCAACCACCCAGCCAACATTTACAGACCACCTAACTGCATGCATTCTGAGCAAATTATTGAGGTCCAGTGCTAGGTGGCTTTGGATTACTGGTTTTTTAAAACAGTCTCTAGTTCTTTGTTCTTTTTTTTTTTTTAATGTTTATTTCTGAGAGAGAGAGAGAGAGAGAGTACAAGATAGGGAGCAGCAGAGAGAGAGGGAGGCCCCAGGCTCTGCACTGGCAGCACAGAGCCCGACATGGGGCTCGAACTCACGAGCTGTGAGATCATGACCTGAGCTGAAGTGGGATGCTTAACCGACTGAGCCACCCAGGCTCCCCTCTGGTTCTTTGTTCTTAATGTTCCATCTGCTTGTGAAGCCTCCCCCCACACTTTTATCTTTTAGAATTACATTCATGTTTAAGACTTCGTTATCAATGGCTTCCAGGGATCGGCGGAGGGGATGTGGTTGACCACAAAGGGGATATTCAGGCAAATATTTAGGGTGATGTTCTGTATGCTCCTCAGATAGAGGATGCACAATTCTGTGCATTTGTCAAAACCGGAAGAACTGAACAGTACAAAGAGTAAGCTCTAATGCATGCAAGCAACAAAGAAATTTCATTCCTCAAGGCTCTTAATCCCTGTGGACATAATTCAGTGCTTAAATTGTCTCTTCTGTACTCTCTTCATTCACATGCACAAGCACATTTTGACTTTGGTCTTTCCGAGTGCAGGTGGGGGGTGAGGTGACATTGAGAGTAACTTTCTCCATCTCAGAATGACTCAGGGCTCCTTCTCGGGCTCCTCTCTGCCCTCCCAGGCTTCACTCCTCGGGGCTCAAGTTCAGGCCTAGGTCTGTCACCTGAACTTTTGTTTCCCTTTTTATTTTGAGATAACTGTAGATTCACGCGAGGTTATAAGAAACAGTACGGACAGATACCTCACTTGGCTTTCCCCAGTGGTTCCATCTCGTATAACTACAGTATAATATCACAACCAGGAAATTTCCATTAGTCCACCCGTCTTCTTGAGATTTGACCAGTTTCCCATGCACTCATTAGTGTGTGTGTGTGTGTGTGTGTGTGTGCAATTTTATCACATATGTAGATTCATGTGGCCATCACCAGTCAGCATATGGTTCCATCGCAAAAGTCTCACTTAAACTTACAAAAGTGGTGATATCCTTTCTTGATGTTTGTCAAAGGGTAACCCTTAGATGCATCTGAGTCACCTGGGCCACTTGTTACATGTGCAGGTTCCTGGACCCTCCCAGCACACCCTATGCACCTTTGTCTCTGGGGGTGGGGACTGAGAATCTGTACTTTCAACAGGTGTCATTCGTTGAGAACCACCCTATAACCGGCCTCCAACTCTCCCATCATCAATTCACCCTGTGCACCGTGGCTGCCAAGAGGGATCCTTCTAAAACACAGCTCTGACCATGTTATTGTGCTGCTTAACACCTGGCAGCGGCGCCCCACAGCCATCAGGATACAGACCTTAGCAAGCAAAACTACCACCTCCACTCACCCCACCCCGCTGCAGTTCAATGTCTCCAAACTCCTCTGACTCTTAGAACATGGCATCTCCTTTCATCATGCTCTGATTTAGGTCATGCCTTTCCCTCTGCCTGGAATGTCCTTCCACCCTTCTCTGCCTGGTGCAACCTTTCTTCAACTATGCATTTTTACAGAGGAGGACTTGGGGGTTGAGAGAGCTTCAGTACCGCCCAGCAAGTTAGGACTGGACCAGCTGGGAGCCTGAATCCACGGACTCCCTGCTCCTGGGCTTACTGTCCACAGCACTGGCATGGAGGCTGGGGGTGTGGGGGTGGGGCAGCACTGGTCCTTCTTCCTAGCTGTCTACTCACCTCCACTCAGGCCTGCTTCCCCATCTGCCTCTCAGACCTGTCATCCAGGACCTCCTCTCCCTCTCCCCCAGCTGGGAACCAGCAGCCTGAGGGGAGGGCAATGGGATGAGCCCAGGGGTAATCCGACTCCCGACTCCTGAGTGGGCTGGGGGCTGGCGCACCATGGGGGATGGGACCTGGAACAAGTCCTCAGGGCCCCGTTTAAGACGCTGTTGGAGATAGGGGCCCCTGGAGAGAGGGAAGGAGCAGTCGGGAGTCCAAGTCCCCTCCTCTGCTGCCCCCTCCCTCCACTGCTCCCTCGCAACCCGAGCCGGGGGGCCTAAAAATAGCCCCCGAGGCGCAACCGGCCGGCCGCCCTGGTGACCTTCTGGGTAACACAGGCCGAAGGCGGGCGGGCAGCAGGAAGGCAGGGCGCCGGCCCCCCAGGACTCATCTCCCAGGGCACCATCCCTCCGGGGTGCCCACCGTAGCAGTCCGGTTCCAGCGTCACCCCCAGCCCAGCTAGCAGAGGCCATGCAGAAAGCCCGGGGCACGCGAGGCGGGGACGCGGGCATGAGGGCACCCCCCAGCCCCGGGGTGCCCCCGAAGCGAGCCAAGGTGGGGGCCGGCGGAGGGGCGGTGGCCGGGGCGCCTGTCTTCCTGCGGCCCCTGAAGGACGCGGCGGTGTTGGCAGGCAGCGACGTGAGGCTGCGGGTGGCGGTGAGCGGGACGCCTGAGCCCAGCCTCAGCTGGTTCCGGGACGGGCAGCCCCTGCCCCCGCCGGCCCTTGAACCCAGCTGCCTGTGTCTGCGGCGCTGCGGGGCGCAGGACGCCGGCGTGTACTGCTGCAGGGCCCAGAACGAGCGGGGCCAGGCCTCCTGTGAGGCTGTTCTCACAGTGCTGGAGGTCGGAGGTAATGGGGAGGCGGGGGTGGCTGGTGGGGTGTGGGTTGGGGTGCTCAGAGCCGGCCAAGGACTGCCGGGCCACGTGGGGAGGTCCCCGTTCACCCAGCCCTCTTCCCAGGTGCTCTCGCTCTCGGCTGCGCTGACCCAGAAGTGCCCATCAAGAGGAAAGTGTGTGTTGGGGGCAAAGGGGTGTCAGAGTAGAGGGGTTTCCCCACAGGAAGGTCAGAGGTCAAGGGTCAGCATTTGGTAAGCAAAACCCGAGCCCCACTCTGGCCTCTCTGGGACTTCCATAGCGAAAGCCCTCCTAGTTTCCTATAAACAGAGTCCTCCTGGGGAAAGATCATCTTCATCAACTCAGATACCATAGCCTTGGGACACCTTACAGGGGTGCACATGTCTGAAAGAGGGGCGGGCTCCGCTGGTCCCACGGCAATGTTAAGGGATGGATCAGAGCTCCACGCAGTCCATTGCTGGGGGAGGTTGGTGTGATTGGCACCAGGCTAGTTGGAAGAAGCCAGTGGGTAGACAATTATGAATAGGGTGCAGAGCATCCGGAAGTGAAGCTGGGTCTGGGGGCTCCCTGATGTGCAGGGAGGTGGAGAGTTCACATGCAAAGGTGTGCATGTGCATGGGGGTGTGCGGCCGTGGAGGGGTCTGGTGGTACAAGCAGTTGAGGGATGGGGGTTTGTGGAATTGGTATGGAAAAGCCAATAGGCCATGTTTGCCTAAGGTTCAGAGGGCATGGAAGGGGGGTGCCCAGGCCTGTGCTTGGGCCCCTGCCCATGTGGGATTAGAGTGCCAGGCTCGTGTGTGAAGGGACAGATGTTGATCTGAGGCAGAAAGGAAGGGACCGAGTTTGGGCCTGGCACTTAGGGGTCCTGCTGGGGCTGGTGTGGGGGGCCAGGCCAGGGCAGACTCTCCTTGGGTCAGTGTTTGGGTTTCCTTTTTAACTTTCTCAGCCCCTAAGCTAGCCAGTTCTTCTCCAGGCTGCAGCCAGAACGAGAATTCTGGGGGAGTAGGCTGCGGCTGGGGAGATGGCAAAGAGCTTGGGGATCCCCAAGTGTGTCCCAGGCATATTCTAGAGGGCATTCTCACTCCCGCTGGGTGGTGTTGTGTAGGGGTACATCCTTGGGCAGGCACGGGGAGGGGGCACAAGGATGGAGGACCTCAGTAGCTGGCTTGCAGTTACAGCGTGTGGGAAGATGGAGCAGGGGCTCAGCCTCCCTCTCTCAGCATCCCCCCTCCTTCCTGCGTGCCACCCTGCTCACCCCCACAGTCTTCAACGACTGGTTCCTCGGACTTCCTGTGGCCAAGCCTGGGACGGAGAGGGTCAAGGCTGGCTTCTCTTGAGTAGCCTTGTACTTGGCCAGGTGCAGGAGTCACGGAAAAAGACCCATCCTGGCAGTGCTCTGAGCTGGGGAAGGATCAGGGTCCTCGGGGATCTGGTCCCCTCGGGGCAAAGGGGACTGAAAACAGAACATAAATCGAAGGGCATGATAGTTATTGGTGAGAATATAGCCTGGGGGAGAGAGATTTTAGGGAAAGGAAAGAAAGCACTGAGGAGTGCCATATTTGTTTAGAGTTGAAATGTCCACAGAGAACAGCAGCTCCAAACACTTCCTTTTGCAGGCGAGGACCCTGTCATCCAGAGCGGAGAAAGATCTGCCAGAAAACATATTGCTAATTATGGCCACCCCAGAATTAAGAACCCATTTCTCCTGGTTTCCACTTTGGGGGCTTTTTACTACTCCAGGAGTTCTGGAAGTAGGAGAGAGAAAGAGAAAGGGAGGGCAGCTGTCCTTTGTATGGAGAGTAGCCCAGGCCTTCTGAGAGGAGAGCCTCCGGGGTGCCTGGGTGGCTCAGTAGGTTAAGTGTCCGACTTTGGCTCAGGTCATGATCTCACAGCTCGTGAGTTCGAGCCCCGCATCGGGCTCTGTGCTGACAGCATGGAGCATGGAGCCTGGAACCGGCTTTGTATTCTGTATCTCCCTCTCTCTCTGTGCCCCTTCCCTGCTCGTGCTCTGTCTTTCTCAAAAATAAACAAACATTAAAAAAATAATATTTAAAAAAAAAGGAGAGCTTCCTAGCCTGCTGTGGTCCCCCAAAGTGGGGAGAATGACAGGGTGCTAGAGCCCCCCTGCATGATGTGTTTCCTCAGTCCCTCTATAAGCTGGTAGCGTGGTTGGTTGGCAGGGCTGAATGGTGGTAGGGCGTATCTAGACAGAGGCCAGGTGGATGGTCTCCAGGCTGTGCTGGTGGAACAGCATGTTTGAGAGGTATGGGGTAGGAAAGGACCCTAGGTGCCGTGGGAACTGGACTTGGGGCCTTTTGACACAGTTATGTTAAAACAAAAAGAGGACTGGGCTGCTGCAAATCATAAGTCACATTTGAGAACTTTTTCCTATGGGTGAAATCTTTACCCCAAGACCAGTCTTATTTATGTATTTATGTATGTATGTATGTATGTATGTATGTATGTATAAGAGGCAGAGGGGGAGAGAGAGAGAGAGAGAAAGAGAGAGAGAGAGAGAGAAGCTTAAATGGGCTCCATGCTCAGCACAGAGCCCCATGCAGGGCTCGACCTCACAACCCTGGGATCACGACCTGAGCTGAAATCAAGAGTCAGATGCTCAACCGACTGAGCTGCCCGGGCACCCCTACCCTAAGACCAGTCTTATAATTATTATCAATGGGTAATAATTCTTAGTAGTAATTTGTCATGTTCTGAATAGCGACACACTACTGCGTGGCAGGTGACACATCATCATATCTGTTGATATATAATTTAGGTCCCATAGTAACTCTGGGGGAGCTGGTGAAGAGGATTAAATGACGCGCCTTGTACAGATAGAAGGTGGCTGAGCCAGGTTGGAGGGGGGTCTGACTCGCTGCAAAGAACTAGGTGCTTGACGACTACACCCCTTCCACGTGATTTGGGGGAGGGCAGGGCTTTGCTTGGTGATGGTGGGGGACTGACTTCCTCCTCCTCCTCCTATTGCCTGGTCCTTCCCCCCTACCAGTCCTTGCAGTTACAGGTCCTGGTCAGGGGCAGCTGGACCAGCCGCTCCACATTGCTCAGACTTTCTCATGGAAAACTTTTCTTGGTGGGGATCGACAGCAGGAGGACTTTAAGGTTCTCGAGGAAGCCAAGCCAGGACCTAGCTGTAGAAAGAGGCAGTTTCCTGGCTGGGATTGCTGTCTGGCTCCGGAAGACAGGGTGATACTAAGGCTCCTGGCACTCCTCCTGAGATGTTAGCTCAAGGATGGAGGGATATTGGCATGGCTTGCGGAGACCGGGGCCTAGAGGAGACAAGTGGGCTGCAGGCTGGAGAGTTTGGAGGATGGGACACAAGGGGGTGGGATTTGGGGTGTAGAAATGAGGAAAGAATAGGACTAGTGAAGATGGCAGACGTACAGGCTACCTGTAGAATCCTTAGCATGTGGACAGCACCCTCTATAATTTCCTTATTCAATCTTCTAAGCCCAGATTACTGTTGTGATGGTGACACATATAAAGAAAACTGGGGTTCCAAGAGGGAATTGACTCAAGGTCACGTGACTAGATGAGGTGGCAGAGCCAGACCTGAAAGCCAGGTCTTTGGGTTCAGGTCCACATTACCTGTCCTCAGGAAGAAGAGCGTGGGAAGACTAAGGCAAGGATCTATCATCATTAACCCATCCTTCTCCCGACCATATCCCCAAAGCCATCTTCTGGCCCAGTCTCCAAGATAGGTGGGCATTCTCTTTCATGACTTGGCTGTGGAGCTATGTTCAAATCAAGTGACCAGAACAAGCGCCACCCTCAAAGCTTGGGACATGCGTGGTTGGAGGTGGAGGCCGAAAGGGCAAGGGGTGAGGAGGAGGCACAGCTGAGAGAAGGGGCAGGCTGACAGCGCTTACCCTGTTAGCTGCATGTTGCATAGCGGGAGTCTGGAAGACTCTGGTTTCGATCAGAAGGGCCAAAGGTCAACAGATAGGAGTGGACCATGCTGGGGACTTGAGGGCATGGAGAGAAGAGGTTAGAGACAGGAAGAGAGGGCTTGTTCAGGCAAGAAAAAGGGAGGAATACACCAGAACCTGTGTTGAGGCATATTCTGCAGTTCTTTTTTTCACCAGGAATTTGGAACATCTGGATGAAAAGCCAGGAGGAAACTAGTAGGGAGTTGGGAACGGGTGGGGAGAGTGTGGCCATCCATTCATGCCCAGGCCTCACCAGGGAGGGGAGGAGGAACCAGAGTGGGGCAGCAGTGAGGAGCCCTGGGATAAAAGAGAGACAAGAGGAGCAGAGAAGCCCCAAAGCAGCCCAAGCCCATGCAGGAGAACTTTCCTGAAGCCAGGGCAGGCTCTCCCGGGAAGATCCTAAGTGGAACTTGAAATGGTCCCTTCTCCAGCTATTTCTTAGAAAAGGGTCTGGGTCTGGACCAAGGAGGGAGGAAGGCTCGATGAATGAGCTGTTCACAGGAAGATTTACCATCGCTGTCCCCACCATTCCCAGCTCTGCCCTCCCCATTCATTGTACCTAGTGTCTACTGTGGGTCAGGCACTGTTTCAGGTGCTTGGGCCACATGAGAGGAGGGGAACCCCCAAGTTCCTATCCTAGAGATTACATCCTAGTGAGGGGAGATAGACAATATGCAATCAACAGAATAAGGAAAAAACGTTATAGTATGTCAGAAATGCAGAGCAGGGTAAGCAAAAGGAGGGAAGGGAGAAACTGGACCTCCCAGGCAGGAAAGAGAAGAGACAAGGAGGAGGGGAGTAGGTGCATCTGTCTCTGAGGAGGGTCCATGTGAGAGAAAAGGCATGGCATGATGAGTTGGGCTTTCTCTGGAAGGGGAAAGAAATGCTAGCAGTGTGGAAATGGGAAGTCTGGGTTTGGGGAAATGGCAGAGGGGCACACCTGCCCAGCCATGGAGGAGAAAATGGGGCAATCTAGGGCCAGCTGGGGGTGGCCCACCCTGCAAGCATGCCCCAGGCCAGCCCTGTGGGGGTGAGCAGTGCAGACCCAGAACAGGAACACAGAATCCCACAGGCCTGTCCTCGGCCCAGCTGTCCCGTCACTCACGCCCGCTGCCCATTGGTTATTTTTGCTATGGAATGTGCCAGCCCCTCGGATTCTCCTGGGGAACAGGGGCTCAAGTTACCCCCTCTCCTCACTCAGCTTCCCCATCTGTGAGTGGGTGTGTTTGGGGGTGGGCAGGGAAAGCGCCTGTGGGAGTCCAGGGTCCTCTGACCGGAACCGATATGGACGCATACGTGTATGCTCTCAGTGGACATCCCCATGCACATACCTGTACGTGCAATATTTGCCTTTGGGGTTGTGAGAAGCAGGACGACCTGTGTGCACCCACGATGTACAAGACATGACTTTAAACTTAAAAAAAAGGTCCATAAACTCAAATAACTTCAGAAGCTCAGTAGAAATTGATAACAGAGAGGTATTGTTATCAGAGGCTGAACTTGAAGGTCCGTGCCCCACATAAAAGAGAGTGCAGGCTGAACAAAACTCATCAGTTGGCTCTGAATTATTTTGGACTCCTGTTTTAAAGAAATAAAGTTAGGGGCGCCTGGGTGGCTCAGTCAGTTAAGCATCCGACTTAGGCTCAGGTCATGATCTTGTGGTTCGTGGGTTCGAGCCCTGCGTCGGGCTCTGTGCTGACAGCTCAGAGCCTGGAGCCTGCTTCGGATTCTGTGTCTCCCTCTCTCTCTGACCTTTCCCAGCTTGCACTCTCTCTCCCTCCCTCTCTCTCTCTCTCTTTCTCTCTCTCTCTCAGAAGTAAATAAACATTTAAAAAAAGTTAGGAAACATACTGACTTATTAGCGTGTGAGGCTTTATGGCATAGTGGCAACTCGGTCACAGTGCTTGGATTAGAATCCTGGCTCTCCCAATTATTGGTTGTGTGAGCTTGGGCAAATAACCTCTCTCTGCCTCAGTCTCGCCCCTCATTGTAAAGATTAAATGTATCGATTCATATAAAAGCGCTTAGCACAAGGCTCAGTACATACTAAGCACGCAGTAATTGTTAACGAAAATGACTTTGTAGTCACAGCTCAGAAACCAGGAATGGCACTCCTTGTGTACGCTAGGGTGATTTGAATCTAGAGGACAGGGTTAAAACAAGAACCTGTATGGCTTTGGCTAAGTGACAGGACTTCTCTGAGCCTTAGTCACTTGTCAGTTAAATGGAGCCTGCTAAATGTCCATAAGGGGTTGCTGTCAACGAGGTAACATTTATAAAGTGCCTGGCACTTAGTAATTGCTTAAGAAACTTAGTAATGATGATTGTTGGTGGGGGGGAGGGTTGAGTTGTGCAGGCAGAGTGTGAATGGTTCTGAATGGGAGAAGGACAAAGAACGTCTGGTGGGTACACTCACCTGTGAATGGGAAGGTGGGGCCTATTTGTGAATAATAGTATCTATGGGCACCTTAGCTGGTGTGTGTGTGTGTGTGTGTGTGTGTGTGTGCGCGCGCGCGCGCGGCCGCCAGGGGCTAGGGACAGAGTACCTACCATCAAGAAACTCTAGGGCCTTCTCTGGCTCTCCTGAGGAGCCTGAGGGTTTTGATAGTCTCAGTCCATGGCAGCACGGAGCCGCCACCCACCAGGGCTTTTGCCCTGTGTGTAACCTAGGCGCCCCCGCCCGGGCGCTGTGGCCCTGCGGCGTGTTCCCGCGGTGACGAGTTCGGTACTGCCTGGCACAGCAGAGCGTGCGCATGTTTGTGGAGTGAGCAAGTCGAGATGCGGCTGACCTTCCAGAGCGGCCCCGCGGGACGCGAGTGGGGGTGGCGTGGAGACCGCATCCGGCTGCCAATGAGAGGGTGGCCCGAACTCTCAGAGGGGCCACTGCACCCCATTCTGTGCCTCAGTTTCCCCATGTGCCCAGGCGCCAGGAGGCAGGTGCGGGGTGGGGGTGCCCCGAGGCAGGTGAGCGCCGCCCAGGGGGACTCAGGGGATCAGGCCTGGGAAGGGGCTCCGGGTGGGGTGCAGGCTGGCGGGGGAGGGGCGGGCTCTGGACGCCACCGCCGCCGCCGCCGCCTCCTTCCCCCCGCCCGGGCTCCGGCGGCCCCGCGGCTCCTTCCGCCACCGGCGCCGGCTCCCGCCCGCTCCCCCGCTCGCCCCCGGCCCCGCCTCCGACTCCGCCCCGCCCCCGCCCGTCCCCTCCTCGCCCGGCCGCCGGCGCGGCCCCCTCCCCCGCCATGAAGAAGCTGTGGGTGAAGAAGCGTTTCCAGGTGAGGGCTCCGGGGGCGGGCGGCGCCGGGAGGGGGCGGGAAGGGCCGGGCGCCCCGAGGGAGGGCGGGTCACCGCGGCCGGGCCCCGGGGGAGGGGGCGCCGGGGCCGCGCCCGCCCCACCCAGCGGCCCGGGGCCGCGGCCGGGCGCGCTGCGGGGGCTCCCCAGCCTGCGTGCGGCGCGCGCCGGCCCCTCCCCGTGCCGAAGGGCAGACCCCCAGTTGCCCGCAATCCCCGAGACCCCCCCATCCCCGGGAAGGCCCCCGCCGCAGCCCGGCGTGGAGCACCCACTGGCTTCTTGCCACCCGGTCTCCTCCAGCCTCGGTCCAACCGCGGCCCCCCGGCCCGGCTTTCCCCAGCCCCCCCACTCCGGAGCCTTCCATCTTCCCGAGCTCCTGGTAGCAACGCATAGGGATCCGCGCCGAGCGCAATAAATTCCCCAAGCCCTGCCCTGTCCTCCGCGTACCCGGGCCTCCTTCCTGCATTCGTGAGGCTCCGGCCCGTGGGGGACCTTGCCTTCTGCTCCCTCATCACCCTCCCCTCCCGCTTGACACCTATTTCAGGTATCTGTCCTCATCCGCTCCCCCCACCCCACGCGGCAGGAATCTGTGCCCTCGTCCCTCCATCTCCCAGTCATCCAAGCACCTCCCCCCTTCCTTCACTTCAGTCTCCTATCTTATCCCCTAGCTTCTATCTCTTGGGGATGTCGCTCAGGTCCCCAGTCCTGCGAGCCTCCGTCGGAGTCCCAGCATTTGACCCACAGCTTTGCTGTCCTCTCTCTCCTTCCTCCTCTGCTCCTCCCCAGAGCCAAGCTGGGTAGCCAGCCTGGAGCTCCTGCTGGGAGGGCTGAAAGGCAGGGAAGAGTGGAGACCTTCCCTACGGGGAAGCTGGCTGCCCTACATCTCGGTGCATTACCCCCTGCCCCTCCCCAGCCCCCAGAATGAGTTTCTGCTTAATATAGAGGTTTGGGTGGGAGGTAAGGGACATTAGGAGTGAGCCTTCCCCTCAACAATTCATTCTGGCTTTTCTCTTTCAGAAAACCGGCCACTCCCGCCGGGCCTTTGGCCGACTCACCCATGGTGCGTGGACCATGGGCTCCTTGCTCTAGCCCATGCCCACTCCTTTTCTTGGTCCATGTCCCTTCACGAGGCACCCAGGCCCTGAAAACAGCCCATGAGATGTGGGATCCCCCAGTACACATCCATACCCACTCAAGGAGGTGCCCTGTACCCTCTGAGAGAGAACCTGACAATGGAGGGGGAGCGGGGCGGGGGGACTCCCTAGCACACCCCACCATGGGCCTGAGCTCAGTGTTCTCCATTCATGGGGCCAAGTGGGGCTGAGCTCACTGCCATGCTTTGACAACCACCACATGGCTCCTGCTTGTCATAGCACTCATAGAGAAACTGAGGCACAGAACCTGATAGACTCTGGGAGAGTTAAAAATACGCCCAGGAAACTTTGCTTCCTAGCCTAACCCCTGGGCATTGTTGAGGACGACTCAGAAGTAGAAGGGAGGGATCAGGAAGAGGGTACCTGTCCCATCAAGATGCAGAACAGGTGGGGAGATTGGTTTGCAAGGAAGGGTCAAAGCACAATGCAAGTATTATAAGGAGGGTGGGCCTGCCCCCTAATGGGGGGCCTGGGTCTGTGACTGGGCTGAACACAAGCAGATGTATGTGTGTGCCTGTGTGCGTGTGGCCAGTGGCAGCACCAGTGAGAGTGCCAAGGTACAGAATCGCTGGGGTAGTTGGAATAACCAGTCCAAACGTGTTCGCTCCCCAGCTGGGTCCAGTGGGAGCCTGCAGGCAGTGAGGATGAGAGATGCTTTGCCCATTCCAGGTGCCTCCCTCCCCCTGCCCCATCCCCACAGGACATTTCTGGGCACTGGGGACCCTCATGCCCCCTCTGTCCTGCCTACCCACCATGCCCTACACCACAAACGCTCTGATAACAGTCTGTCCATGTCTCTCTCCTGCTGCTCCTATGGAAGCGAAGTTTTCCGCTCCTGCAGAAAGCAAAGTTACGGTAGGAAACTGGCTCCTGCCCTAGCCCTCCACTCCCCTCTCCCTGCCCGATCCTGGCCTCTCCTCACCCTGCCTCAGCTGCACCCTGATGTGTTCCGGCTGGCTTGGGGTGGAGGACGGGCTGGCCCTGCGGTTGGTCAAGTGCCCTGACAGTACGACTCTGAGGTGACTCCGCTTTGTTCCTGGGGTACTGGAACCCACAATTTAGAGCCTTGGAACCTAGGACCTTGTTATTTGGGGGGCTGCACAGGAGCCTAAGCTATCACTGACAGGGGAGGAGGGAGAGGGCTGAGACCCTGGTCATCCATTAAGTAGCTGGGAGGCGGGGGATGGGAGGTGGCTTTAAGGGCACTACCAGGGAGGCAGGGTTGAGTAGCCAGGGGCACCGAGGTGAAGCCACGGGACTGGCCTGAGCCGCCCAGGAAGGGCCAGCGGCCGTGGGGGGGGCGGCAAAAGAGGGGAGAAGATAGGTGTGGAAGCTGTGCTGGTGGTAAGATGGAGCCTGCTGTGGGGGGGGGGGAGGCGGGAGGAGACACAGGGAAGAGTTGGAGTCAGAGGGAGGAGGGCCCTGCCCACACAGACCCCTTCTTCTCCAGACTCGGAGACGGGCGAGGATGACATCAGCGATGTGCAGGGGACCCAGCGCCTGGAGCTTCGGGATGACGGGGACTTCAGCACCCCCACGGGTGAGGTCTCTGGGCTGCTCTAAGAGCAGGCAGGCGGGCTTCCCACAAGAGGTGCCCGGGCTTCACCGTGCTCCTTTCTCTAGGGGGCTCCGACACCCTGGTGGGCACCTCCCTGGACACCCCCCCGACCTCCGTGACGGGCACCTCAGAGGAGCAAGTGAGCTGGTGGGGCAGCGGGCAGACGGTCTTGGAGCAGGAAGCGGGCAGCAGGGGTGGCGCCCGCCGCCTCCCGGGCAGCCCAAGGCAAGCACAGGCGACCGGGGCCGGGCCACGGCACCTGGGGGTGGAGCCGCTGGTGCGGGCGTCTCGAGCTAATCTGGTGGGCGCAAGCTGGGGGTCAGAGGATAGCCTTTCGGTGGCCAGTGACCTGTATGGCAGCGCATTCAGTCTGTACAGAGGACGGGCGCTCTCGATTCACGTGTAAGTAATGGCCTCACGCAGGCCTGCACTGTTCCACCTCACCACCCGTCAGCCTCCATCCCACCTCCCCTGCACCATCCATCCCTCTGTGCACTTCTCCCCCCGCCCCTGCTATCACCCTGGCCCCAGCTACCTACTCTGCCCTCCCACACTGCTCCCATCTCCCTCCTGTGCCGTCACCGCCCACAGCCTCCTGTTCCCACCGGCCCTGGCTTCCCCCTGCCATCTCCATGGTCTTGTGGACCCCCTCTGTCCCTTCCTCGTCCCCTCCAAGATCTCCACTTCCCCAGGGGCCCTCTCCCACCTCGCCCATTCAGGCTCCAGTTGTCCCCCAGATTCCCCCCCCCGCACCCCTCCCAGGGCCCCCTCCGTGCCTGCTGTCTCAGCAGCTGCTGCCTTTTCTTCTCTCTGCACATTCCTGTTCCCATGTGGGCCTTTTTCTGGGAGGAACGGAACCGTTCCGCAAGGCAGCTCCCGAGAGAGCAGGAGAGCAAGGGAGCAAGAGCGCAGCTGGGAGAGAGAAGAGAGTGAGGTGGTCAGGGAGTAGATGGGGCCGGGGGCCTGGGAAGGCAGGAGGATGTGGGCTGTGTGGGAGGCAGGGGTGGGCAGGGAGGGATGGAGTCAGGGGGCTGGGGTGGAGGTAGAGGGCTGAGTGATGGAGGCTGGGAGCATGTGATGACCTGGTGGGAGATGCTGGTGGGTGGTGGGGTGGGGGGAGGGTAAAGGTTGTCATGGGAGGGGGTGGCGAGGAGCGGAGGTGTTGGAGTGAGGCATTGGAGCCATTTTTGGAGATTTGGGGGCTGACAGATACAGGAGGCAGTGCTATAGTAGAAGAGGGGAGTGGCTGATGATAGAGGTGTTGGGGGACATTTGGGGAGCCCAGAGGGGCCTAACTTGTGATGGGTATGAGTGTGTGGGGGAGGGACCATCATGGAGGAGAAAGAAGGAGCCTGATGGAGGGAGGCTGTTTAGAAGGTGGTTGGAGTGGCTAGCGGTAGGCAGGGGAGAGGGCTGGGGCAGGGGAGGCTCCCTTGCTTTATCTGGTTGGCATTAACCAGGCACTCCTGGGCCCTGGACTCGCCTTTTCCTTCCCCGCCTTCCTTTGCCAGGCCTCAGCCTAAGCCTGGAGTTGCTATGGCAACTTCGGAGGAACCCATTCCCTTAGTGATGTCTGTGGTACAGAGGCCGGCCTGGAGCTCAGAATGCCGGCAAGAGGCCTCCTCTGCCGTCCTGATTTCTTTCCAATGCCTTACCCAGTTCCCAGAGGCCACTGCTCAGGGACTCTGCTGTCCCTTCCCCATAGTAGACTCTGCCTCCCTGCATGTGGCTGGCTCAGATTCTGTTCCCTCAGGGCACCGTGGATTGCTCTTCTACCCATCATCCTTCCCTCCCTGCCCCCCCTGCCCCTGCCACGAGAGGTGCGGTCGAAGTGTGGGTGGCTGACCCAGGTAGTCTAAAACATCCTTACACTCAGGCACCCCCTAGAACTTGTGCTTGTGGCTGGTACCCTATTTCTCCTCCCTTTTCTGTGGTCTCAGAATCCTAGCCATTTGCAGGGAACATGGGCTCAGGAGTCAGACCACCTGGGTTTCAGTCCTGATACCAGCCATTGCTTAGCTGTGTCACCTTGGTAAGGCACTTCTCCTCTTTAAGCCTCAGTTTGTTCATCTGTAAATGGAGGCAGTGTGACACTTCCTATCTCGGAGGATTGTTGTAAGGATTAAACAGCTCAGTGCATCTCAAGCATATTTAGCACACGCTTGGCACACAGGGAGTACTAAATGAGCCATTCCCTAAGCTTTTAGGAAGCTCTCTCCAATGAGTCAGGTATGATGTTAATATCTCAGATTCCTTTCCTTGCTAATCGTTCTGTTTGATGTCTTCCCCAAGAGTCCAGATGGGAGAAACTGAGGCCCAGCTCTAGGGCATCAAAAGCTCTGTGGGTGAGAGGGGGACTCTGGGCTGACCACCTCGTTCCCTCTTCCTCTTCTCCCACACCCCTCTTCGCGCCCACGCAGTAGTTATTTCGGAGCTGAGTTATTTCGGAGCATACCCCTTTGGGGAGCTCCTGTGCTGGGTGGGAGGAGGGTGGTGGAGGTGGGTGAGGGGGTTCAAAGGATTCAAGGTAATTTTCCCAGAGGTGGGACAAAGTCAGAGGCCCGTAATGGGGGCAGATTGATTAAAGGGAATGGGAACCTGGGTGTTCTAGTCTCCCACCCCAGGGACTTCAGCTGCCACCTGCTGTGTTGTGTCAGCACTGGTGAGGGGCTTAGGTGTGAGTAGGTGCTAGGTAGTCCCTGGGATGGGGGTGTTGCTCCCCTGAGGCTAGTGCCTAATCTTCTAGAGGCCACTGTGAAAGGGGTATGTCCTGCTAAGGATGGGCAGGGCTGCGGGGGACCAGCTGGGGGCAGGAATGAGTGGGAGGCTGCATTCCTGAGAGGGCCCCTCCCCATCCAACCCTGCTGCCTTTCTTCACCATCTTTTGGGTCCTAAGCTCATTCTTTTCTCTCCCACCGCTCTGTTCTGTTTTTTGCTGTTTCCCAGCTTCCGGGGCTGGGGGGAGGGGACTGGTCAGAGCCCGGGAGGCTGAGTCTGTACTTGGGCCCAGCCACCAGACCAAACTTCTGGTGCCAGGGCCGCCAGCCTCTCCCCAGCACCTGCTATGGCTGTGCCTTCCTCTTGGGGGGAGGGGGCAGAGGGTCTGACCCATGTCACCCCCAAGCCTTCCCAGCATGCCCCACCGTCCAATTCCTATCACGAGCTGAAGGTCTAGGAGGGGAGACCCCTAAATCTTCTACCCCTCTTCCTCTTGGTTCCGCAGCAGCGTCCCTCAGAGCGGATTGCACAGGGAGGAGCCTGATCTTCAGCCTCAGCCGGCCAGTGAGGCCCCGCGTCGCCCCGCCCTACCGCCTCCCTCCAAATCCGCACTGCTGCCCCCACCGTCCCCTCGGGTGGGTAAGCGGCCCCCGCCGGGACCCAGCGCCCAGCCCCCGGCCACCCCCACATCGCCCCACCGGCGCGCGCAGGAGCCCGTGCTGCCTGAGGACGCCACCGCCGAAGAGAAGCGAGGGAAAAAGTCCAAGTCGTCAGGGCCCTCGCTAGCGGGCACGGCAGAGTCCCGGCCCCAGACGCCCCTGAGCGAGGCCTCGGGCCGCCTGTCGGCGCTGGGCCGCTCGCCCAGGCTGGTACGTGCCGGCTCCCGAATCCTGGACAAGCTGCAGTTCTTCGAGGAGCGACGGCGCAGCCTGGAGCGCAGCGACTCGCCGCCGGCGCCCCTGCGGCCATGGGTGCCCCTGCGCAAGGCCCGCTCACTAGAGCAGCCCAAGTCCGACGGCGGAGCGCCCTGGGGCACGCCCGGGACCTCGCAGGAGGAGCTTCGGGCGCCGGGGGGCAGCGTGGCCGAGCGCCGCCGCCTGTTCCAGCAGAAGGCGGCCTCGCTGGACGAGCGCACGCGGCAGCGCAGCCCGGCCTCTGACCTTGAGCTGCGCTTTGCCCAGGAGCTGGGCCGCATCCGCCGCTCCACGTCGCGGGAGGAGCTGGTGCGCTCGCACGAGTCCCTGCGCGCCACGCTGCAGCGGGCCCCGTCCCCTCGAGAGCCTGGCGAGCCCCCGCTCTTCTCCCGGCCCTCCACCCCCAAGACCCCTCGGGCCGAGAGTCCCGCCGCCGCCCAGCCTCCCCCTCCGAGCGTCACGGGGAAGCCTGGGGACGAGCAGGGGAGGTCCAGGAGCCGCGGGCCGGCGGGCAGGACAGAGCCGGGGGAAGGCCCGCAGCAGGAAGTCAGGCGCCGGGACCAGTTCCCGCTGACCCGGAGCAGAGCCATCCAGGAGTGCCGAAGCCCCGTGCCGCCCCCCGCCGCCACCGATCCCCCTGAGGCCAGAACGAGAGCGCCCCCGGGTCGGAAGCGGGAGCCCCCGACGCAGGCCGTGCGCTTCCTGCCTTGGGCCACGCCGGGCCAGGAGGGCGCTGCTGTGCCCCAGACCTTGGAGAAGAACAGGGCGGGGCCTGAGGCCGAGAAGAGGCTACGCAGAGGGCCGGAGGAGGACGGTCCTTGGGGGCCCTGGGACCGCCGAGGGGCCCGCAGCCAGGGCAGAGGTCGCCGGGTCCGGCCCACCTCACCTGAGCTCGGTAAGGCCTCGGGGAGGGCTGAGAAGGTGCTGAGTGAGACCTGGGTGGGAGGGCGTTTGGGGGGAGCGGCGCTGCTGGGCCGTTGAGGGGCGGGGGCGGGGGCGGGGGCGGGCTTCACAGGGAAAGCCCAGGCCCAGGTTCGAGTTTGAGTGAAGGTCTCTGGAGGTCCTTGTGGTGGAACCTGCCCGCCGGTGAGGCAGAGTGCCAGTGTGTTTTGGTGGAGGCTGGGTGGAGCCGAGATGTGAGAAAGAAGGGTGCCCAGATGTCTGCCACAGGTGCCCTGGGTCCAGTGGCCAGCTGGAAGGACCTAGTCATGGCGGGAGGCATTGTTGGGAATCTCAGGAGCCCCTCCAAACCCCACTCTGTGGGGGAAGAGATGGAAAGCCATCTCAATAAATAACGTGTCAGGCCCCTGTTACAGGTGAGCTTTGGGCCAGCCACCTCTCAGCTGTGCCCTTTCATCCCAGCACCATCCCCTGACCCACCTGTGGCCACGGAGATCTGACCCAGTCTTTCACCTAGCCGCCTCTCTCCCGTGCTTAAGTCCTCGTGTGGCTGTGCTGACTGTGGGCACATGCCAGCCTGTGTGTTGTCTCCTAGTTGTCCTGTGGATGGTGGCCAACAGCCCGAATGCCCCTCCTCCTAATTCTGCTCACCCTGAACATTACCTGGGGATCCACTCCTGGATGGAGGCCAAGGGAGCCCTCCCTGACTCACTCCCACCCCTGCTGCTTCCCCAGGCCAGATGCTTCTGTTCACTGCTCCCAGGACACTCGTCAGAGTTGCTTTCATTTCACTTACCACCCTGTATTTTTCTTCATCAGAACTAATGTATTTTTAATTCAAGTATTATCATCTCAAAGTTTTAAGAGACAGTCAGGTACCAGCCCATCGTCCAATTGGCCACATTATTGCATACCACAATACAGGTGTTGTATTAACTGGGCTCTTAGGGCTGTTATTTTTAATTTTTATTTGTACGTCAGCTGCGCAAGATGTTGAGCGTTCCTTATCAGCTCCGTCTTACAGATAACATAACTGAGGCACAGAGAGGTTATATCGCTTGCCCAAGGTTACGGAGCTAGAAAACAGCATAATTGGGATTCTCACTGCTCTTTTGGCTACCTACCCTGTACTTTGTTTAGCTTAAAGAATGTCGCAGTTGGACCGCTCTTGTAGATGGATCCAGTACAGTGGGGTTGGAAGATATAGTTGCATATTCAAGCTTCCTGGAAGCAGGGAGCGCTTCTTATTTCTCGCCATATATGCCTGGTACTCGTGCAGAGCTCAGTGCGCTGTAGGTACAGTATTGCTGCTTGGTGGATGGTCAGAATCAAAGCTGATTCATGAGGCCTCTCAGATGGCTACTGGACCCACATGCTGCTCCCTCTTTTCAATCCAGTGGCATCACTAATTTGACAATTTGCCACATGTTGTCCTGTGACAGCAGTATTTCTGTTTAAAGCTTGGGATGCTGTTAGCTTGTACTCTGACCGCTTGGAAACTGGTAACGTTTTGTGCACTCAGAGCACTTCCTGAAATAGGGTCTGGTCGACCATCCTTGATGACCAATTTGTGGAACGACATGCAAGACACAGTCCCCCGTCTTCCTCTGGAAGCCACGGTGACTGGGGCTGAAGTTGAGAAGTCAAGCTAATGTAGAGTCCTGGCTGCCCCATCTTGTTTGAGAACCGTCCTTCTGTCTTTTGCTCCCTGTTTCAGGACATTCAGGAGAGAGAGCCCTTGTTCCCCATACCCCACCTTCTGGAAGCCCTGGCTTTGGCTTTCAAGATACAAGGCTGCCATTATGCCCTGTCCCCCTGAGTCATCCCCACAGGGACCATGTCCCCTTACCCCGTCACCCGTGTCTCCGGCAGAGTCTTCGGATGACTCGTATGTGTCTGCTGGAGAAGAGCCCCTGGAGGCCCCTGTGTTTGAGATCCCTCTGCAGAACGTGGTCGCGGCTCCGGGGGCAGACGTACTGCTCAAGTGCATCATCACTGCCAACCCCCCGCCCCAAGGTGAGCTCCTAGGGCTGGGGCCAGGCTAAGGTAGAGACAGGGAGGGGGACTTCCCCTGGCAGTCATCAGAGGGAAGGGAAGGAGGGGAGGGACATCTGCTCCCGGGGCCTGGCTGGACTCCTGTGTGTGTGTGTGTGTGTGTGTGT
The DNA here is from genome assembly GCA_028646485.1 of Cryptoprocta ferox. Lineage (NCBI taxonomy): Eukaryota > Metazoa > Chordata > Mammalia > Carnivora > Eupleridae > Cryptoprocta > Cryptoprocta ferox. The sequence goes on from CM053578.1 coordinate 89,400,210, forward strand.
GTGTGTGTGTGTTTGGGGAGTTTTCCCAGAACCCCTTGGGAGAAGAGGGGGCAGGCCTGGGCTTCTGTGAGTGAGGGGGCAGTCCTCAGGATTCCCTAGGGTTTGGGCTCCATGCGGGGTGAGGGGCGATTTGCCCTGGTGGACTGCTGTGGGCCATGGCGTCTGGTCACTCCGCTCCTCCCTCACAGTGTCCTGGCAGAAGGATGGGTCTGCGCTGCGCAGTGATGGCCGCCTTCTCATCCGGGCTGAAGGAGAGCGGCACACCCTGCTGCTCCGCGAGGCCCGGGCCGCCGATGCCGGGAGTTACACAGCCACCGCCACCAACGAGCTGGGGCAGGCCAGCTGTGCTGCCGTGCTGGCCGTGAGACCTGGTAGGGAGCCTGTGGGGCCCGGGGCCCGGCCCGGCCCAGGGGGTGGGGGTGAGGGATGAGCCATGACCCTTCCCACTCCCAGCCCAGAGCTCAGGCTCTCCACCAGCCTGCAGTCTGTTCTCAGATGTCAGCTGCTCTGTGGAAGCATTCTAAATGGCCCAGCCTCAGAGCGGGGGCCAAATTCCCAAAGGCACACACCAGGCTGGCCAATTCGTGAAGTCACTGAAATTTGTCTTTACGTATCCTCTAAATGCCACCCCCCACCCCGTGGCATTTCCCTGAAAATGGTCCTGTGGGGAAAGCAACTTATCCTTGAGTCTCGGAGAAGAATCTCCCAGCTCAGAGAGCTTAAAAGTCACCAGGAGCTTTCTGAGGTCATTTCCTCTCTAGAAACAACAAATCCCCCCCCCCTCCCCCGTAAAGAGACCCTCCCCTACTCCCTGGCTCCTTCTGTTGAACCCAAAGCCCTATAGAGGGGGTAGCTGAGAGCCCTGTTCTGGAGATGGCTGTGGCTGCCTTGTTTTCTGTAGTTATAAAAGCCCTCACTTGGAGTTGGGCTACTTCCTCTGGATGGAAGCCCGGGTTTTTTCAGGTTCGGGGCAGGGCCAGACTGGTGTCAGTGTGTGGTCAGTTCTGCTCATTCAGGTCGATGGGCCCAATGGTGTGCTGATCCTGGGCAGTGGAGGTGGGGTAGGTGAGGCTGGGTAGAAGGGAAAGACAGACTCCGTCCTCAAGGATGTTACCATCGGGTCATCCAGCGAGATGGGAGGACCTAGGTTGGAGGACAGTGCAGGGCGGCGGAACCCAGAACGTCGAGCAGCGCAGTCGGTCAGTGTTAGGGGGTGCTGGCCTGAGAGGCAGATTTACAGCGGCAGCGGGCGGGGCTGGGCATGCCTGGAGGGGGAACAGCACACGCTGTCCTGTCCCTTTCTTTCTCTCAGCTCCACAGGAGACAGGATTACAGAGCCTGTCTTGCTGTGGTCCCGAGGCTCCCGCACTTTCACCATAAAGGCGGTTTTGGTGGGATCTGCCCTGAGCCACAGCCGTGCATCAGATCCTTTTGTGTGCACCCGTCTGGCTTTGCAGAACAGCGGGTCTTCATCTTCCTGAGCACAGGCACCCCTCCCAGGAGCCCATGTTTAATCTTTCTCCTCGCCCCTCCCGCCACGCTGAATCATGCCCATCCCTCCGTGGCACATTTCCGTCTTTCCACCACCTCTGGGCTCTGGCTTGTGACTCAGCTCCCAACTCCCCTCAGGGGGCCTGGGCCTGGCTCCAGGACTCTGGTCAATACCTGGCTTGGGCTGAGATCTGGTAGGGGGGTGGGGGTGGGGTGCCCCGCTACTGGCTTGTGGCCGTTTGGGAGCCTTTTAAGGTTGGGAAGGAGGCTTGGGGCAAGGCAGCTGTCAGCACTTGACTGGGAGCTCTGTGCGGGTCCTACTGAACCTCCCTGTGCTTCAGTTTCCTGTTTGTAAACCAGAGATAATTATACCATCTTCACGAACAAAAGTAAATGTGCGAACGAGCTTTATGAACTGTAAAGCTGTAGACAAACGTTAGCTGTTAGCGTTATTAAGGGGTGCTTTTAGGCACAGGCGCTCAGGTTTCCACGAGCCTCCAGAAAGCTCCCTTTTCCTTTTCGGCCCGTCCTCCAGACTGTGCCTTGGGGACTCCTCCCGTGCCCTTGCCAGGCACGCAGCCCCAGCCCCTCTATATTGCCCAGCCTCTGGGTCCTCGGCCCATGGTGGCATCTCTGTGCCCAGCTCCCACCGTTGGGGAGTCAGAAAAGCTTCATCTCATTAGCCAGTGGCTCTGCCCCCAGAGAGCAGCCCCTGTAAGTCATGCCGACTCGGCCCCAGGACTCCCTTGGCGGAAGCAGACTTTCTTCCCCTACAAGGCACTGTTTGGTCCAGAGCAGTTGGACGAGGGCCAGTGGACCCAGAGAGCAACAGAGCGGCTGGAACCGTGGGGTGGCACAGACATTTGGCCAGGGCGGGGCGGGGGGGAGGGTCCCAGGCCTGGACTGTGCACAGTGAGGTGGGGGGCTAAGGGAGAGTGTCAGGCCGTGTGGCTGCCTGCGGGGCGCTGGGGGCCGGCTGAGGGAGGGAGTGTGTGGTGTCTGGCAGAAAGAGGCCTTCTGGAACCATCTCCCTTTCTTGTTTCTTAACCTCTACCCTAGGACCCTGGCAACCAGGGCTGGCGGTGCAGTGCCCTCTTGGCACGCCCACCCCAAAAGGGCCTGTTTTGGAGATCCCGCAGAGCTCAATTCCTGGTTGGGAACCGCCGGAATGGGGAACGGGGAACTAGGCAATGTAGTTGGACAGGTGCTGTGGTTTGAGGGGCAGGGTCTGGTTCTCTTCCACTCCGGCAGCCCCACCCCGGCCCTGGGTCCCTCCCAGCCTGCCCCAGCCTACCGAGTTCTTCTGCTTCTCCCAAAGGGTGTGTGCGTATTGCAGCGGGGTGGTTGGAGTGTGAGAAGTAGGCTTACCTGAAGTGAGGCATTCTCAGCTCCCTGCAGCTATCAATCACACAAGCGTCTGTTGAGTACCAACTGGGCGCCGAGTTCTACATCTCTCTGAACAGTTTCTTGTGTTTGGAGGGTGTCTTTTCACCTCTCCTCTCTTATTTGAGCTACATTGCATTGTATATACCCCTTGGAGAGGCCCATGATAGGTGGTGATACTTCCACTTGACAGATAGGAAAGACAGAAACAAGGAGAATGAAGTGACGTAGAGCTAGCACCAGGCCGGCAGCCTTTATTGAGCACCTACAGTCTACCTAGGAATGTTGTAAGCAACCGGTGATTTGGGGTGATGGAAATAAGCTTAGGTGGATGGCAGATGAAAAGAACAAGAGTTAGCATCTAGTGAGTGCTTCATAGGTACGAGGGCCTGTGTTGATTGGCTTCTCATCTATATTTACTCTTGCCCTGGGAAGTAGGTTCTGTTATTATGCCCACATTACACATAAGGAAGCTGAGACTTGGGAAGCTTTAGCAAATTGCTCTAGAGAAATGCTGACCAATAGAACTTTCTGTGGTGATGGAAATGTTTTATAGGTGTACCATCCACTATGGTAGCCACTAGCCACATGTGGCTGTTGAGCCCTTGAAATGTGTCCAGTGTGACCAAGGAACTGATTTTTCTTTTCATTGATATTAATATGCATGTACGTAGTCTCAGGTGGCTCGTGCCTACCCTGTTGGGGTGCTCAGCTGTAGGAGCAGAGAGCCCGTCGGGGGCTGATCATGATTTGAAGCCCTGTCCCTGGGTCTCCCAAGCCTACACTCCTTACCATCCCCTTCCCTGTACTCTGAACAGGTTCAAGGTGAAGGTAGAATTGTGCTCATGAGCTCACACAGGCTGGGGTGGGGGGGCAGAGACTGCTGATGCCCTCTGTGGATGGGTCAGATGGGGGGGTTCTCTCCTTCCTCTCTTGACTCCCCATCTCTGCTGTGGCTATGGTCCAGCACCTCAGGCTCTGACAGGAGGCCCTTTGGGTGCTGGTCAGGACAAAGGGGGACATGGGGGCTCCATTCTGCTTTCTTCAGCCCTCCCTTAAGCACAGGTCTTGTGTATTTGAGCCCAAGGTTCTAGCATTTTCCAGCTGAAACCTTGGCCTCTTCACAGTCCCTTGGCTGGCCACAGTTTTCTCATCTGTAAGATAAAGGTCCTTATACCTCCTGGGCTACTTACTTGGTAAGATTTCTGAGGCTCTGTGGGGATGAGGACGTAGGTAAGGACATTTGGGCCAGAGGATATGGCATTTCAGAGCTCTTTCTGGTCCCACCATATGTCTGACACTGTCACAACAGAAAAGAGTTTGATTATAGTGGGTCATGAGTATGAAAAGAGAAGCACAGTGTCTGCTCCTGCCCCTTGTCCTGTGAAGGTGGTGGCTTGATGGAGGGGAAGTTGGAATGCCATGTGACCCCACTGTCCGTCTTTGAAGGGGGTTTGGATAGCATCTGAAAAAGCAGTGTGGTCCCTTGACCAGATTCAGCCCTTCCGCCCCACTCCTGACTACCAGAAGCAGGTTAGCAGCGATGGGTGTCTCCCCAAGGCTGCTCCCTCAGAGTGGGGGCTCTCACACTCAGCCTGTGAGAAGAATGGGGACCTAATCTACCTCGAGTGCCAACCATTTATCTAACACAGAGCAACTCCCAGTAGTCCCATGTAGAGAATTAACCGTTTCTACGGCGAGGTCACACCAACCGTGTGAAATTTTTCTACTGTTTTTTTTTTTTTTAAATTCTTAGTGTTTGTTTATTTTTGAGAGCGAGAGAGAACATGAGCAGGGAAGGGCCATAGAGAGAGGGAGACACAGAATCCAAAGCAAGCGTCAGGCTCAGAGCTGTCAGCACAGAGCCTGAAACGGGGCTCGAACTGACGCACTACAAGATCGTGACCTGAGCCAAAGTCAGAGGCTTAGCCGACTGAGCCACCCTGGTGCCCCAGTGCTCTCTGCTCCTTGTCCCTAGCACACCAAAGCAGAAACCTCAGCCCCGTCCTGCTTTGGAAGAGACGATACCCACGACAGCACCTGTGCCTTCCCAGCCACAGGCTGACCTGTATCCTCCTCTTCCCTCAGCCTCGCTGTCTTCAGTGGTGGCGTGACCACAGCAGACATTTAAAGGAATCCCCTCTGGGGGAGCCTGGGTGGCTCAGTCAGTTAAGCGTCTGACTTCGGTTCAGGTCATGATCTCACGGTTGGTGGGTTCGAGCCCCGCATCAGGCTCTGTGCTGACAGCTAGCTCAGAGCCTGGAGCCTGTCTTCGGATTCTGTGTCTCCCTCTCTCTGACCCTCCGCTGCTCATGCTGTGTTTCTCTCTCTCTCTCAAAAATAAATAAAACACATTTAAAAAAAATTTTAAAGGATCCCCTCTGGAGGGGCCCGCTGAGACAGTGCCTGTGGAGAACAGGTTGGGAATGATGTCCGGGCCACTTCGTGTGCTTGAGTCCTACATGTCACCCCCTCCCTCAAAACCTCAAGGGAGCTCCCCTTTGCCTTGAGAGTGAAGGCCACGCCCCTGAAGCTGGCCTCCACCCTTGGTGTCTGGAGGCAGCTGAGGCAGTGAGAGGCACCTACTCAAACTTTCTCAGGTTCCGCTCCCTTCAGTTTTACCCAGGTCTGTAGCCGGCAGGTTGAACTGCGGTGGTCTGCGTGTTCTTTTTTTCTCTGAAATATTTGCTCACACGGTTTCCTCTTCAGGAAAGACTTTCCCTTTTCCTGCTTCAACCAAACTTTTTAAAAAAAAATATTTATTTTTGAGAAAGCGAGTGGGGAAGGTGAAGAGAGAGAGAGGGACAGAGAATCCGAAGCAGGCTCTGTGCTAACAGCAGAGTCCAGTGCAGGGCTAGAACTCATGAACCGTGAAATCACGATCTGAGCCAAAGTCGGATGCTTAACCAACTGAGCCACCCAAGGGCCCCTCAACCAAATTCGTAATTCCAATAATACCCCTTACCTCAGTTACCCTGTCTTTCATGAGTCCACAGTAATCTGCTCTCTGCGCTCCCATGGCCTTTATCTGCCCTTCTCTTGCAACCTTGTTCCTGCTCACTGTACTGTCGTGTCGTGTATGTGTCTGGACTGTCATCCCTGTCAGGTGGAAGGCCCCTGAAATCATGACCATGCTTTGGCCGCTTCTCAGCCCTTGTAGCCGTGCCCGGAGGCCCTCCTGGCTAGTCGGGGGCTATGCGGACCGCAGGTATTGCATGTGAGGTAGTAGTGTGGGGGGACTGAGATCCATGTGACTTCCCCAGTCCCTGGGACGACCTGGATGACACGCAGAGGCTGGGCGGGACGTGCATCTGCAAAGGGTACTAACGAAGATCTGCCTAAGAGTGGAGGTTGGGATGGTGGAGGAAATTGTGGAGCAGCGGTCTTCAAAGTGTGGTCCCCAGACCAGCAGCATCCGCCTCACCCTCGGAGTATGGTAGAGATGCGCATGAACGTACCCCCTCCGTCAGAAACTCTGGGGGTGGGGCGCCTGGGTGGCTCAGTCAGTTACGCGTCAGACTCTTGATTTCAGCTCAGGTCACAATCTCACGGTTCGTGAGTTCGAGCCCCGCATCGGGCTCTCTGCTGACAGCAAAGAGCCTGCTGGGGATTCTCTCCCTCTCTCTGCTCCTCCCCGGCTGGCACGCACATAACAGGCGTGCTCGCTCACTCTCTCTCTCTCTCTCTCAAAATAAGTAATAAACGTAAAAAGAAAAGAAACTCTGGGGGTGGGGCTCAGCAGTCTGTGGTTTGAGCTCCATCCTGATGCACCGTGAACTTTGAGAATCACTGCCATGGAGTCAGGAGCCTTGCTCAAGGTGGGAGGCCAGGTCGTGCGGTGGGAAGCACTTGGGCTGTTCAGGTCCCTGCCCTGAAGTTCAGTGGCCGAATAAGGTGGAGCTCACCTCTCAGGGTTGTTGTCCTCCCCTGAGGATCACAGAAGTCCCTAAACTTTCATGTGCATAAGAATCACCTGGCATGCTTTTTTAAAATGTATTTTCCTGACCCCCATTTTAGGACATCTAATTCTTCAGTTCAGAGTAAGACCCAGGAATTTATAGATTAAACAGGCTCCCAGGTGGTCCTGATGTGGGTGGCTTCGAAGCCCTGGTGTAGAAGGCCTTTCATGTAGGTGACTGTGACTATATTTATCCTTAGGCCATCTCAAGCTGGATGCGCAGGTCTGGGGAGGGAGAGCCCTCCCACGAGTCTGACCTGGGAGCAGTGTTGAAAGGCCACACACGTGCAGTCAGCGTGTTTTGGGGTGGTGGGGTGTGTAGGGGCGGCACTCACACGGTGGGCATATGTGCATGTTGGGTCTAGGGGGGCACCTGCTCCCCACTTCCTGGCTGGTATAAGGATATTTCCCACAGCGAAAGCCAGGCTAGTGGGTGGAGCAGGGCTGACATATGGGGACTGGCTACAAAGATGGTCTGGGTGGTGGGGTCAGTAAGAAGTGGGGTGGCACTAGAGCCTGATGTGGAACCCCAGGGGTTCTGGGAGCTGGAGACAGATCCTTGCTCAATGTCTCTGAGCAGCCTGAGGACCCGGATTCACCGGGTCATTGGATGCCCCCAGGGTGCAGTTCCCCAAAACGCCACCAGGGGTCTCTGAGGCTCCTGGCAAACCTTGCCAATCTGCTTTCATCTCTGCTCCCTGTCCCCGGGCCTGTGAGCACCCGCGTGCCATCCAACCTCGAGGTGACCCTGGAGGTCACCAGACTCCATAGAGGGGAGGGGGCTCCCGTTTGCAGGGCTCAGTATCAGCTGGTGGTCTCAGTATCAGCTGGTGGCCAAGCTCCGGGCAGATGTTTGCCAAATGCCATTCTGACTTGCCTCCCCACCCCCACCTCAAGATAGCCAACCTGAATGGTGGGCCCCCCTCCTCTGCCAGTCCCCTCCTCCTCCTTCACTGGCAGTGCTGGGAAACACAGGTCATAGCTTGGGAATGTGGCCCTGGGTTGAGGGGGGTGCTAGGAGGAGGGAGAGGACATGTGACCTCTCAGCAGCTCCCCGGTTCTGCTGCAGATCTCCAAGCCCCTTCCCCAGCCCAAGTACAGAAGGACGCTAGCTGTGGGGGCGTTAGTGGAGGAAGCAGCCCCTGCCTCATGACTGTGGGTCCTGGTAGAGCTGACAGGGTGAGGGACAATTGCCAATTGAAGGAGGAGAGCTGGGTGGTGCAGGGCCAAGCCTGGCATGGCAGAGGCGGGGACTCAGAGGTGGGATTCTGGCCCCCTCAGGTGGAGGAGGGTGTTTCTGGGAAGAGGCTGAAGGTCCTGACAGTTCCCTGATTCTCAGCACCGCAGAAAACAGGGTATGGCCTGGTTCCAGAATTTGAGGCTTGTCAGCACATTCCCACGTGGGGAACAAGGGGCGTCATAGGGGCCGCCTGCCATCGGTACCTTGTCTGGTGGATATGTCGAAGTGAACGGGTCAGGGCAAGCATCTTGGGTGCTGCAGTGAAGAGAGCACTCCCATCTTTCCCTGGGGACCGAGGGCCCCGCACTTTGAGTCAAGGTACACAGAAGGGGCTTTGCTCTTGTCAGGGTCTAGAAACTGTAAAGAGAGAAAAGGCAGATCCTGCTGTTTGGGAATGAGCAGGGTGGCTAAATCCAGCCCGGCTGCGCTCTGCCCCTCCCCTCTCCTCCCCCTCCACTCCAGGGCCCGGGCTGGGCTGCTTGTGGTCTCAGCCGGCACCACCTTCCCAGCCAGCTGCCTGCCTGCCACCGAGCCTGTCCCTGCCCTGCCAGCCCCCACCTCCTCCTTCCCCTCCTTGGGCTCCTTCCCCTCCCCCAGGCCCTTGGGTGCAGAGCCTCCGAGTGAGTGGGGCTGGGCAGGCTGGGCTCTGGCTCCCTGGGGAGCTGGGTGGGGTGGGCAGTGGGCAGGCAGCAGGAGGGCCTGGTGCCAGGGCAGAGCCTTCAGGACAGGCACAGCCTGGGGTCTGTGTGCAGAGTCTCGGTGAGTTGGGGTGCAGCCTTGTGGGGGGGGGCTGGGCCACAGGGGCTTGGGGTGGGGGAACTGGGAGGAGGGGCCAGGGGGCTGTGGCGGATTCATGTCTGTATTTGGTAGTCGGATAGGAGCCAGCTCAGTGAGGCTGGGACCTTGGCCAGTTGCAGGGGAGGGCGTCAGGGCCCTGGGGACACCCCTCCCCCAAAGCAGACACTCGTGCCCCCTCCTCTTCCCAGTCTCAGCCGCCCTTCCCTGTGGATCACTCAAACTGCTTTTCCATCCCCTGAGAGTTTTGGGGTCTGTGCTCTAGGGCTGGGGCCAACAGGTGCCCCTGGGGTATTTGGGGCAGGAAGCTGAGAAGGGAGAGGGGGAAGGGCGGGCTGGACAGTGCCGCCTCATTGGCCCTGGCACCGTCCAGATGGGGCTTGTCTGGGGCGTGTATTCCTGTGCACCAGGCCTAGCTCACCCAAGAAACGGGTCCCTGGCTGTGCCACTCTGGGGACCATGTGCACTAGGAGCCTGCAGCCCCACGCCAGCGATGTGGGCTCCCTGCGCCGGTGGAATTCCAAGTCTCCTATCAGGCCCAGATGGCAGTCCCTCTGGTGCCTGAATCCCTTGTCCTAGGCCTACGGTCCTGCCACCCAGGAGGGTCCACAGCGTCAGTATTAGGAGAGTCCGTCGCAGAGTAGGATTCATGGGCTCACGTGCAGGAAACCCCTGAGCAAGGTCACGCAGCAAGCAAGTAGGAACCCCATGAAGTGAAATCAGGGCAGGGCTGGCCTACGTCCTGGGCTTTGGGGGACATTCCAGACCTTATCAGGTCCTTGATCTGGGGCCGATCTAGCCAGCTCTGTCATTCTCTCTGGCCCTTCTTCCTGCCCTGGAGTCTCTTTCTATTGCCACCGTCTCTCTTCTATCTCTTTTCCAGGCGGGTCCACGTCACCTTTCAGCAGTCCCATCACCTCTGATGAGGAATACCTGAGTCCCCCAGAGGAGTTTCCAGAGCCTGGGGAGACTTGGCCCCGAGCCCCCGCCATGAAGCTCAGTCCCAGCCAGAACCGCCGTTCCTCTGACACTGGCTCCAAGGCACCTCCCACTTTCAAGGTCAGACCCCTGAGGCCAGCCCCCGGGCACCCTCATTCCTTCACGTGTGCCTTTGTTCTTGGGGCCGCACCAGGTTTCAGCAAGGCCTAGAGCTTGGCCCCATTAACCCTTCTTACCTGGAGCCAGCCCCAGTCAGCCTGGTGTGGAAGAAGTGTCTGTCCCAGAATCCTCTGGTCCCCAGGAGCCACACGTGGGTCCTGAATGTCTCTCCTGATACTTTGGGGTCCCCCTTCAGGTCTCACTTATGGACCAGTCAGTAAGAGAAGGCCAGGACGTCACTATGAGCATCCGCGTCCAGGGGGAGCCCAAGCCGGTGGTTTCCTGGTGAGTAGCAGCCACTGACCCTCACCTGCCAGCTTTCTCTGCTCCAGGGTGGGGTCTGGGTAACAAAAGGTCTCCTGTCTATCCAGTTGGGGATGAATGGGCAGGAGTCGTCTCTTGGAGAAGGCGGCCCATCCCCATCCCCATCAGGTGACGGCGGGGCGATGTTTGAGGCCTGCTCCGCTCCCAGCCTTGTGCTGGCCCCCGGGCATAACCATTCGTATCTGAGCTGCCAGAGCCCAGGGTTGAATGCGGGCCTCAGCCGTACTCCTTCCTCCTGGGTGCGTAGAACTTTTGATTACTCAGGTCGCTTAGATTCCTATTATTTGGGTTCTAGTTTTCATTTGTAATCGCTCGTCCCGTCCCCTGTGATTTTTTTAACATCGTAAGTTATTTCTTACCCCTTTTGGGAAGTGGGCAAGCTATCTGTCCATTATAAATAATAAAAAAATAAGACACAGAGACGTTTCAGACCTATTAAGAACCGAAGAGTGTGGTTAGGTTCCAAGGAAGGTTAAGATACAGGTGGGCAGAGGTGTTCTGGAAGTTTCTGGGGGACGGGGTGGGGTGGGTGGCATCGCAGAGTCAGGGTGAAAACCTGGCCCTGTAACCCCAGGGTGCTCGTGGTCAGTGAGACGGATCCGAGAAGGGGATGAACATGTGGGGGAGGAGGAGCCTGCGCAGCTCCGAGGCTCCCCACCTCCTGGTCCTGGGCCTGTCGCCTGAGTTCCGGTCCCTCTGACAGGCTGAGAAACCGGCAGCCCGTGCGCCCGGACCAGCGGCGCTTCGCGGAGGAGGCAGAGGGCGGGCTGTGCCGGCTGCGGATCCTGGCAGCCGAGCGGGCAGACGCTGGCTTCTACACTTGCAAAGCGGTTAATGAGTATGGCGCCCGGCAGTGTGAGGCCCGCCTGGAGGTCAGAGGTGAGTGCCTCACACTCTCCATAAAACCCACCCTCCCCGCCGGCCCTGCCCCCCCCAGCCCCTTCCCTGCTCAGATGCCAACTTCCACACAGCCTCGGTTAGAGGATGCCAGAACAGAAAGGGCCTTATAAAATCCTGTAATTTGTTGCTTATATTGTAGTTGAGTAAACTGAGGCTCAGAGAGGGGAAGTGACCTGCTCAAGGCCACCCGGCAAGTTGTTCAGTGCTCAACCTACTACACAGTACTGCCTTCCCTATGCTTAGTCACACCTGCCGCCTGATGCTAGCCAGAGAGAGACCCTGCTTCCTGCCACCAGCTGTCCTCTCCCTGCACTCTTCCAAGCTTTGGTCACCTTGCCCTTTCCAGGCCCCTCCCTTACAACCCCCCCACCCTCCGCCTTGCCCCTTTGCCCTCCTACGCATCCCATTGCTGTGTAGAAGCTATTATGGTTGGTGGTGGCAGTGGGGAGAGTCTCATAGCTGGACCCGTTCGGAGGGGCCCTCGGGGAGACGTGGGCTTGAAGCATTGCCGGGGATCCCAGGGTTGTCAGGGTGGGCATCATGGAATGTGGAGAGGGCTGGGCCCTGGAGCTGGGGCACAAGGATAGGGGGCCTTCCAGGCAATGGGGATAGCAGGCAGGCCTTAGCCAGGCTGCCCTTCGGGGGTGGGTGGTGTTCCTCCCCAGGGCTGACTATTAACCTCGCCTTCTACTCACCTTTCTCTGTGGGCAGCTCAGGACTGGGCTTCCTTCTTTAGTTCCTCACTCAGCCATGATCCCTCCCTTCCGGTAGAGGCCAGCTCCTGGATGCCACCAGCCCCTGCTGGAGCTCAGACCCTAACAGTCATGATCACCCCCACCGGGCCCTCCCTCCCTCAGTTTCCTGCCCTGTGCCTCCCGTTCTTGCAGCTGCCACCTCCTCGGTCTCTGAATTCTTCAGCTCTCTCCACACTAGTTCCATGGCCTGTTCCTTCCCCTCCAGGGTTTGCCTCTGCCTTGCTTCTCTGTGTTAACCCACGTCTCGGTGCTTCTCTCTCTTTGGGATTCCTCCTGACATCCCCTAGGCTTTGGGTGCCCCTGGTGCCTTCTCCCTCGTTGCCCACGGCTTCTGCCTACCCAGGAATCCCAGAGACCTGCTCGGCCTCTGGCTGGCTGCCAGTCCCCCCATCCCAAGGCTGATCTTGGCGGGAACTGAAAGTGGCAGTGCGCCCTGGCAGTTTTAGAGGCAGGTCTCCATGTAGAGGGGCCCTAGCCAGGTCTGCGTGCTGTGGGTGCCTGCGTGTGCGTGTGTGTGTGTGCGTGTGTGCGTGTGCTGCACTAACCTGCCGCTTGCTGACTGAGGTTTTTGTCTGTACACAGGCGAGTGAGCTCAGGGGGCCGACTGCGCTCCCCCGCTACCCTCCGAGCCGCGCCCCTGTCTCAGGCACCTCTCGGACCTCGCTGTGTTTCACTGCCTCCTGCCCACAGACCCTGCCGGCCCGCCGGCCTGGACCCTGTCCCAGCTTCCCATTTCCTCCCCTCTCCACCTTATGCAGCATCCTGGGATAGCCCATGGGCCCCTAGGGACCCTTCCTCCCCAAGTGGACATATGGCTGGGCAGCCCCCACATGGACTGAGTGCCAGGAAGGGGCAGCCATGAGGGGTATCAAGACCCCCCCCATCTCTCCCTGCAGGGGAGCACCCAGCGAGCGCATGTGCTACCACTGCTACAGGCCCTGTCTGTCTATCCGTTTGTCTGTCTGTGTGTCTGTGACAGTCAGGGAAGGATGCCTCTGAGCTGGTGTGGGGTGAGGCAGAGCGGGACAGGCCAGGGCATAGCATCTGTAGGAGGGAGGGGCCTAGAGGGGCAGGAGGCTGCTGACAAGGGGCTCATGAAGCCGGGGGGAGGGGGGCAGGGCACTGACCATTCCAGAAACGGGTTTCAAATGGCACAACACTTTCTATTTCACGAGAGACGAAAAGCCAGAGGCCTCAGGCCCTACGCTGATGAGGAGGCCTGGCCAAGTCCTGCTCCGAGCAGGTTTAGAGCTCCTCTGGGGCTCCCCTTTTCACTGGCAGGGCCTGGGATGCTCTGTCTGGAAATGAGGGTGTTAGCCAGGCTTGACCAAAGAGTGAGGGCCTGCTGTAATGGGTGTGGGGACATTTGGAAAAAGTTGTTTCTTAGCTCAAATAAAGTCCAGTTTGTACCCAGCTGGTGTGCTGTGTGTTTTTTTTTTTTTTCCGCCGCCGTCGCTGCCCCTACGTGGCCCTCTCGGTTTCCCTGCCCTTGATTCCTTCCCACTTCCCCTGAGTCCCCCCTCCCTGGCCGAGCTTGTCATCCTGATGCCAGGCCCTGGAGTTCCTTGCTGTCCTGGCCGGGTGGGCGGGCTTTCCCGGTCTCCAAAGGAACAAAATGCATCTCTCTCTCTGTATCTGTCTGTCTCTTTGTGTGTGCGTGCGTGTGTGTGTCTCCCTCACCCCGTGTGTCTCTACTCCACTCGTGCCTCCCTGTGGCCGCTTCCCCACCCCCTCCCCCAGCACATCCTGAAAGCCGGTCCTTGGCCGTGCTGGCCCCCCTGCAGGACGTGGACGTGGGGGCCGGGGAGATGGCGCTGTTTGAGTGCCTGGTGGCGGGTCCTGCTGACGTGGAGGTAGACTGGCTCTGCCGCGGCCGCCTGCTGCAGCCTGCACTGCTCAAATGCAAGATGCATTTCGATGGCCGGAAATGCAAGCTGCTGCTCACGTCTGTGCATGAGGACGACAGTGGGGTCTACACCTGCAAGCTCAGCACGGCCAAAGGTAACTGCCCGCTCCGGCCCGAGGGCTGCCGCGGGTGCCCCAGCGCTGGAGGGAGGGGACCGGAAGTGTAGGAGCTGGGGGCAAAATAAGATAATGCAGTACACCTGCCTCGGTAAGGCGTGCGGGCGGCCTAGCACCTGGCACAGAGTGCCTTCCGTGTCCGTGTCCGTGTCCCTATCGTAGGGAACCAGGCTGCGGAGGGGTAGCAGAACCGACCGGGACTTGGGTTCCGCTTCTGGCCCCGCCCACATGCCGCCGCGTGACTTCAGACAAGTCACTGCGCTTCTGTGAGCTGCGGACTATCCATCTGTAAAACGGGATCACGAGACTCGCTATCTTGTAGGGGGATGGGTCGGATTAGTGAGATAACGTATGTAAAGAACAAAGTACAGCACAAGCCTGGCAAAGGGTGGCACCTGATAAATGTCCACCATTATTATTATTAATGACATCTCTGACCCGGTCTCTGTCCTCATTGGAAGAGCAGAGATAACGCCTCACCAGCTTGTGGTAATGAGCCCTTTAGGTGACACTGCAAGTCTTTGTGAAGCAGGAAAGGAGCCGGTCGGCATAAGGGGCTGTTCTTTCCCCCCAGAAGATTTCTTGTGGGCTAGAATCGCAGGGCAGAAGGGGCATTAGCTCTGGGCCTGGGAGGGGTGGGAGGAGCGGAGGCAGGACCCAGGCACAAAGGACAGTTGAGGGGAGGGGAAAGGTGTGGAGGAGGAAGGGGGGGGGGAGGTGGGGGGCTTGGCTTGCAGGCCCCTCTCCTGGAGCTAGGGGAGCTTCCTCCCGAGTGTAGGGGCAGGGGCAGTGAGGAGGGGCTCCTGCTGTTTCCCCAACCAAGTGGCAGCCCACTGCCCACCCTCGCCTACCTCCACCCTCCCGAGAGAGCCAGGTCTTTGGGTCTTGCCTCCTACCTCACTCTGGTGTCTGGCGACCTTGCCGGGCTCTGCCCAGACTCCAGCTCCTGGCCCAGCTCCCCTTTCCTGCCTGGGATATGAGGGCAGGACCTGTGGGTTGGGGCGCCTGGGACCCCGTGGCCTTCCCTGGCCCCAGATCTGACCCCTCCCCACTAGATGAACTGACCTGCAGTGCCCGGCTGACGGTGCGGCCCTCGCTGGCGCCCCTCTTCACTCGGCTGCTGGAGGACACCGAGGTGCTGGAGGGCCGCGCGGCCCGCTTGGACTGCAAGATCAGCGGCACTCCACCCCCCGCCGTTACCTGGACTCATTTTGGTATGGCCCTTCGCCCTGCAGAGGTTGGGGGACCCCCGAGGGCCAGGGCCCCTCACCGAGCCTGCTCTGCATGGCCGCCCCTCCCTCCCCCAGGCCACCAGGTGGAGGAAAGCGAGAACTTGCGGCTCCGGCAGGAAGGAGGTCTGCACTCTCTGCACATCGCCCACGTGGGCACTGAGGACGAGGGGCTGTATGCAGTCAGCGCTACCAACGCCCATGGCCAGGCCCAGTGCTCGGCCCAGCTGTATGTGGAGGAGCCTCGGTCGTCTGCCACCGGCCCCAGGTACCCTGGGGCTTCCCGGGGGGGGCTCCCGAGGCCGTCCCCCTGTCGCCTAGGCCCGTGGTGGGAGGGGCTGGTGTGGGCGCCTGGGCAGCCGCGTCGTTCTTACAGCTCCAAGCTGGAGAAGATGCCATCTATCCCCGAGGAGCCGGAGCAGGGCGAACTGGAGCGGCTGTCCATGCCCGACTTCCTGCGGCCGCTGCAGGACCTGGAGGTGGGACTGGCCAAGGAGGCCATGCTAGAGTGTCAGGTGACCGGCCTGCCCTACCCTACCATCAGCTGGTTCCACAATGGCCACCGAATCCAGAGCAGTGATGACCGGCGCATGACACAGTGTATGTGTCTAGGGGAGGGTCCCCTTGGGTACCCCGTGCACCTACAATCCCTTCACCCTCTCCCTGCCCTCGAGCCTGCTCAGGGATGGGTAGTTTCCTTATCCACAAAAGCTGGTCATGAGCTTTAAGTAAGTTAGTACATACGAAGCGGTCAGAGCGGGCCCGGCAAATAGCCAGCAGTCCTTAAATGTTAAAAATCTTATTGTTATTGCTATTGTTTTTGTTGTTGCCATTATTATCCTTGTTCATAGAGCAGTGCTGCTCATACCTTCCCGGAGAAATTAAAGCGAAGAGGCCGGTGTGAGCAGCATCTGGCTCCAAAAGGTTGCTTGGTCAGGGTTGTTAACCAAATAAAGGAAAGGAGCCAGGGGAGAAATACAGAGGAAGGTATCTGGGACCGTGTCCTTTCTGCCTGGGATATTTCTCTCAGGAGTATCTCAGTTCCATCCCAGAAGGAATCTGAGTCTTCTGTGAGAAGATTTATCTAATCCCATCAGACAGCCCACGCTGCGACCCGTGATGGGTTCCTCTTACCGCTGCGACGTGACAGACTTATCTTTCTTGAGCACTTTGTGAGCGCCAGGCCCTGAGTGCCGAAGGCCTGAGGAGGATGATCTCACCTTCCTCATCAAGGGCCTGTAAGGCAGGTTCGATTATCCTGGTTTGCAAACAGGGAAACTGAGGCTTACAGAGGGACTTGCCCAAAGGCAGGAAAACACCGTCTGACCCTGGCATCCACCTCCTAACCAGGGTGCCCCCGTCACCTGTGCCCTACCCCCCAACCCCATTGTCCAGTGCCACCACTGTGGCTGTGACCCTTCTCCTCACAGCCCCCTCCTCGGGCTGTCCGCTCAGCCCACAGTCTTCCTGTCTCTCATTCTGCTTGAGGCCCCCCGTGGGTGTCTCTCGGGATCTGAGCTGGCATCTCAGCCTCTGTCTGTATCTGGGGTCAGTGGCAGCCCTTGGTCTCTCTTCCTTTATAAATAGTGTCAGCAGAGATAAATGAATGAGTGAGCATCCCACGTGGAGATAACCACTAAGAGAGGGAAGGGTGTTTGGGGAAGGCCCTGACGTGAAGGAAGACAGTGCAGGCCTCTTTCCCTTTGCGTCCCCGCCTGAGATAGCCTCCTTATCATCACTGAGGGATCACAGTGCAGAAAAGGAGGATCAGAATCAGAGGGAAACAAGTTCAAGCCATGGTTCCATCATTTATTAGCTGGGTCACCTTGGACAAGTCCGTTAATGTCTCTGATCTCGTTGGTAAAATGAGGATCATCTTGCAGTGTTGTTGAAAGGATTATGGAAAAGAAATGCATGTCAAGTAGCTGGCATAGACTGGGCACAGAACAGACAACTCTTATTATAATTTATAATCTAACATCTTTGGCACTTGCTAAGTGTAAGGCATCCGGCACTGGGCCTGACAGGACAAGTCAGCCCTATCTTTAAGGAGCCATGACACATGTAAGTAAAAAGGACGAGCCACCCACGGCAGTGTGGGCCCAGAGCAGGGCACCCTGGGGAGGGAATCAGGGAGGAGGGCCCAGAGGAGGCTTCCCAGGCTGGCATTCACTTGATCTGTGTCTTGGAGGAGAAGGCCTGAGGTAAGAGAAGAATATTCCAGAAGGGAGGAATCTGGTGAGCAAAAACCTGGAGATGGAACTCCTGGGGCTTGTTCAGGGACCTGATGGCTTGTTAGGGTTGGAGGAAGAGCAGAGCCATGGCCGGGTGGGTATATGGGCTGAGGGCTTTGGATGCTAGCAGGTGCCTCAAGTGCGGTAGGTGCCGTCCCAGGCGGAGAGGTGACATGCAATGGCGTTGGCAGAGTGTGGACTGTGCCGGTGGAGGGCTTTTGTGGGTGCCATGCTGCAGACGGGACCAGCAGTGGCCATGGGCACGGAGAGGGGACTGAGGGAGGGGCCTTAGGAATGAAAGCTGGTCAGCACTTTGCCGCCCAGGTGTGACCCCCAGAGGTGCAGAGATGAAGGGTCGTTAGTGGGGTAGGAACCCACAGAGTGGGAATCAGCATGGGAAAAAGATGAGAAGTCGCTGGAGGGACAGCCAAGAGGGGCCAGGGCTGCAGGTGGAGGCTCGGCAACCTGGGCTTTCGGTTTGCTGCACGGTGAACGTGCTTCTTGCTGTGGACCCCGCTCTTGCGTCCTTGCTGCTCCCTTAGCAGGCGGGGGTAAAGGGCCAGGCCTGTGGTGGCATGGGTCCACCCCTCCAAACCTCCTCACTCAGGCCCAGTGTCATTGTCTTCCCGCCCACCCCCAGACAGGGATGTCCATCGCTTGGTGTTCCCTGCTGTGGGACCTCAGCATGCCGGTGTCTACAAGAGCGTCATCGCCAACAAGCTAGGAAAAGCTGCGTGCTATGCCCACCTCTATGTCACAGGTAAGGCAGGCACCTTCCCACTCAGCTGGCCTCTGCCCACACAGGGGCCTAGGTGAGGGAGGGGCCTTGCTTCCCCCTGTACCTGGGGAGCATCTGGCCTTGCCCTTGGCCCCATGGCTGTGCCTCCAGCCCCCATCCTGCTGTCCTGAGGCTTGGTGATCCTGCAGAGCCAGTGGGCCCTGAAAGACCCAGCAGACCTCTGACCTGTGGCTTTCAGATGTGGTTCCAGGCCCTCCAGATGGTGCCCCGCAGGTGGTGGCTGTGACTGGGAAGATGATCACACTCACGTGGACCCCCCCCAGGAGTCTGGACTTGGCCATTGGTGGGTCGGGCCCTGCAGGGCTGTGGGGTGGGGATGAAATGTGGGCAGGTTCAGGCAGGGGCACCCGGGGGGCCAGGATGGGGAGGCAGGGCCCAGAGAGGTGTGCCAGTGGAGGAGAGGAGAGAGCAGGGTACTGGGAACATGGCCAGGACCAGCTTTGCCTGTCTCCTCTCCAAGGTGGATAAAGCCCTGATTCCACATCAGGGGAGGCCACAAAGGGGCCTCCACATTCTCTTTCTCAGAGGGACTGGGTGTTTGGATCATGACCCTGGGAATAACCCCCCCTTCCCTGTGCATATGACTTCTCCCTGCTCTGTACCTCAGTTTCTCCACCTCAGGTAGTAGCAAGAAATTGGGATATGAGTTTAGCTCCCTCCATGCCTGTAACTGGGCCCCATGCCTGGCACCTGGTTGGCTCTGAGCACGGCTGGCCAGGTTGGAAAGAGCAGATGGGAGGCAGGCAGAAGCAACAGGAGAAACTGAGGCAGGTCCTCAGAGCAGACTAATGATGAGTTTCTAGGTCCTGAGCCAGCTGAATGCGTGGGAGGCGCGGGGGGGGGGGTGTCCCAGCAATGCCCCCCTCTAGCAGCTGCTTCCCCACTAGACCCAGACGCCCTGACCTACACCGTGCAGCACCAGGTTCTGGGCTCCGACCAGTGGACAGTGCTGGCCACGGGCCTGCGGGAGCCCGCGTGGGCAGCCGTGGGGCTGCGTAAGGGGGTCCAGCACATCTTCCGCGTCCTCAGCGCCACCATCAAGAGCAGCAGCAAGCCCTCACCCCCCTCCGAGCCTGCCCAGCTGCTGGAGCGCGGTGAGCCTGGGTTCTCCTATGGGGTGGGCTTGGGGCTGCTGGGCCCAGGGACCTGGGTCTTGTGGTAGAGGCTCAAGGGCAGATCTGGACATGCTAGCTGTGGTGGGAACAGCACAGCACAGCTGGGGGCAACCTTGACCAGTCCGAGCATGTTTGCCTCCTGAAAGCCGCATGCACAGTGGGTGAGGCTGAGGGTCTAGAGTCAGACAAGCTCAGGGCGAAATCCCAGCTCTGCTACTTCCTGGCTGTGTGCCCTAGACAAATAGCTGAACCTCTCTGAACCTCAGCTTCCTCATCTGTAAACATGGAGCTCCCATGGTGGCGGGGGTGGGAGGGGCGGTTCAAAGCATACAAGGCACTAAGGACCTGGTCTCAAGCCTAGCACCAGCTCGTGCTCTTCTCCGCCCAGGCCCACCACTCGAGGAGGCGCCCGCTGTGTTGGACAAGCCGGACATCGTGTATGTGGTGGAGGGACAGCCCACCAGTGTCACGGTCACCTTCAACCATGTGGAGGCCCAGATCGTCTGGAGGAGGTAGGGCCCTGCCTTGCATTTCCCACATGTGGCCGTCCTGCTCTGGCCATCCTGGCCTGACGTCCCCCATGCCTGGATCCTAAGTGACCTCCCTGTCATGTCTCTTAGCTGTCGGGGGGCCCTCCTAGAGGCACGGACAGGTGTGTACGAGCTGAGCCAGCCAGATGATGACCAGTACTGTCTTCGGATCTGCCGGGTGAGCCGCCGAGACGTGGGGCCCCTCACCTGCACTGCCCGTAACCGCCACGGCACACAGGCCTGCTCGATCACCCTGGAGCTGGCAGGTGAGTGACAGCACACTTCCTTCCCTCTCCTCCGTCTGAGGCCCACAGCCCTCGCCTTACGCCCCCAGGTGCATACACCCACCTGTCAGGCCTGTCCATCTAAATGCTGTAATAATACCGGTGCTGGCCGAAATAACAGTGACAGTACGCGTAAGATATTTATTGAGCACCTAGTATGTGCCAGGCTCAGCGCTAAATACCTTCCACATATCACCTCATGGAATATTTACGTTAACCCTGCGAGATGGGATTGGTTAGCATCCTCATTTTACAGATAGGAAAACTGAGGCTCGGAGAGGATGCTATGTAACTTGCCCAAGGTCACACAACTTGATAAGGACAGGAGCTGGGATTCAAGCCTGGACGCCCAACTCCAGGGCCAGCTCCTAGCTCCTGTGCTAAACACAACAGGAAATAGCACCTCAAATATATATAACAAGTGTTGGGAGACCAAGTTTAATTTCAAAAAGGAAAAAGCCCAAATGAGCACCTTTGATCAGCAGACTCCCAGCTCTGGGGACCCCGGTGGCCCTTTTGCACAGATCTATCTGACAGAGCCTGTGAACCTTTGCAGTGAGGACCCTTTTTATAAATTCACCTTTAAAGATGGAGGCTCTCGACCGGTGGCATGCATTAAGAAGTAATTGTCTTGTTTTCCGGTTTGTTAATTAACTCTAGGCATATGTAACCGCCACTCAGAACTTCAGATCAGCATGAGCTAAACAGTGTTACCTGCTGAGTAGATACAATCCCAACCAAATGCAAAGAAAGTGACATTTTAGTTAGCACAGGCAATCATATCCTGGTAAATGTACATTTGCTGGTGCTTTTAAAAAATCGTTCAAGTTCACTTGAAGCCTTCTAGTCCTTTGACCTTCATGGAGTAACCCCCCCCCCACCTCTGGGCTAGAAACCAGATGCCTAGAGGGTGGGAAGGGATCTTTGAAGTGGAAGAGAAGTGGCAGTAAGGTGTGTGAGGAAGAGAAGGGGGAGCCCTGCTGGCCCCGATATTGTCCCTTGCCCAGCTTCCCCCCACCCGTACCCCCTGACACTTCCTACTAAGCATACCATCTGCAAGACTCATTTTTCTTCCCAGATAGAGGAAGAGCCTTAGGGTTTGGGAAGGCCCTGGCCACTGAGAGGCCTGCAGCCCAGCCTGGCTGGGGCAGTGACAGAGAGAGAGAGAGACTGTGTCCCAGTCGGCCAGGACGAGAGCAGGCCTGGGGCTTGGATCTACCCGCGCCTCCCACTTTGCTCGCCACCCCCCAGCTCCCAGGCAGGGCAAGTGGAATGGCCTCCTACCTCCATATCTGCCCCACAGTAGGGTCTTCTTTACTCCCAGGCCCACCCCCCTTTATCTGTATCAAGTCAGATTGGGTGCCTGTGCTGGGTGGTGGTCCCTGCCCAGTGCCCCCGGTTCTTCCCTCAGGGCCTGCTCATTCCCACTCCTCTTAAGGCAGAGACCCTCAAACATGCTCAGGAGGTGGGGCACTAGGAAGTCACAGGTTCCTCTGCAAAGCACGCTAGCATATGTATTTAATCCCATCCCGAAAATTAGAAGCGACTTTGCTAGGAAATGACATGACCACATGATATGTGACTCTCCCAGTCACACGTGGGAGAGCTAAGCTGAGCATTGGTACATGTTTGCTCCTCTTGTCATCTCCCAGATGGTAAAAGTCCCCTTAAACATTTAAATAAGATTCAGAGGGGAAAATGTCAAGATAGAGGCAATGCCATCCTCAAATTTAATTCAGAGTCACAGCCTGAGCTGCCTTCAGGGCCCAGGACAGAAAAGCCCGAGGTAGGGCTGTGCAGAAGGGCAGTCACCCACAGGGGGCAGCATCGAGCCACTCTGAGCCAGCCCATTAATGCAGTGGGGGAAGAGGCTCAGGATGGCCAATCCTGATTTTTTCAAGAGAGGCAGGAAATCCAGATTTCTTTTGTGTGTGAACATCTCCTAGTTTCAGAACTGGCAAACGAACACAGGGTCCAGCAAAGCAAGGCTTCACCCTCTGGCTTAGGTTTTCTGAGATTCGTACAAGCAAGAAACTCTGGTGTTCTCAGGGGCTGAGTTTGAGAGCCCCGGTGGGTGGGGTGCTGGCTGTAGGGGCTTCTGCCTGAGCCAATCAGTGAGGGAGGGAGGGCTTGGAGAGGGACCGAAAAGGCCTGTCCTCATGACCCCAGTGTTGTCACCGTCCCTTCCCCACCCCCACCCCTGTGTGTTTCAGAGGCCCCTCGATTTGAATCCATCATGGAGGACGTGGAGGTCGGGGCTGGGGAAACCGCTCGCTTCGCTGTTGTGGTGGAGGGGAAACCACTGCCGGACATCATGTGGTACAAGGTCAGAGGGTGACAGAGGCCTCAGGGAGTCCTAGCATGGGGCTGGCTGGGAGCCAGAGGGGAAGGGAGGAGGGATTTCTGGGCAGGAGGGGTCTCGGCAGCCTTAGGAGGAAGGAAACCTGTACGGAGAAGAACAGGGGCGCCAGAGGTATGGCGAGGAGAAGAAAACGGGACCCAGGGTGCCATGTGACACTAGGGGGTGTTTCAGGAGCCAGGGGACTAACGGGGAGGGTGTGGGGCTATCAGTGAGAGATAAAGTGGAGCCGATTTCGGGTGCCGAAGGGAGCAAGGCCCCTGGGGCAGAGATAATATCAAGCCCTGGGATAGAAGGGTTCCTGGCCCGTGAGGTAGGGATGAGGCTGGGTCTCAGTCATGGAGATGAAGGTGGGTCCCAGGTAGAGGTAAAGCCGGTCCTGGGCTGGAGGTGACAGCCAACTCCGCAGGGTGAGGTGCTGCTGACCGAGAGTAGCCATGTGAGCTTCGTGTACGAAGAGAGTGAGTGCTCCCTGGTGGTGCTCAGCACGGGGACCCAGGATGGAGGCGTCTACACCTGCACCGCGCGGAACCTGGCTGGCGAAGTCTCCTGCAAAGCAGAGCTGGCTGTGCGTTCAGGTGGGCTGGAGCGCAAGGGGAGAAGGACAAGGGGCTTCTTCTCGGGAATGCAGTGTGTGCCCCCAGCCAGGAACCGCCCGCCAGGCCCTTCCCTCCTACACCACCACTATCTTCCAGCCCTGGCACCCCACCTTGGGCCCCCAACATCCCTGCTCCTCTTTTGCCGTCTTCGTCTGCCCCGTCTGTCCCTGTCTCTGCCCTTGTTGCTCTCTTGCCCTTCCCCCGCCTAACGCCAGGCACCTCTTCCCCAGCTCAGACAGCCATGGAGGTAGAGGGGGCCGGGGAAGCCGAGGAACATCGAGGAAGGAGACTCAGTGACTTCTATGACATCCATCAAGAGATCGGCAGGTGTGGGGCCAGCAGAGGGTGCCATGCCTGGGAGCCAAGGGGGCCTGGGTCTGAGGCTAGGAGGCCTTGGAGAGCCAGGGCTACAGCGATGACCGAGCCCCCTGACCTGCCTGTGTCATCACCCAGGGGTGCCTTCTCCTACCTGCGGCGCGTGGTGGAGCGGAGCTCCGGCCTGGAGTTCGCGGCCAAGTTTATCCCCAGCCAGGCCAAGCCGAAGGCATCAGCATGGCGGGAGGCCCGGCTGTTGGCCCGGCTCCAGCATGACTGCGTCCTCTACTTCCATGAGGCCTTTGAGAGGCGTCGGGGACTGGTCATTGTCACCGAGCTGTATCCTGGGATAGGCTGGGCGGGTAGGGGACACATGGCCAATTAGCAACATGGTTTACACTTTGCAAAGTGACCCCATTGACCGTTAGGAGGTGCTGAGCACCTATTAGGAAATGTTCCCATTGATGATTGGGAGTTCCGAAGACATCTTGTCAGACCTTTACAGGATAGAGTCTAGAGACTTCTGCAAAAAACAACATTTTTTAGTCCCCGCCCCCATCTTTTAATTTTTTTTTAATGTTTATTTCTTCTGAGAGACAGAGCATGAGTGGGGGAGGGGCAGAGAGAGAGAGGGACACAGAATCTGAAGCTCTGAGCTGTCAGCACAGAGTCTGATGCGGGCCTCGAACTCACAAACTGTGAGATTATGACCTGAGCTGAAGTCAGCCACTTAACCGACTAAGCCACCCAGGCTCCCCTTTTAGCTTAAACTTACATGGCATTAACGTGTGCCGGGCAGTGCTCTAAGTTTTACCAATAGTAACCTATTTATTCCTCATGTATACCTCTGTCGTGGAATTTTTTATCCCCATTTTACAGATGATGAAACTGAGGTGTAGAGAGGTTAAGTAACTCATCCAAGGTCGCATAGCTGACAAAAGGCGTGTACACAAAATACAGTACGGTATATCCAAACTTTCGAAGTGACCCCATTGTCAGATGAGCATCGGGACTGGTTTTATTTGAGAGGTTATTTTCATAAAGGATGGATTTTGCCCTTTCACGAGAGCTCTGGTTAAGCAGAGGTGGTCAGCTCGTCTCTCCCATTCACAGGGTGACTGTATCCTTCACACCAGCCTCCCACTCTGCACTGTTAGAGCCCAAACCTCAGCAAAATGACCATTTGTGAAATGTCCTGGGTCATTCTCAAAAGGAGGCAAGAAGTTCCATCCATGCGCAACAAAATTCTGTTCTAACTTGGTCTTTTTAAGTACCTAGCAGAGTGGTAGGAGTGAAGACGTCATCCCCATTCTACACCCAACGAAACCTAGGCTGAGAGAGGTTGGGTCACTTGCCTGAGACCTCACAGCAAATGGGAATTCAAGCAGGGTGGTCTCATCTATGCACCCAGATGACAGGGAAAGGGTGGAAACACAGTCAAGAACTGGTATTAGATATGCTTTAAGGGGAAGGAGAACTCTGTGCAGAGCTGGGATCCGACTTGAGTGCTAGGGGTGGAGGGCATTGCCCGGGGAGGGCCCAGAAGTTGGCACTGTCACTGTTTTCCTTCATCTGGGACATAGATGCACAGAGGAGCTGCTGGAGCGAATGGCCAGGAAACCCACCGTGTGTGAGTCTGAGGTGAGGGCAGTGGGTGGTGGGGTCAGGTTGGGCACTGGTGTTTACCCACCTGAGCTCTGAGAACTGAGGGGTGGGTCCTGGGCATGCCATCTGTGCCCATGAATAGGCCAGGGGTGGTGGTGGAGAGCACTGCCAGGCAGGCAGTAGAGCCCCCTTCCCCCATCAGACCAGGCCCCCCACCCTGGGACTCGCACGGTCCTCTGTAAATCTAAGTAGACCCACCCTGGCCCCTCCCTGTGTGGTTTCCCAGTCTTTCTCACCCAAACATTCCTCAGATATTTCTCCCGGAAGGAACCCCACCTAGACTCCCATTTAGTCTCACTGCAGTCCTGCCATGGAGGGCTGTACAAATTGTACACTGCACAGCTCTGTTTATCACAATGTAAATGGCCCCCTCCTCTATTTGTGCTGTGTCCAACCTGTCCAGTCGTACTTCGAGGCCCCAGATTTCAGAAACCCCAAACCTATGTTTCAGCTACCTCTACCAGCCAGCCATCTGAAGGCCACTTCTCAGGCATGGCCTGACCTCTTGCCACAGCTCTGGTGGTGATCGAACTTAATACCCCACCCTCTCCCCCACGGACTTTGGGCCCCCTGTTTCCACAGATCCGGGCCTACATGCAGCAGGTGCTCGAGGGAATATGCTACCTGCACCAGAACCGTGTGCTGCACTTGGATGTCAAGGTGAGGTGCGGGTGGGGGGTGGGGAGCAGGCAGCCCCCGTGGGAGGCAGGCAGTGGGGCATCCTCCCCTCTCCACTCAGCTCCCATGCCTTCCCTCGTGTTCTGCAGCCCGAGAACCTGATGGTATGGGATGGTGCCGAGGGCGAAGAGCAGGTGAGGCTCTGTGACTTTGGGAACGCCCAGGAGCTGACCCCGGGAGAGCCCCAGTACTGCCAGTATGGCACACCTGAGTTCGTGGCACCTGAGATTGTCAATCAGACCCCGGTGTCTGGAGTCACTGACGTCTGGTAATGCTGGCCTACTGGGCTGCGGGGTGGGCAGCTTCCCTCGGTGCCCAGCGGGGACCTTGCTCACTGGTAGAGAGGTGCTTCACTAAGCCCCGATTCCTTCGCTAACAGTAGGTCTATTGACCATATGCCTGCCCCTCCTCAGTGAGAGGTGACCCAATCACTCAAGGCCTTAGCCCTCTCTGTCCCTCCTTGGCTCCTGATCCCCCCCCCCCAGGTATGGGGGCTTCCTTCCTCCGTAGCCACCTTGCCTTCCCGCAGTGAGGCAGTCCAGCTCTTTGGCTCCCTTACTCCTCTGCGCTTCCTGGGCTGGCCCTGCCTTGACCCTTGACCCCTCCAGGGACCTTGAGACCTCTGGGTTGAGAGGCCTCCTGGAAGGAGGCCTCCCTGTGCCCATTTGTCCCAGTGGGGACACTCCTCACTAGATTAGTGGTAGCAGAAAACTGCTGACTTCTAGTGGGAGGCGGACTGTCCACTTACCCATCTATTGCTCTCTTTTCCCCACAGGCCTGTGGGTGTTGTTGCCTTCCTCTGGTAAGGACCCCTCTGCACCACGGACCCCGGTTTCCAATGGTCTCCTAGCAGGCTCACCCCTAACATTTGCAGAGTCTGGGGCAGGAGAGCAGTTTAGGGCCTGCAGCCCACCCTTTCTGTTTCTCACCCCTGCACTGCAAGGGGCCTCACGTGCATGAACGTGGATGCCCCCGGCTGCAAGTCTAAGCTCCGTCTCCCACTGTGCTCCTCCTACTGTGCTCCATCTACCAACGTGCTCCTCCATGAGAGGCGGGCGTGCTGGCAGCATGCTTGGGAGGCTGGACGGAGAGAGGCCAGTGCAAGCTTAGTGCCATCTAGGCAGGGGATTTGAAGGCCCTGAGTGTTCAGAACAGGCACTAGAAGAAAAAATCTCCGCCTCAGGGCGCCACATCCCCTGGGCACAGACTCCTCACCTCGGGAACAGGCTGTGGCTGGAGGAGGGACAAAACAGGTCCTCTAAAGCATGGACCCAGGGCCCAGCTGGGTGCTCGGGGCTCAAGGCAGTACTGCCTCCTCACCTATTTGGTGAGGCAAGAGTCTGAAAGACTGGTCTCTGTTCAGATTCACCCTGCCTCTGCCATCCCCAGAGCCCCAAGGCCTCCACCTGTCCCGGGCCCCATGTCCCCACTGGCATCCCTTGAAGTCTCTGCCTCAGCCCCAGGGCCCTGCCCACCTCTCATGCTGGCCCTCTCTGCCTCTGCAGTCTGACGGGCATCTCCCCGTTTGTTGGGGAAAACGATCGGACGACATTGATGAACATTCGAAACTACAACGTGGCCTTCGAGGAGACCACATTTCTGAGCCTGAGCAGGGAGGCCCGGGGCTTCCTCATCAAAGTGCTGGTGCGGGACCGGCTGTGAGTACAGGGTCCTGAGGAGCCCCCCCGGCCAGAGTCCCCTCATGCCGCCCCCCACTTCTGACCTTCCAGCCTCTGCCCTTATTTATTTATTTTTATTAATTTTTTCACATTTATTTATTGAGAGTCAGAGAGACAGAGCATGAATGGGGGAGGGGCAGAGAAAGGAGGAGACACAGAATCTGAAGACAGGCTCCAGGCTCTGAGCTGTCAGCACAGAGCCTGACGCGGGGCCCGAACCCGCGAACCGCGAGATCATGACCTGAGCCAAAGTCAGTCGCTCAACTGACTGAGCCCCCAGGCACCCCCAGCCTCTGCCCTTAGATTTTCAATCTCCCAACTCCTTACAGGCCCTGTTTTCCCGTGTACCGACTGGCTCTCTGGATGAGTAATACAGCCCTTCTTAATCCTCATTCCTTTACAGGAGGCCTACCGCAGAGGAGACCCTAGAACATCCTTGGTTCAAAGTGAGTCGCTTGTAAAGTAGTGGTAGTAGAGGTGGGGGGTGGAGAGAACATTATTATCAGCTCCATGTATTGAGTACCTACTGTGTGCAGTAGTCTGTGAGAGGCCATTTATGCCTGTACGGTCTGTTAGCCTCACAATAGCTCTGCAAAGGAAGCCATTATTACCCCTACTTTGCTAAGGAGCAAAGCCATCAGGGTTTTTCCCGGCTCTCGAGAGCAGCCCCGGTCCTCCTCAGTCCTGTGTCTGCCTCTGTCCTGCACTACAGTTGGTGGGTGGCCTGGCTAGATGGGTCTCGTGGTTTTGAGCCAGAACTCTTATTCATTCGTCTTCAAACCCCAGCACCGCAAGGCAGAGGGGTGGGGGTTCAGCATATGACCCGGAAAGAGTGACTGAATCAACCGTCCATTGAATGTTATGCTGAGTCAACTGAAGGTTGAGGTCATTCTGGTATCCGTCCTTGGATGATGAGCCTTGTCTCTCAGATCATAAATGAGCTCTTTTCAGATCCCTGGGTGGGAGGCTTCGGGAAACCTCTGTCTGGACCTGGCCCACCAAAGCTCCGCTGGCTCTGCGCGAGACAGGCAGTGAGCTGGGGAGTGGAGCCTGCGCCAGGGGCCCAAGGGCAGGCTCCCGAGGGCAGCCAGTGTGCCAGGACAGTGTGAGAGCCCTGGTGTAAGCCCCGAAGCCACACGAAGAGCCACTGATTTTCTGCCCTTCCACTCAGGTTCAGGGATTTGTTGCACGTAGGCACCTTGGCTGTGGGAGTCGTGACAGAGCTAAGGGGCAGGGACCCCCAGGAGCCCAGACTCCATGCTGCCCGGTCCACTGTCCCCTCCTATGGACTTTGTGTCTCGATTGCCAAACCTTGAGGGTCTAGGTTGACAGAGGACTTTTCCTCAGGCCCTCTTTCCTGGGTTTGCAGACACAGGTCAAGGGTGCAGAGGTGAGCACGGATCACTTAAAGCTGTTCCTCTCCAGGCGGAGGTGGCAGGTGAGTTTGCCGGGGCTCTGCCTCGGCGCCCTCCACCTTCTCGTTCTGCAGTTTCTCTCTCGAACCCAGCCTCTCTATCATGTCCCCTCACTCCCCACTCGTCTGTCTTCATCCACTTTTCGTTCTCTCAACCCCCAGTTTGGCTCCTGTTCCCCAACCCTCCGCCTGCCTTAGGTCTTCTCTCCTGGGGCTGAGGTGGGATTGAGTGGTCAGTCGGGCCTCAGGGGTCTCTCTCAGGTCTGACTCTAGTGCCCTGTCTCCAGCGCTCCCAGATCAGCTACAAGTGCCACCTGGTGCTGCGCCCCATCCCCGAGCTGCTGCGGGCACCCCCGGAGCGGGTGTGGGTAGCCATACCCAGAAGACCACCCCCCAGCGGGGGGCTCTCGTCTTCCTCTGACTCTGAGGAGGAAGAGCTAGAGGAGCTGCCCTCAGTGCCCCGGCCACTGCAGCCGGAGTTCTCGGGGTCCCGGGTGTCCCTCACCGACATTCCCACTGAGGATGAGGCCCTGGGCACCCCGGAGGCTGGGGCTGCCACCCCCATGGACTGGCAGGAGCAGGGAAGGGCCCCCTGTCAGGACCAGGAGGCCCCCAGCCCTCAGGCGCTCCCCTCCCCAGGCCAGGAGCCCCAGGCTGGGTCCAGCCCCCAGCGGGGAGAGCTCCGGAGGGGCAGCTCTGCCGAGAGCGCCCTGCCCCGGGCCGGGCCGAGGGAGCCGGGCCGGGGCCTGCACAAGGCAGCGTCTGCCGAGCTGCCGCAGCGCCGAAGCCCCAGCCCGGGGGCCACCCGCCTGACCCGAGGAGGCCTGGGTGAGGGCGAGTATGCCCAGAGGCTGCAGGCCCTGCGCCAGCGGCTGTTGCGGGGAGGCCCTGAGGATGGCAAGGTCAGTGGCCTCAGGGGCCCCCTGCTAGAGAGCCTGGGGGGCCGTGCCCGGGATCCTCGGCTGGCACGGGCTGCCTCCAGTGAGGCAGCCCCTCGCCACCAGCCCCCTCCAGAGACCCGGGGCCTGCAGAAGAGCAGCAGCTTCTCGCAGGGAGAGGCGGAGCCCCGGGGCAGGCACCGACGCGCTGGGGCGCCCCTTGAGATCCCCGTGGCCAGGCTGGGGGCCCGCAGGCTGCAGGAGTCTCCCTCCTTGTCTGCCCTCAGTGAGGCCCAACCCCCCAGCCCTGCGAGGCCCAGTGCCCCCAAACCCAGTGTCCCCAAGTCTTTGAAATCTCCTGCCACCCCACCCAGTGATGCCCCGCAACGCTTGGCACCCCAGCCTGCCCAAGAGAAGGCCCCCGCGTCCACCCTGGAGCCAGTCCCAGCCCCCAAGCCTACCCAGCCCTCTGTGGCTCCGCAAACCCCGGTGGCCCCCCAAACCCCGGTGGCCCCCCTCACACCCTATGCCCAGATCATGCAGTCGCTCCAGCTGTCAGGCCACACACAGGGCCCCCTGCAGGGCCCTGGGGCACCTCCATCAGAGCCCAGACCCCACCCGGCTGTGTTTGCCCGGGTGGCCTCCCCACCTCCGGGGGCCTCCGAGAAGCGCGTGCCTTCCGCCGGGGCGCCCCCAGTGCTAGCCGAGAAAGCCCGGGTCCCCACAGTGCCCCGCAGGCCAGGTAGCAGTCTCAGCAGCAGCATCGAGAACCTGGAGTCAGAGGCTGTATTCGAGGCCAAGTTCAAGCGCAGCCGTGAGTCGCCCCTGTCGCGGGGGCTGCGACTGCTGAGCCGCTCGCGCTCCGAGGAACGCGGCCCCTTCCGCGGGGCCCAGGAGGAGGACGGCATGTACCGGCCCAGCCCGGCGGGCACGCCCCTGGAGCTGGTGCGACGGCCGGAGCGCTCCCGCTCCGTGCAAGACCTCAGGCCGGTCGGGGAGCCAGGCCTCGTCCGCCGCCTCTCGCTGTCGCTGTCCCAGCGTCTGCGGCGGACCCCGCCGGCGCAGCGCCACCCGGCCTGGGAGGCCCGTGCTGCGGACGGGGAGAGCTCGGAGGGCGGCAGCTCGGCGCGGGGCTCCCCGGTGCTGGCCGTGCGCAGGCGGCTCAGCTCCACGCTGGAGCGGCTGTCAAGCCGGTTGCAGCGCAGCGGCAGCAGCGAGGACTCCGGGGGCGCATCGGGCCGCAGCACGCCGCTGTTCGGACGGCTGCGCCGGGCCACGTCGGAGGGCGAGAGTCTGCGGCGCCTCGGCCTCGCGCACAACCAGCTGGCGGCCCAGGCCGGCGCCGGCACGCCTTCCGCAGAGTCCCTGGGGTCCGAGGCCAGCGCTACGTCCGGCTCCTCAGGTGAGGGCCAGGGGCAGAGTGGCCGGTGCAATGTATGAACACGTGCGGCTAGGCTGGGGGTGTGGAGCTAGGATGACAGGTGCAGGGCCTGGAAGAGGGTGGGAGGGCTGGAGGGAGGCTCCGGGAGGAGGAGCTGGAGGCCCTGAGTTTGGACTTGACAGGGCTGGGGCCCCTGGAGGCTGGGGGGCACAGGCTGGTGTGGGAGCAGGCCACAGTGGGGGGCTGGAAGTTTTCTCCTCCTCTGAGCTGAGGTCCGCAGGGAGGTGGCAGCTTTCTGGCTCTGGTTGGGCCAGGGCTTACGGGCCTGGGTCTTCGCAGCTCCCGGGGAAAGCCGAAGCCGGCTTCGCTGGGGCCTCTCTCGGCTGTGGAAGGACAAGGGCTTATCACAGCCAAACCTCCCTGCCAGCGCCCAGGAGGATTTGGGTCACCCGTATGTGCGCAGTGAGTCAGGTAATAGAGGCCTGCTGGGTGAGTAGCCCCCTCCCTGCCCTGGGGAGCGGTCAGAGTTGGGTGGAGCCCACCTTGAGGAGCCCGGGAAAACGACGATAATGGCATTAACGAATTCTGTTGACCCGTAGTGCTGAGTCCTAGTAAGCCCTTTACAAGCGCTGCCTCATGTAACCTTCCCATGTTGTGTAGGAACTGTTCTTATCATCTTCATCCCCGTTTTCCCGGGGAGGAAACAGGTTTAGCCAGGCTAAGTAGCTTGTCCAAGTCACAGAGCTGGGGGTAAGTGGAGCTGAGAGTTGGACTGTATGGTCCTCTGCCGCCAGACCCCAGAGGTGGCTTTGGAACATCCTACCTATGCCTTTCCTTGGCTAGCCTCCCCCTCCCAATGTGTGTATGTACAAAGATGTTCTTTCTCTCCCACAATCTGGACCGTGCCCCCAATTCTCCACTCCTCCAGAGCCCTGACCACCCTCGCTGCCCCTTCCTGTCCTCCCTGCCCCTAGAGAAGGCACTTGTGTGGTGACAAGCAGTGTTCAGGGCTCTTTGCTGGGTGGGTGACTTGGGATATGCCCTGGTCTGTTTCTCTGCCCAAGTATCCTGGGGCTGCAGGGAGAGAGGTATTCTCCTCCTGGGGTCACCCCAGTCCCCACCGGAAAAGGGCTCGTTCCTCAAGGACCACAAGCAAAGGCTTGGGGTCGGGGGGACAGCTTCTCCAGACCAGCACGCACGCAGAAGGGAGCAGGCCCACCAAGGCCGGCTGTGTGCGGGAACTTTATCAGTCACCGCTTCCGATCTCCCCCAGTTTCCTGACAAAACTCCTCAGCACCGTTCCAGCCGTGTCTCTGCGGGGCTCAGGGTGACCGTGTCCAGCTTTGGCCAGGGGAGCTGGGGTGTCTTTCTCAAGGCGGCAGGGCCTAGAGTGAGCGAAGAAGAGGGAAGGAGGCCAGCTGGTGGGGGCAGGGGTGGAAAAGGCGGGGAAAGAGAGAGGTAAGCCAGCACTGAGGCCCGGGGACAGCTGATTCCTTCCCACTGGGGCTTCGCTCCCAGCTTCATTCTGCTTGTGCAGCTGATTTCCTGCCGAGGCAGTGTCCTCTTACCTCATCCTCTGCCCCCTCCCTGCAGGAAGAAGGCTGTCCCCATCCACTTTACCAACTAGGGCTGGCCTCTGGGGGAGTGGAGGTGGGGCTGGCAGGGCTGAGCTGGGGTCACCTTTCACCTCTCCTCCTGGCCCCCCTCCTTCTCCCCTCTCCCCAGTACCCTCACTTGGCCTGGAGACTGCCGCTGATTAAACTGTAGTTACTTTGCATTGTCGGCAGCTCGGTGTTGGACCCCCCCCCCTTGGGGAACACTGGGGTATAATGGGAAAGGGGGGGTCACGCTGGCTCTCCAGATACCCACTCTGGCTGATCATCCCTCCCCTGCCCAGCTCCTCCCCACCTCCCCTCCCTCCTGCGTCTTCAGACAGGCAGCAGCTGGGGCTCCCAGGGGTACTCTTCCCACATGAAAAATGCACCCCATACCCCACCCTGCATTGGCCTCTTGGCCTCCACCGGATTGAGATTTTTCTAAAGAGACTTCCCAGGGAGCAGGAATGCAAATCCTCAGGACACCAAGGAGCCACAGGCAGGCTGTACAGGGGCAAAGACCTTGACCCATGTACAGCCCAGGCTCGGGCACACGCACCAGCCAGCCCTGAAGCCAGCTTTGCTGAAACAGCCTATTTCTCTGGGGGTCTGGTCCGAGCTCCACTACTGGGCATAGCAACAGGATAGAAATCCTCACAACAGTAAAAGCTAACATTTGTGAGCACTCATTACGTGTTAGACACATGCCAAGCACTTTCCATACCTTTTTTAATTCTCACAGCCTAGAAGCTCTGTGTTATGATTTTCCTCAATTTACAGACAAAACATGGTCCAAGGTCATATGGATACTGTCTCTTGTCCTTGCAGAAACTCTCGTTACTTAGCTGACCCGAAGGAGTATATATAAGTTACTTAGCTGGCACCGTGCGCCAGTCCCAGGTGGTATGAGGGGTCGGGAGGCACTTCCGGGGTTTGCCTGGTTTGCCTTGACTTTAGATCTTTTGAGATGACACATTTTTTTTTAATGTTTATTTACTTTTGAGAGAGACACACACACAGTGCAAGTGGGGGAGGGGCAGAGAGAGAGGGAGACACAGTATCTGAAGCAGGCTCCAGGCTCTGAGCTGTCAGCACAGAGCCTGACACGGGGCTCGAACCCACGAACCGTGAGCTCATGACCTGTAGTCGGACACTCAACCCACTGACACACAGGTGCCCTCTCAAGATGACACGTTTTGATTGAACATAATGGTCAATCCCAGGAGCCTCAGCCTGAGTCACTGGCTCCTCTCACTTGCCCTCTGGTGCCCCAGAGGGAGTGGGTATTTCAGAATTGTAATCAGCATAGTGTTTCAATATTTGTCTTTATTTTATTTAACAAACGCTTACAGGGGCGCCTGGGTGGCTCAGTCGGTTAAGTGTCCGACTTCGGCTCAGGTCATGATCTCATGCTTCATGGGTTCAAGCCCCATGTCGGGCTCTGTGCTGAAAGCTTGCTCAGAGCCTGGAGCCTGTCTTCAGATTCTGTGTCTTCTTCTCTCTCTGTCCATCCCCCACTCATGTTCTGTCTCTCAAAAATAAATAAATGTAAAAAAAAATTTTTTTTAATGCTTACAGAACACTTACTTAGTTGCAGGCCCCACTCCAAGCACTTTGCAAATGTTATAAGGTAGCTCCCACGCATCTTCAATAGTCAGCGAAAGGAACAGCTAGTTCTATGCCCAGAGAAGGTGATACTCACCCTAAAGAAAATTCTCGAGGGCATGGCATGGGGTTCTCCTTTCCACGTCTGACTGGCAAAAGACACCTTTTCACTCTGCCTCCTGCTGGCAGCACCCGCTCTCATATGAATCTTCCCTTCTCTCCTTGGTAAGCGAGCCGGGGTTCCCCCGGACCCACGCTATCTTTGTCCTCCCCGCAGACTTCCCTCCGGTCTTCCACATCAAACTCAAGGACCAGGTGCTGCTGGAGGGAGAGGCAGCCACCCTGCTCTGCCTGCCAGCGGCCTGCCCTGCACCGCACATCTCCTGGATGAAAGGTAAGGAGAACACCCCGGTCACAGACAGCGGGCAGGCAAGTGGCCCCAGGGCCAGGGGATGCTCAGGGGAGGTGGTAACTGGGGGGTCCGGCGCTGTCTCACTCGGCAGCCCCCTCTGCTCTTCCCGGCCCCCAGACAAGCAGTCCCTGCGATCCGAGCCCTCGGTGATCATCGTGTCCTGTAAAGACGGACGGCAGCTTCTAAGCATCCCCCGGGCGGGCAAGCGGCACGCTGGGCTCTATGAATGCTCAGCCACCAACGTCCTGGGCAGCATCACCAGCTCCTGTACCGTGGCTGTGGCCCGTGAGCCTGGGGCAGGGACTGGGGGGGGTGGGCAGCGACTGCCCATGGTAGGCCAGGGCTTGAGGGCCTCTAGGCTGGCGCACTGGGGCTCACTGGGGCTCCCCTCCTCTTGCCAGGCATCCCAGGAAAGTTAGCTCCTCCTGAGGTGCCCCAGACCTACCAGGACACAGCGTTGGTGCTCTGGAAGCCGGGAGATAGCCGGGCACCTTGCACATACACGCTGGAGCGGCGGGTGGACGGTGAGGGACGCGGCAGGCTGGTGGGAGGAGGGGGTGGGAGCTGGGAGGTGCACGGGCTCCCTGGAGACGATTGTCCTCCCTGGGCTCCTCACAGACAGCCCTGGGAGCTTGGGCCACCCCTTCGGTGGCCTCAGCCCCTCCCCCATGCTGCCCTACAGGGGAGTCTGCGTGGCACCCCGTGAGCTCAGGCATCCCCGACTGTTACTACAACGTGACCCACCTGCCCATTGGTGTGACCGTGAGATTCCGTGTGGCCTGTGCCAACCGTGCTGGCCAAGGGCCTTTCAGCAACCCTTCTGAGAAGGTCATCGTCAGGGGCACCCAAGGTCAGCGGGACAGGGGAGGGGAGGTGGCCAGGGAACTAGGGTTTTCCCCCGGGGGTACCATGGTGATGATTTTCTTTGTCTCCACTCAGATTCCTCAGTTCCGCCATCTGCTGCTTCCCACGACGCCCCTGTTACCTCAGGGCCAGCCAGGGCCCCACTGCCTCACTCTCCTACCTCACTGGCCCCATCCCCGCCCCCCACTCCCACTCCTGCCCCCCCAGCCCCTCCAACAGCCGCCCTCAGCCCCTCATCTCCCCCAACACCCCCCAGCCAGGCCTTGTCCTCACTCAAGGCCGTGGGTCCACCTCCCCAAACCCCCCCACGAAAGCACAGGGGCCTGCAGGCTGCCCAGCAAACAGAGCCCACCCCACCCAGTGCCCAGGCTACCCCAAGTGAGCCCAAGTCTTCCGTCCCCGACACTGGGACCCCAAGCCCAGCCTCCACCCCCCAAGGGGTTAAGCCAGCGTCTTCCTCCACTCCCTTGTATATGGTAACCTCCTTTGTGTCTGCACCCCCAGCCCCCGAGCCCCCAGCCCCCGAGCCCCCTCCCGAGCCCACCAAGGTGACTGTGCGAAGCCTCAGCCCAGCCAGGGAGGCGGTCACCTCCCCTGTGGGCGGTCCCCGCAGCTCTCCTGGGCCGGAGGGCACTACTCTTCGACAGGGGCTCCCTCAGAAGCCCTACACCTTCCTAGAGGAGAAGGCCAGGCAAGTGGGTCCGGGGAAGGGGCGGAGGACAAAGGGGGGAGTGGGCGGGGTGCAGGGAATAGAGAAGATTAGGTTGCCCTGGGCAGGGCTGGGGAGGGACTGAGATCTGGGTGCCTGGCATAGTAAATTCAGATTGTCTCTACCAGGCACGATGCTAAGCTCTTTAACCATAGGATGCCATTTAATCTTCATAACTCGGAGAGACAGAGAGAGACTGCGTTATTATCAGCAGCCATTTCACAGCTAGGGAAACTGAGGTTGGAGAGGTGATGGGATTTGCCTGAGGCGCGGAGCCAGTTAAAGTGGCAGAGCTGAGACTCCAACCCAGGTTCCTGGGATTGAACGTCAGAAGCCACACTCCGAACCGCTGTGTACTTGATGTCCCCGCTCCGCCCACCTCCTTCCTCTGAGCACGTGGTGTCCCCCCCATACACATATAGGGGCCGCTTCGGTGTAGTGCGTGCGTGCCGGGAAAACGCCACCGGGAGGACGTTCGTGGCTAAGATTGTGCCCTACGCTGCTGAGGGCAAGCGGCGCGTCCTGCAGGAGTATGAGGTGCTGCGGACACTGCACCATGAGCGGCTCATGTCCCTGCACGAGGCCTACATCACCCCACGTTACCTCGTGCTCATCGCTGAGAGCTGCGGGAACCGGGAACTCCTCTGTGGGCTCAGCGACAGGTACCTGGGCATCCTGGGGGAGCAGTGAGCCAGTGGGGAGGAGGGGAGCTGAGCTGGGATGTCACCTGCTCCGCCTGGGCCTCCTGCCCCCCAGGTTCCGGTATTCAGAGGACGACGTGGCCACCTACGTGGTGCAGCTGCTACAAGGCCTGGACTACCTCCACGGCCGCCACGTGCTGCACCTGGACATCAAGCCCGACAACCTGCTGCTGGCGCCTGACAACGCCCTCAAGATTGTGGACTTCGGCAGTGCCCAGCCCTACAACCCCCAGGCCCTGCGACCCCTGGGCCACCGCACAGGCACGCTGGAGTTCATGGGTGAGGGCGCCATGCCAGCCAGGGGTTGGGGTGCTACCCGAGGGGCGGAAGCCAGGGCTCCCTCCACTTCACTCACGTATGTGCCATTTATTGAGTGCTTACTGTATGTGAGCAATGAATTCAGTCCTTTCCATGGATTTTCTCTTTTCTTTTCTTTCTTTTTTTTTTAATGATTTTTTTATTATTTATTTTTGAGAGAGAGACAGCATGAGCAGGGGAGGGTCAGAGAGAGAGGGAGACACAGAATCTGAAGACAGACTTCAGGCTCTGAGCTAGCTGTCAGCACAGAGCCTGACGCGGGACTCAAACCCACGAACTGTGAGATCTTGACCTGAGCCGAAGTCGGACGCTTAACCGACTGAGCCACCCAGGCGCCCCTCTTTTTTTTTTTTTAAGGTTATTTATTCTGTGTGTATGAGAGAGAGAGAGAGAGAGAGAGAGAGCATGGGTTGGGGAGGGGCAGAGAGAGAGGGAGAGAGAGAATCCCAAGCAGGCTCCACACTGTCAGCACAGAGCCCGATGCGGGGCTCGAACTCACGAACTGTGAGATCACGACCTGAGCCGAAATCTAGAGTCAGCCGCTTAACTGACTGAGCCACCCAGGCACTCCCCCGTGGATTATATTTTCAATAGCCCTAGAGATTGGCATAACGTTACCCCCGTTTTGCAGATGAAACAGAGGTGCAGTGACGTTAAGTATTTGTCCGACATCAGACAGTTTATAAATGGGAGAGCCAGGATTTGATAAAACTGGACAGAGAGGAGATCAATTATTAATATATATAAATAAGGTAAACCAGCTACCGTTTAGCTACCTTCTAAATACTTTATGTTCATTATCTCTTGGAGTTATTCTACAAGCCACACTTTACAGATGAGGAAATGGAGAGCCAGACAGGTTTAGTACGTTGCCAGCATCCCGTGGCTAGAAGGGACAGGCCTGGGATTAGCGCCAGCCAGGCTGATTTCAAGGGCTCTTAACCTTGATGTTGGCCACGCTCTTTGTGAATAGGTGCCCTACCTCAGGGCTGATCTGAGGGAGCTAGTGGCCCTGGTCCCCAGTTCCTCTGCAGTTCTGGGGACCCCACCATTCAGTACCTGGGCTGATTCTTCAGGGGGCCCGAATCTCCGCTGGGGGCCACCCCTACTCCCGTTCTTCCGTTGTACCCATGGTCTTGTGACCTGGGCGTTGTCCTGCTCCTTGAGCCCCCAGGGGCCTCCCTTGTCTCTCCCGCTCCCCTGCCATCAGGAAGCTGGTTCAGCTTGGCCTCTGTCTCCTGTCAGCTCCTGAGATGGTGAAGGGAGAACCCATCGGTTCCGCCACGGACATCTGGGGAGTGGGTGTGCTCACCTACATCATGTGAGTGCCCCTGGGACCCCCCTTCCGCCTACATCCCTCCCCCGACTCACAGCCTCCCCAGCACACGAGTGCACGCGCTCAGCCCAGGCCCAGAAGACCTATCTCTGAGCACTGTGCCCCTCTGAACCCCCCCCCCCACTAATGTCCCCCTGGGGCTGTGAGCTGACCTTCGGTCCACATGGGTCACCGGACTGTCTCCACAACAGGCTCAGTGGACGCTCCCCCTTCTATGAGCCAGATCCCCAGGAAACAGAGGCTCGGATTATGGGGGGCCACTTTGATGCCTTCCAGCTGTACCCTAACACCTCCCAAAGCGCCACACTCTTCTTGCGGAAGGTCCTCTCGGTACACCCCTGGTGAGTAGGTCCCACACTCGCCCGGCATTACCGGCCCCAGGGCCCCAGACCACCCCTGCCAAGCCCGAGCTGGAGCCCTCCCCAGTTTCTCCCCGGCCAGTGCTCACACACCACTACTACTAAATGGTTGTTTTCTCCACCGCTGGTGCCTTTCAGCCCTGTGAGGTAGGCAGAATCACCATCCCCGTTCCAGAGCTGGGGAGACCGAGCCCCGAGCTTAGGGATGGAATCCAGGACTGGGACTTGGGTCTGCGGGAGGGCGGAGCCTTCCAGGCTCACTGTCCACCCCCCCCCCCACCCCGCGCCGGCCTGGCAGGAGCCGGCCCTCCCTGCAGGACTGCCTGGCCCACCCGTGGCTACAAGACGCCTACCTGATGAAGCTGCGCCGCCAGACGCTCACCTTCACCACCAACCGGCTCAAGGAGTTTCTGGGCGAGCAGCGGCGCCGCCGGGCCGAGGCTGCCACCTGTCACAAGGTGCTGCTCCGCTCCTACCCAGGCAGCCCCTAGCGGCTCAGACCACAGCCTGGCCTCGGGCTTCAGCTCGGGGTTCCACTGAGGCCACGGGACATTCCAGGGCCCATGCCGAGCCGGGTGGGCCCAGGGCTTCGGACACCAGCAGCAGCAACATCCAGCCGGGCTATTACCTCACGGACCTGCAGGGACAGAGGCCCTGGGCTTTGCCGATGCCACCCCGGCCAAGGGCCAGAGGGGGAGACCCATGGGCCAGGCTGGGCGGGGGTGGGGGCACAGGGGCAGGGAAGTAGGAAGAGGGGCAAGAAGGGAATGGGTAAGAGACAAGGAAAAGAAGCCAAGGGACCGGGAGAGGAGATTCTAGGAAGGTTCTGGGGGTAGAGACAATGCATGGGGTGGGGGAGCCAACTGAGCAGGGTGTGAATAGCTGGAGAGGAAGAAGAGGAAGAAGCCCAGCGTGTCAGGGGCATGGGCTGGAAGTGAGTGTTGGTGGAACAGGGACAGGACATGGAGAGTGTGCTAGGGAGCCAGAGCCAGCACGTGAGGGAGGGCAGCAAAGTGGGGCATGGAGAGGAGAGGACTCAGGTGGGGTGGGCTGGGGTGGGCCAGCTGCCAGCATCCCAGAAGGAGAACCGGGAGCGCTGGGGCCTGGAGGCCTGAGATTACCTGAGCCAGTGCTCCCTGTGGATGCAGCTGTGAGCACTCTGCTGGCCCGAGGATGTCCCCGCTGCCCCTCTGTGGCCTTCACCCTTCTTCCCATTCATATTTATTTATTTATTGACTTTTATGAAATCTCCCTTCCATCCGATTCCTATTGCCCATGTTGTCCTGACCATCCCCTCAGCCGTCCAGCTGTCTGTGCAGCTGTCTGTCTGTCTGTCACAAGGAAAATAAAAACGGCAAGCAGCAGGACCTCTGTGTGGTCGATGGGGAGGGATGACTGGGGGGACAGGGTGCTGGGGGTGCTGGGACAGGGGCATTTCAGCCTGCTCTTGGCCAGTGAGAGCCGAGGTACAAGAGCTAGCATCTTAGGACCATGGCTCCTGACCCTGACCCTCCCGACCCCTCAGCTTTCTCTTATTCTGCCACTCCTCCTAAAGTTTCTGGAATCCTGGCAGGACCACTGACTCCCCCCCCCCACCATCTGACCAGGCTCTGGTGGCCCCCATCTCTTCTCACATATTACCTCACTGCAACTGGGAGGATACTGGGCTCCAGAATGTACCAGCCCGCACCCCCAAGGCTGGCCTGGCCTCGTTCGCTCTGCCCAGGAGACAGGCCAGCTCTGGTCCCGACCCCTGGAACAGAAGAGGTTTCATCAGGATAATTGGCAAGATCGTGAGGATGGTATGAAGCACCACAGAGGAATCCAGGACATGCTCTCGCTCCATGCTTTTGTGTTAGAGCACCAGTCAGGCACGTGGGGCGCCAGCTGCACAAGGCCATGGCCAGCGTGTCTGCTGAGAGAGGGCCACAGATGAGCATCTTCCTAGAGCCAAGGGGCACGTCAACCTGGATCTTCTTGTCCCCGTGGCACGCGAGGGAGTCTGACGGGTGCTGAGGCTCCTTGACTCTAGCTGCTCGCCTGGAACCCCAGAGAATGGTCACTGGGTCCTAGAACTGAGCTGCCCTGCCCAGGGCTGAAGGGGAGGAGGGAGCCAATTCTCCTTGCGTCCAGAGGGGCTGTTTCCCACCCCTCCCCACCTTGGAAACTCTGTTCCTGGCAAAGTGAAAGGAATTAAAGTCTCCTCCCACCACGAGCAGAGAGAGGTAGCGCTGGTGTGTTGCTGACTGCGGTCGAGGGCCCCGTGGCTGTGTCCCAAACAACCTTTCGCCCAGCCTAGCCCAGCCCAGCCTCTCTGGCTCGCAGGAACCCCAGAGAAGAGGCAAATCCCATCATCATAAAATAACAGCTGGAAGGGACTCCATCATAAAATGTTGAAGCCAGCTGTAAGGGACTACAGAGACGTCTTGCCCACCTGTCATTTTAACGATGAAGATATACAGTTTGCCTGTGAGAATCTTTAATCCCCTACTCACTGCAAGTGTTTTCATACAAAAATGAGGTGCCTGAACTCATATCTTGATAAATGGTAAAATTCCTCTCCCATCCCCACTCTGATCTTGAGCTCCCTTCCCATCTCCATTGAAAATGGCATGTGAACTGCTTGTTCCAAACCCGGAGGAGCAAAGGTAATTTATGTCAGCAGGGCTGTGTCAAAATTGCTCTGATCAAAAGGTGACAGTGCTCCACACCTGGGCGGGCAATTACAATGAGTGGAAGCAATGCCCTACCTGGTGCCCTGGGCTGGGTAGGCTGGACTCCAGGCAAGTCCCAGCAGCGTTAACTGAACCCCTTCACCCAAGCTGTCTGATGTCCCTATGCACTAGTGGACGACCCCAAAGGGGCTTGGGCAGACCTAGAATTGGGGAATAGGCATTAATGCCAATCTCCCGGGACAGCGCAGGTCAGCCAGACCCTACTATGTCACATGGAGGGAAGTGAGTGGGACTGGGGTGGTAGAAGAGGGTGCTGTTCTCAGAAATCTTTACGTCCCCTCTAGGTTTATCTCAGTTGACCGCCAGGGGGCACAGTACGGAAATGACAACCCTAGACTCCCAGGGCCAGGGGAGTAAGTGTTCCGGATTGGTCCTGACAGCCACACTGCCCTCTCATAATTGGCTGGATGGCCAGTGAAGTACCCCGCTACCCTAGCTTCATTCAGGGACACCCTCACAAACACTTGTGTCCCTTAACCGACAGTGTCCTGGGAAGGGCATGTTGTCTGACTGTCTGGGGACTGACCAGAGTGTAAAGCTGCCCCAGCTGGGAGCTGAATCTCTTGTCACTCCTGGTCCTCCCAGGAGTGGGATGGTTACCCCCTGCCCTGGGAGAGGATGGGGACTCATCCAGCTGCCCAGCTGTCCAGGTGCTGACATGAAGTGCACCCCAGAGCTGCTCGGGTTTCCTCCCCCGGGCCTGCCCCAGAGGCTGAGCCAGCAACCCAACACATCCTCAGGCTAAATAAGGAGCCCACTTGGGTCAGTGGGCGGGGCTGGGGTCCCCGGGGGGCTTGGGGCAACCACGCCA
This sequence comes from Cryptoprocta ferox, assembly GCA_028646485.1. Classification (NCBI taxonomy): domain Eukaryota; kingdom Metazoa; phylum Chordata; class Mammalia; order Carnivora; family Eupleridae; genus Cryptoprocta; species Cryptoprocta ferox. The sequence goes on from CM053578.1 coordinate 89,442,780, forward strand.
AACAAGGCAAGGAGGGGAGCGATGTATAAAACCGGGGCCCTGGGCTGAGCACCTGCTCGCGCCCCTACTGTGCCTTCCAGAAGGGCTCTGTCCCACCTCCTACCCAGCTAGTCGACCCAAGTCCCGAAGTCGACCCGCCCACGGTGAGTCCCCATCCTCAGACCAGCCCCAGACACTCCCATCCCCCAGGATGTTCTGCACTGACAGGGAAAAGGCTGAAAGTCAAAGTCTCTGTGTCAGCCTAGACCCCATGTTTGTTTCGCACTCCCCAGATGTCCAAAGCAGCTCCCGCCAAAAAACCAGCGGCTGCGGCCCCGCCTCCGGGATGTACCCTGGATATCAACGACCCCCAGGTCCAGAGGGCAGCCATTCGCATCCAGGCCTCTTACCGGGGCCACAGGTGAGGCGGGAGCCCGGAGCCCTCAGGAGGAGGGGAGCTGGAGCTGCAGAAAACTCCCTGCTGCGTGGGGGATGGAAGCTGAGCACAGTGTTAGGGACCGCTGGGGTCAGTGGACTTAGGGGAGAGTGGTTAGTGAGGTGTGGCACGGTGGCCGACAAGAATAAATCATTTCATCAGGGTAACAATTCAAGAGCAGGCTCCTTCCGAACCCACCCCCACATTTAAAGTTCTAGTGGACCGAGTTGGGGGAGGGGAGGGCAAGGGACTTGGTGCCGGCTGTCCAGAGCCGTGTCGTGGGAGCTCTGGGCCCTGAGCCGGCTCTCTGATAGGTCCCGGAAGGAACTTCGCGAGAAGGGGCCACCACGAGTGCTGGAGCCACTGAAGGACGTGGTGCTGATCGAGGGCAGCGCGGCCAAGCTGACTTGCCGCATTTCGGCTTTCCCGGACCCATTCATCCGCTGGAGCAAGGACGGCAAAGAACTGCGCGACGGGCCCAAGTACCGTTACATCTTCGAGGACCCTGACGTGGTCGCCCTGGTGGTGCGCGACGGCGAGCTGGCAGACCTGGGCCAGTACAGCATCAACGTAACCAACCCCTTCGGCCAGTGCTCTGACTCGGCGCGCATCCTGGTGGAAGGTAAGCTTGCCCCCGGGGCCACCACGCAGAGCGGCGCCACCGCCAGGCGCCGCAGTGGGTCCAGCGGCGCGCGATCCGCTGGGCCTAGCGGAGTCCCGATGGGGTTGGGGGACGCAGCCTGTTTCAGGAGCCCTTCCCACCCAGACGGAGAAGCCCTCAGTGGGCTTCAGTCACTCCACACCAGGGCCCCAAGGTCACATTGAGCCAGAGGCAGAACCAGCGTTAGGGCCCCAGGTCTTCGGGCTCCAACCCAGGGCAATTTCCACTACCCGGAGCTGTGTCCAAAGCACCGAGAGGTGTAAACATTCCCGGGCTTTCACTCGTACTATCTCTTTGGATCCTCCATTCCCACCGTGGGAAGTTGGACCGGCAGCTACTAGTCCGGTGGAACAGCTGAGATGAAGCCGCAGAGAGGCTACACACTTGCCCAACGTCACACTGCGAGTTTAAATCCATCTCATATTTAGCGCTGGGTAATTACCTGGGGAGGTGATGCCCCTGCCCCGCCTCGCCCCTAGGACCCTCACTAGGTCGCATACCCTTTCTCTTCTAGTCCCTGCGAAGATTCAAAAGGGACCGGATAACACTAAGGCGCGCAAAGGCGCCACGGTGACGCTGACTGCGGAGATCATGGGCGAGCCTGCGCCCGACGTAGGCTGGACCAAGGACGGGGAGGACATCGAGGAGGATGACAGGCGAGGGGGCGGGGACCTGCCGCTGGGGCGGAAAGGGGCCCAGAAGACTGGCGGGAGTGGGCCGGGGGCGGGGAATGGGAGGCGAGCACCAGAGCTGGCTAACTGGCCGGACCCCGGGCGCCCATAACCTGACCGCGGCCCGCCCTCCCCACTCCCGCTCTCCCCGCCAGGGTGTTCTTCGAGATCGGCAGTACCACCACGACGCTGACCATCCGCCGGGCCACGCCCGAGGACAGCGGCAAGTACGAGGTGTACGTGGAGAACAGCCTGGGCATGGACCAGAGCTTCGCTCGTGTGGACGTGGCCTGAAAGGAACGCTCGGACCTTTCGCCCTGGCTCCAAGCCCCGGGGTGGGTGGGACCGACAACCCTCCTCCATCTCGCTTAATAAAGCTGCTCTCTCTGACCCTCCGCACGTTCTGTTCTTTGGAGACGCCGTTTCTTCTCCCCTGCACTCGCACCCACGCTTACTCCAGACCCACACACCAAGGTCACAGAATGTTGGGGTCAGAATGTTTGGAGAGTGGCTGGCCCAGTGCTTTATTTTACAGACAAGCTTTATCTGAGACAAGCTTTCTGTCACCGTCCGAAGCTCCTTCCCTTCCCAGCCGGACGGTCGGAGGAGCTTAAGACTCCGCCTTCTCTTTTTCTGAGCGCCTCACGCCCCACCCACTCGCGGCGGCTGGAGGCTCTCGCCACGCCCATCTCAAGGCTGGCCACACCCCCTCCCGTCTCTAGCCCCGCCTCTCCGTGACCCTGTTCTCTACTTTGGCTGCTACTGCTGGGCCCATTCCTGGACAGTTCGGAGTCCTAATCTTAGCTTCCAGCCTCTGCCTCTTAGGCCCCACCCTTCTCTTTAGTCACGCCCCTGATCCCTTGGCCGCGCCCCTTCTTCTCCCATTAGTCCCACCTCCCTCCTCTTTCATAGTTAGAAGCTGAGGGGTAAAGGGGAGGGCTATGGCAATCAAGGTCTTAAGAACTACTATTCCCGGCATACGCCGCGAAGGAGTTCTCGCGAGTTGCGAGAAGACACGTGCGCGGAAGGAGCAAGCGCTAGCTGGAGGCAGAACGGGAATAAAGGGCCCTAGTAGTGGTAAAGGGAGCTGATGGAGGGGTGGCGAAAGGGGTAGAGGGAAGAGGACCGCCCCTAGACCCAGGGCTGCGCGGAGGTCCCGGCTGGCCTTTCGGAGGTCTGCTCTTGTGTTAGCCCCGCCGCCGCTGGCTACGCAAGGCTAGGGTTTGTTAGACGGAGTCAGTTGTAGGGTTCGGAGGGTCAGCAATCAATGCTCCGAATCCAGAGTTTCAGCACTTGTCGCCAGTATTGGGACTCAGGGGATAGTAGATTACGTGTTTGAGATGCCAAGGGAATCTGTCTTTTGATTCAGGGATCATCACTTAGGATTCATGTTCAGCATGTAGAGGGTTTTTGCTCGGACTTGGGATTCATCAGATGCGGATCAGTGTTACCTTATTTCTAGGGATTCACTCTTAAGATTGCAGTTAAATATCTAGGACATATTCAGGATTTGAGATTCAGTATTCAGGGTTCACTCTTGGGATTCAGGGCTTAACATGTACAGCATAAGAATGTAACAATTGGAAATCATTGGGTTTGGGGTTTCGGTTTTGAGGTTTGGGGTCCAAGAGGTCTATTACTGAGTTTCTGAATTAGCTGAATTTGTTTATGGCCACAGGGAAGCCTGTTGGATCAAATTGCAGGGTGTGAATTTCAGGATTTAGGAGAAATCACAACGGGGTTTTAAGGTCACCCCTTTAAGGTTTTAAGGGTTGGATTTGAGATGTATGGGATTTGTGAGGTGTATCCAGGGAAGGACTACATTGAATTTTGGATTTACATCCCGTGAGAGGGCTGTTTGTATTTGGCGTTTGGGGTTTGCTTGGGATGTGAGTGGGGTTCTTGGCTTGGAGTGTGAGATCTGAGCCTGATTTCTCTGTTGGGATTTGAGGTTTAGGTAGCAATTGCCACCATGCTGAAAGCTGTGATCCTGATCGGAGGCCCTCAAAAGGGTGAGGAGCCCGGGGAAAGGAGTAGGGAGGTTGGGCTGGAGTGGTTGGTGGAGTGATTGGTGGAGCGGTTGGTGGAGTGGTTGGTGGAGCGGAGGCCGAGGGAGGGAGGCAGGAAGCTGAAATGGGCTTCTGTCTCCTCTCTCAGGGACTCGCTTCAGGCCTTTGTCTTTTGAGGTGCCCAAACCCCTGTTTCCAGTGGCAGGGGTCCCTATGATCCAGCACCACATTGAGGCTTGTGCCCAGGTAACCCCATAGGCTCCCCACTCCCACCTCACTTCTGCTCATCTCCTTCATACTGTACGTCCCCCTTTCCAACCATGTCCTGTTCCCACCAGGCATAGCTCCAAAGACTACCATTTACAAATGACAATGTGAATGGTGTCCCTCGGAGTTATGCAGTGCAACTGCCCTGCTGTCCTTCCTAATCTGGTCTCTCATCTGGCCTCTTCTTGTTTAGATTTCACTCCTATTTTTAAAGCATGGGGTGTGAGTGCGGGCAGGAATCTTAGAGACCATTGAAAGCTGTAGCATGAGGAACCTTAATGATTAGCAAAGCATGGAACTCAAACCCTTGCTCACTATGGAGCTAATTTCTGTCTTGCTTTTGGCATTGGGTCAGGCAGGGTTTTATCTGAATCCAGTCTCTGCCTGTTCTCAGGACTTGAGTAAATTGCTCCCCACTTTGTGAGCCTTGGTTTCCTTATTTGTCTAATGGGGTGATTAAACCTACTTTGTGGGGTGACAGAGCTTAGAGATGAGGTTGGTAAAGTGCCTAGTACAAAGTAGGCACTTGATAAATGGTACCCTTATCTCATGCGGATCTCAAGCTCAGATTGACAGATAATAAATATGGGGGGAAATGAAAGGATTATCTTTTCAAAAATACAGCCTGGTGGGCAGAATCTTTCCTAGGGTGATCCTCAGAAGTGGGGGTGGGGTGGGGGGAATAATAAAATAATAAGAGATTGAATACCCAGGGGCAGACTTCCTCTAACTTCCTTTTTGTCTGGAGGAGAAATCAGACCAGAGGGGTAAAGTGAGTGCCTGGGGGCCCCACAGCTGAGACCAAAACTGTGGTCTCTTGACTCCTGGGACAGTACCAGGGGATCCCCCAACATTCCCTCCTATCAGATATTTTCTTTTTCCTCTTGTTCTCAGGTCCCTGGGATGCAGGAGATTCTGCTCATTGGTTTCTACCAACCTGACGAGCCCCTTACCCGGTTTCTAGAGGCTGCCCAGCAGGAGTTTAACCTTCCAGTCAGGTGTTTGGGCACACGTGCCGTATGGGAATGGGGGACGGTGACCTATCCCTCAGAGTGGTTATGAGTGGGTTGAGTCGGTGTTTGCCAGACTTCTCCCTTCTATACTGGGAGGCTTCTGGTTTGGGCCTCTCTGAATCCCTGATATATTAGCCTTAGGCAGGTGTACTCCTTGGAGCAAGAGGGGTCAGATGCCAGGCTCTGGATATCTGCCTCCTTTGATCTCACCGGAGCTGGCTCTGGGGTCCCTGGGGACAGGTACCTGCAGGAATTTGCACCCCTGGGCACAGGGGGTGGTCTCTACCATTTCCGGGACCAGATCCTGGCTGGGGGCCCTGAGGCCTTCTTCGTGCTCAACGCTGATGTCTGCTCCGACTTCCCCTTGAGTGCTATGTTGGATGCCTACAGACGCCAGCCTCACCCTTTCTTGCTCCTTGGCACCACGGTGAGGGAGCCGGGAGGGCTGGAGGGTGTAAAGGGGGTGATCCAGAGAAGGTCCTGGAACGCAGAGTGTCGGGGACGCAGGGGCAGCCCAGGGAGCCGGAGTGGAACTGGCATCAAGAGGGAAATAAATGTGCCAGAAATCCCAGCAGTAGCGGGGGTGGCGGTGGAGACCCTGAGCCCTGTGGCTGCCTGGAAAGGAGGGGGAGGGCAGCTGTCACTTCTCCCCCTGCTGAAGGCCTGTCACTGGCAGAAATACATGTCAGGTGCTGCAGAGGAGGGAAAGAAAGCAAGAAAACAGACCTTGCTGCCCTGGACCAGGCGGGTCATTGTTTTGGTGTGTCTGTCTTTCAGGCTAACAGGACACAATCCCTCAACTACGGCTGCATTGTAGAGAATCCTCAGACACATGAGGTGAGAGCAGGGAGGGGGCTGGCTGGGTTCTTACTCTGTGTCATCATTCCCCCACCCCTCTGCCTCTAGAGAATGCTGGAATGCATTTTTTTGTTTTGTTTTTTTTTAAGCAATTTATTTATTTTGAGAGAGAGAGAGCTAGTGCATGCGTGTGTGGGCACAAACACACACACACACACACACACACGTGTGAGGGAGGGGCAGAGAGAGAGGGAGAGAAAGAGAATCCCAAGCAGGTTCCATCCTGTCAGTGCAGAGCCCGATGTGGGGCTCCATCCCACAAACTGTGAGATCATGACGTGAGCTGAAATCAATAGTTGGATGCTCAACCTACCGAGCCACCCAGGCGCCCTGAGAATGCTGGAATGCTATTGGATAGGCCCCAGGGCTGTCACACTGGTGGGGCATACCCTTGGCTGTTCATCTTCTGTCCCTTCTAGAGCGACTGGCAAAGAGCCAAGGGGTTACAGTCATTTCCCTGGGGTCAGCGCCCTGATAGATGTATGCACAGGGTGCTATGGGAACACAAAAGGAGGCCCACCCCTGCCTTGCCTGGGTGGGGGCAGGGAGAGCTCCTGGAGGAGGCAAGGTCTGAGCCGAGTTAAATTCACATAGAGGAGGAAGGAGAACGGAAGACATTGCAGGTAGGGGGCCTGAAAGGCAAAGCAGAGGCTGTCTGTCCTTGTTTGTGAAACTCCCGGCCCCTGAGCCTAATTGACTTTCACACCGACCTTTAATTTGCTCAAGCTTTAGTATTAACAATACATCTGAACAGGCACACACACGTACACATACACACATACACATAAATATGTGTGATTTTTTTTTTAAGTTTTATGCTAGGCACGAGCTAGATGTTAGAGAAACTGAGCCAAAGAAATATAATCCCTGCCTCTCACGAACCCCCAGTCAGTGGGAAACACAGGCAAAAATCAAACATTGCAAATGACGCAGGTGGCACGGTGAGGTGTAGCCAGAGGCCACGGGTGCCCAGACCCGAGAAGCTAACTGTGGGGCGGGACTAGAGCAGACTCACAGAGGCAGTGGCAGTGTCAGCCGGGTTTTGAGAGCTGAGTTTTCCAGATGAAGAGCGGAGAAAGGGCATTCCAGGCACAGGCATGCCATGGCACTGAATTGTGCTCCAGGGGTGCTGGGAGGTGGGGAGGATTGGGAGGGGAAAGGCACGAAGTTGGGGACTTATCTTGAAGGTGAAGGGCAGTGACTGACTGCATTTAGGAAGACCAGCCTGGCAGCAGGGAGTTCCCAGAGATCAGAAGGTCTCGGGGGGTGGTGACAGCAGCCCTTCCTCTACTGAACCCAGCCTGCTCTGTCTCCAGGTCCTGCACTACGTAGAGAAACCCAGCACTTTTGTTAGTGACATCATCAACTGCGGCATCTACCTCTTTTCCCCGGAAGCCCTGAAGCCCCTTCGGGATGTCTTCCAGCGTAACCAGCAGGATGGGCAACTGTGAGGCGGGCCCCATGGCCCTGTACCCAAGTACCACCCTGTCCCGGACCCCCTCCCCCCCGCCCCCCCAGTCTCTGCAGACTCCATCTCCACCCGCTCACCTTCCTCCTTCCTCTTCCTTTCCTCTTGTCATCCCCAGCCTTGCCTTCCCAGTCCCTCCCCTTCTAACCTCATTCTGTCCCTCTTCCTTATCCATCCCAGTTCCTCCTCTGTCACTGCCTGCCCACTTCCCTTCTGGTCCATTTCTCTCAAGCCCTAAGTGTCCCAGAGATGTCTTTCAGAACAGAAGGCAACACGCACACTTGGGCGCACACACGCTTGGGTGTGGAGACATGCAGAGAGAGAGAGGAAGACACACACACACACACACACACACACACACACACACACACACATACTCTGCCAGGCTGACGCTGCCCTCAGAGCATAGTGCCCAGAGTCCTGCTGGCCACAGTCCCCTCCCCAGCTCATCCTTGTAGGCCGGGGACCTGTTTCCCCCACCCCCACGGGTCCTGCCCTTCACTCCCTCCTCCCCACCTGGCCCCCCATCTCATGCCTCGGTCTCTCACTCCCATCCATCTCTGCTTCTCTCTCCATCTCTCCTGGCCTCTGTCTTTTTCTGCTGAGCTGGCATCTCTACCATCTCTTTCTCTCCCTCTCTTTCTGTGACTGTCTCTGCCCTCACCAGCTGTCTTCCTCTGGGGTGAGTGTCTGTGTTTCATTCCATCCCGTGAGTGGGAGGGTAGCCGGAGGTGGGGTTTGGAGGAGTGAACTGGGAGGAGAGTAGGAAAATGGGAGGAAGCTATATCTGGGTGAACTCCTTGGACATGGGGTAGAGATGGGCTCTGGGTCCATACCTGGGGATCCCCTGGTATCCTAGCTAGGGGTGGGAGGGTGATGTGGGTAAGGGCGGCCGGAGAGTCTCCTGGGACATAAGCGTCCCGTTGGAGAGGATCGGACCAGACCCGGAGAGGGGGGTGGGATTCCCTCAGATTCCTATCCCTGAGAGGCTGCGTTGGTCTCCCAGGCCGGCTCAGCCAGAGAACTGATGCCCATGTCCTCTCCTCTCTGCCAGTGAGGACTCTTCAGGCCTGTGGCGGGGGGCAGGCACCATCCGCCTGGAGCAAGATGTGTTCTCGGCCCTGGCTGGACAGGGCCAGATCTACGTACACCTCACCGATGGTATCTGGAGCCAGATCAAGTCTGCAGGGTACGTATGCCTCTGCGAGGCGACTGGGACACCTGGGGGTTGAGACTTTCTGGTGGCAGGCACCTGCTGGGCCCTGAACTCCTGTTCCTCTTCGTGGCCCCTCCAGCTCAGCCCTGTACGCCTCCCGCCTCTACCTGGGCCAGTACCAGCTCACTCATCCAGAACGCCTGGCCAGGCACACCCCAGGCGGTCCACGAATCCGAGGTACCCAGCCTGTCCCCTTCTTCGTCTTTGCCCCCAACCCCAGCCCCCTGTACCCTCTGAGCCATGACTCCCAACCTCAGATTCAGAGGTGAAGACTCAGTCCCTGCCCTGGTTTAGGGGATTTGCCCCCAGGTCTTCTCTTCTGTTTCTAGGAAATGTTTACATCCACCCAACTGCCAAGGTGGCCCCGTCCGCTGTGGTGAGTGGTGGGCCAGGCTGTCCGGCTGGGTGGGGCGGTGCGGGGCACTCCTGAGCTCAGAGTGCCAGGCTGCGCACTGTCAGCCCATTGCGTGGCCACGAGCAGGTCCCTTCCCCGCGTCTGTTCTACGAAGGGGTTGGATTCGGGTTTCTCCAAGGCCCTCCAGGGCTCATAGTATGTGTTCCTCTCCACAGCTGGGCCCCAATGTCTCCATCGGGGAGGGAGTGACTGTGGGCGAGGGTGTGCGGCTCCGAGAGAGCATTGTCCTTCATGGAGCCACGCTGCAGGTAGGCGGCCCAGGCGTGGCACCCTGAGTCTGGAAGGGAGGTGTTAGCCTGCGGGCTCCGCATCTGGCCCGTTCTACTCCCTCACTTCACACTGTCATGTTTGGCAGGAGCACACATGTGTTCTGCACACCATTGTGGGCTGGGGGAGCACTGTGGGGCGCTGGGCCCGTGTGGAAGGTACCCCCAATGACCCCAATCCCAACGACCCCCGAGCGCACATGGACAGTGAGAGCCTCTTCAAGGACGGGAAGCTGCTGCCGGCCATCACCATCCTAGGTATGGTTTCCTAGGGGACGGAGGGCCGTGGAAAACCTCCGCAGGTGATGGCTTTGCCCTGTGGGGAGTATGTATGCGCGTGCACGCACGTACATGCGCGTGTTTACTCCTTTGGCAAATATTCACTGAGTGCTTGCTGTGTGCCAGGCCCTGGAGTCACTGGGGGCAAGAGGCCAGGGCACAGATGGGCAGGGAGGGATACCTCCCGGATGGCAGTGGCCCCAGCTCCTGGCCTCTGGTCTCCCCTCCCCATGACTTCCTCCTGGTGCCCTCGTCCCCCCTGCAGGCTGCCGTGTCCGGATCCCCGCTGAGGTGCTCATCCTGAACTCGATTGTTCTGCCACACAAGGAGCTGAGCCGCAGCTTCACCAACCAGATCATCCTCTGAGGGGGGCTGCCAGAAGGCACCCCCCAACTCCTGCCCACCCCCGTCGAGGCTACTGTCTGCATGGCCGGCCTCTGTCCAAAAGGACCGGAGGAAGCCAGGCAGGATCTTCACTTGTCAGGAGCAACGTGGGTGGCCGGGGAGACTCCCCGCCTCCCTCTCCACTCCCTAATAAACCCCAGTGAACCTTGGAGCCAGCACGGACTCCCGTTTGTGCCTGGGCTGGGGGGTGGCGGTGGGGGCAGAAGGGGGGCAGCTGAGTCAGGCCCCCCCAACATTAGCATTTAAATTGGAGTCATCGCTGCCGGCTCATGAATAATGAATCTGGAGCCCTGGTAAATCTCCCCCTCCCAGTGCCTTTAGCCTCTTGCGCTGCTAGGCAGGAAGGCCCCCAAGGCTCCCAGCCTGCCTGGTCCCTGCCTTCACCCACACCCCAGCATTGCTGGCTTGCCAGCCTTCTGGTTCCTCTTCTCTGGTCCTGGCTCGGGCTCTGAGTGGAAGGATTCTGAAGGGAAGGGTGAAGGATTTCGGTTGGGCCGTGTGTGGGGTGCTGGCTGTGGGCTCAGGGACCGAGAGCCTCAGGCCTGAGATTGGATCACCCGGTGGTTGCTTTCCTCAGTTCCGGCCCAGCCCGGCCCCAGCCTGTTTTCCGCTTTGCCAGCTCCATCTGCTCCTAGCTTGGCTTTTGGCGGGGTGGGGGTTTCTCCCTGTCCGAGGCCTGGTTGGTGTCTGTCTCCTACTCCCCTGGCAGGCGGGACAGACCTAAGCTGGTGCCCGAAGCACAGTGGGGGCCCCCTCATGCTGGGAGAGGAGGGGCCCTGGCCACCCTCCCGCCACCCTGATTCTGCCCTTTGGGAGGTTTTAGTCCTCTCCACATTCCTGAAGCCCCAGAGAAACGCAACCATCTATCATGTTTGCCCGTGACCCCCGTGTGCACCTCTTGGTGCCCCCCCCTTTCCCCAGCTGTGGGTGCGGAGCTTAGTTGCCAGATGAGCTGGTAATGATCGTAATCTGCTAATTGAGAGGAATCTAATTACCCAAAGAGAATGGGGGGGCAGGGCGTGGGTGGGAGGGAGGAGGGGGTCCTGGCAGCAGGCAGGGGTGGCAGGCAGCAGGGTGCCGGGGCCTTGTCATCTGCACCAGGGTCTGGGACAGAGCCCAGGCTTTCAGAGCTTCAGAGCTGGGCTGTGAGGAAGATGTGCTTTCCCCGGAGCTGGGCTGAGGCTAATGTGGGAACTGGGCTAGAGGTGACCTCCCGGCCCCCTCAGGGCCCGCAGGTTGTATGGGAGCGGGTGCGAAAGAAGCTGGGTTTTAGCAGTCCAGACCCCCAACCTGCCCGGACTCAGCCCCTTTCCCATTTCCTGTCCCTGCCTCCAGCCCAGCCCTTCCATTATCAGCAGGGGCTGGGAGGGAGCAGCAGATGCCTACGCTGGGCCTGGGGTCAACTCCCTGAGGAGGGAGCTGGGAGAGAGATGGGCTATGGGGCCAGGGACTGGGTCCCTTCCCTGCCCTCCCCCCAGTCCTGACCCTTCTGTTCCAAGTGGTTGGCAGAGGCCATAGCAGCTCCATCATAAATATGATAATTTAATTATTTTCTCAGCAAAACACCGTGAAATCCAATAAGTCTGTGTCAGGCCCTGGCCCCCGGGACCCCCCTCCTAGGCCCAGTGGGGGCGGGGAGAGGCACTGGGAGGGGAAAGGGTCAGGGTTTGAAGTGGGGGGTGGCTAGTGTAGCTGCGATCCTTGTAACATGCCCCCTCCCACCAGGCTGCCCGAGTCACTGCTGTGTGCGTGCTCAGGCAGAGGTGGGGGTCCAGGAAGGAGTTGTAATGCCCTCCACTCTCCAGCTCTGGTCCGCCCCGGGAGGGACCCAGCACCCAGTCCGTCTCTGAGGGCACAGCTTGGGGGCCCAGGACATGGGAGCCCCCTTCTCCACCACCTTTAGGTCTTCGTCGGCCCTGTTGGAGTAGGAGGGTGCTGGCCCCCAAAGGGTTTGAGAAGGGAGAACGGAGGGAGCTGGGGTGGGAAGTGGGGGTGAGCGGGGGGGGGGGAAGGGATGCGGGGGAGGGGTGCGCTCCTGCCATTAGTGCTTTTTTAGGTTTCCATAAAAAGATGATTCTGTAAAATCAGCGAGGGGGAGCAAGCTGGGGGCTGGGGAGGGGGGCAGGTCCCTGGCACCGAGCTGGATGGGGCGATGGGAGGAGAGCTAGGGACCGGGACTGAGCTTGGAGAGAAATTTGGATGGGCTTCAGGAGCCAGCGAGGGGGAGAGGCCGAGCCAAGAACACAGATTGGGGGGAGGTTGGCCAGGCTGGGGTGGGGTGGGGGCAGGGCCCTCATCTCCCTCCAGTCCCTTTGGCGGGGCTGACCAGGGCCCCAGTCCCACCCCCATCTCCCTCCCCTCCCCCTGGCGCTTAGCAGCCATTATCGGGGGAGCAGATTGCAGCCCCCTCCCCCTCTCCGGGAAGCAGACACAGCTGGGGCCCCACCACATCTGCCGCATCAGCACGGAGCACAGCTGGGTGTGCCCAGAGCTGCGCTCCCCAAAACACAAAGGGGAGGGCGGGGGCCAAGGAGAGCCCAGACCCCTGAGACAGACACACTGACACCTCTGCCAACAGACACATACTCCTCGAGGCGAAGCTACACCCACCACCACACACGCTCCCTCCGGTGCAGACAGGAGAACTGACAAACACGCAATTACTCTGCCCCGCCTGCCACCCCCGCTCCCCTCCCCCCCGCCCCTTCTTCCTCCTCCCTTTCCTTCCCTCTAGGCTCCCCACTCCACCGCCCGCCTCGGCCACCTCGGCTCCTCTGGAGGGAGCAGGGGCCTCACACTGCCCCAGCACACCTCTCTGGGAGGCTTGGAGAACTGGAGGGCAGGAGGTGGTAAGGGTCCACCGGGGCTGAACCGGGAGCCTGGGCAAGCCACTGCCCTCCCTCCGTGCCCATACTCCTCCCTACAAAGAAACCCCCCTGGAGACATTAGTTCTTGCCACCCTGGACGTGATGGGGTCTCCATCCCAGAGCGGGTCGTCCGAGCACCCTTGACAGTTGCTCCCCATGGCAGAGTTCCATTGGCCACCTCAAGGAGGCGCTGCGTGCCCTCTGTTCTCCAGCCGGGAGCTCAGAGGCTCCCAGGGCCGGCCCCTGCCATTCCCACCCACCCAATCTGCCCTGCTCCCCTCTGCTTAGCTCTGCCACCCTTGGTCCTCGTCCCGGATGGGGGCTCGCCAATAGTGGCAAAGTCCCCATGCCCAGAAGAGATGATCAGGAGCCCTTTCTTTCCTCTCTGCCAGGCAAGAGCCACCTCCTGGCCCCTGATTTAATCTTGCCCCCTTCACAGCCCTTGTTTCTCCTGCTCGTCTGTTTGGCCCTGATGTCCTGCCCTCAGCCCTCTCCTTCCTACCCCTCACCTCCCCCCCACCCCCCCCCCCGTCCTGCGCCTCGCCCCCGCCCCTGCCCCTCAGAGCTTTAATCCCTCCTGCTGCTGTGCCGCCTTATCTGCTCCCAGCAGCTTTCGCTGCTGCAAAGCCCTCTCCCCCTCCTTCTCTGGATCTTCTCCCCTCCTTCCCTGGCTCCCTCTTCTCTCTGACCAGCACCCCCACTCCCAGCCGGTCTCTGTCTCTCAGGCCTCCATGATGGCTCCTGGCTGACCCCAAATTTGCACTCCAGTGCCCTTTGCCCTCTCTCCAGCCTCGGTTCTAAGGTTGCCTGGTGCCCACCCACTCCCCCACTGGTCTATTCCTACCCCGCCCCTACCCCGAAAAGCCCCTCAGACTGGGTCAGTTTCTGGCTAGCCAAGATTTTTCACCTTTCTTTTTCCTTCCCTCCTTTCCCTTTCCTGGTCCCCTCTTCAGTTCCTCTGGTGGCTGCCTGCCCCTCAATCTTGGACCTGGTGACCTTCAGCCCCAGTGATCCATTGCCTTGGCTTGGCCAGCCCCAAAAGGGGATTGGGGAGGGGGTTGGTATGAGTCACAGGAGAGGGATCAGGCCTGGTTGGCCCTAGGACGGGGTAGGGGGTGCAGAGTGCTGGCGGGCAGTGGGGGCAGGGCCTGGCGGTGGGATGCTAACCCTCTTCAGTCGCCTCAGATCACGTCCAGGCCTCCCCACCCCCCTTCACTGGAACTCTCATTAACCGCTTCTCCTGCCTCGTCCGCGGCATAAATAACCCAGATAAATCAGCCGCCGTCCGCCCCCCGCCCCTCGGCCCCCGCACAGCCCGTTTGTCACCGCTGCTCGCTCACCAGCCAGGCCTGGCCCAGTCCCGGCCTCCACCCCCCCATCCTTGTCCCTTCCCGCCCACGTCTGTCCCACACTAGCTCATCCCTTGGTCCGCACCAGAGCCAGGCCTGGGACAGGTGTCTGGGCTGGGAAGGATGGCAAGGTGTCCACTGGGAGCAGGAGGAGGCTGGGGACTGTCTCTAGGAGAATGCTAAGAGTTTGGGGGTCACGTCATTTGTGTGCGGGCCACCCAGGAAGGGAGTCTGAGGCCGACACAAAGGTGAGAAGGGGCAGATGCAACTCAGCATGCGGTGGGGGGGGGCCTCCACTGGGAAAAGAGGCTGAGCCCCAAAAGCCTGGGTGTAGGAAGGACCTTGGAGGCTCCCTTAGGAACCCCCAAGCTGGATCATGAGAGGTGTCTGGATCTGCCTTTGAGTGAGGCATTTTGCCCAAATACAAGCTGCACCTTCTCAGGTGCTCATAAGAACCCTCTGCCCTCCCTGTCGTCTCCCTCACCCTCTGTCCCCCATTCCCATGCCCTGCCTTATCTGGCTGCACAGATGCCGCTGTAATCTCTGCCTCTTGGTCCATCCACCGCCATCAGGAAGCCTAGTTCACCCTCTGGGGGATGGAGATGGGTGGAGATTGCACTAGGAACAAATCTGGGAAATGGGGACAACTGGAGAGCAGAGGAAGCCTGGCTCAGAAGCCCCCTCACCCCCATGCCTCTCTCTCCTGTGCCCCACACCGACTCCGGAACTGAGTCCCTGGCAGCCCCTCTCCCTCCGCTCACACCCAGCTCAGGTCCTGGCCAACCACACTTTGGCCCTGATGCTCACTGCAGGGGGCAGGTGGTCCCTGGGGAGTGGGTGGGGGAAGCCAGGAGGGGATGGGGGAGCTTGGGCGCACGGCTGGGGGTGGGGGTGGGGAAGAAGCTGGGCCAGGCCCCAGGGACCAGCTGGGCAATGAGCCGGGGAAGCAGCCGGGAGGCTAAATGAGGGAGATTATCACCCAACTGCAGCCGGGCAGAGAGGGAGGCAAGCAGGAAAGCAGGGAGAGAGAGGAGGGGGGAAGGACGGGGGCCAGGGGGGAAGGGGGTGTCGGGGGCAGGGGAGACAGAAGAGCACAGGATGGGCTGCAGGGATGCAGGAGGGGGACTCCCACCAAGCGTATCCAGATTTCTAGGGGTCTGGAAGATGGGGTGATGGGGACCCGGGGACAATTGGAGACAGCTGGCTGCGGGGCAGGGGTGGGGGTGGGTGCAGTTCTTCCCCGTGGCCTGGAACTCTCCTCTCCACCCACCCCCCAACTTTTTGCCCTCCGGAGGAGTGGGATTTGGGCTGACGATGACGGAGGCCAGTACGTTAGGGGAGTATGACCCCGTGATCTCAGTGGACTGCAGGGCAACTTAGGGACACGCATTGAATACAGGGCAGCAACGCGTGCTGGGGAGAGCTTGGGGGGCAGCTCCCTGATTTCTTGGCAGAGCCCCAGACTGAAGTAACCTTAAAAAAGCAATTAAATCACCTTAAAAAAAAAAACCCAGTAAAGAAAAATCAATACTAGGAGAAAGGGGAAGAGAGGCTGGGGGAGGAGGAGGTGGGGCGGAAGCACTAGAAGGGTCTGGGAGTCTAGCCGGGAGGGCAGCGCAGGGCCGGGGGCTGCCTGGATAGGGGGTAGAGTAAGGGGGACTGTCTGTAGTCACTTGGAGACTAGCGCATGCAGTGCTAATCCCCACTTTCCCCTCTGGGAGGCTGCCAGATGCAGCCCTGACCCCCAGGGGTCTCATCTTCCCAGCTTGGGGAGCTGGCTAGCGGGGAAGCCTGGTTGAGGCCCCCCCACCCCGGAGGAAGCTACTTTGATGAGCGGCTGGGGACAACACAGCAGGGTGCCAAGCGTGGCCAGGGCAGGGGGCTGGCAGGCTCTGTGCTGGGGTGATGGGTGACTGATGGGGCTTGATCTGGTCTCGCAGCCAGGGTGGCCCCGGTCGTTCCCTACTGTCCTCCCCACCCCAGGGTAGGTGCCCGCGGGCCCCTCCTCCGGGCTCAGGCCGCTCCGACTGGCAGGGCAGGCCTGACTCAGGGGAGGGGTGGCCTCTGGGCAGCGGGTGGACCTCGGGCTCTAATCCCCAGCAGCTGCCGTTTCCCTCAGATCGATTCCCTTCTCACTTTTTTTTCAGCTGCTGGTTCCGCGGCTCGGATCGATGGAGCCGCCTCCCCCGCCCCTCTGAGCTTCCTCTCCCTGCTGCTCATTAGCGCCCCGATTAATCAGCCCCCCCCTTTCCTCTGGGGGACAAGTGCTTCCTCCCCCTTGAGGGCTCACGTTCTCACATGGGCCCCCCAGAACACAAGCTGCTCACTGGGAGCACCCCAGCCTGGGAGCACCAAAGCATTTCCTCCCGGGCTGCCAACCGGAGCCCCACCCCTGCCTTCGATAACAACCCACAAGCCTGCTTCCCCTCCGCAAGCCAGCAGCCTCACCAGGGCTCCCCCTGCCCTAATCTGCCGGCCACCCCCTGCTTCTGCCTCTGGGATAGTACTCCCCATCCAAACCCTCACGTTTTTCCTCCCTCCCAAATCCCCATTTGTGCTCTTCTTCTCCCTCCATTCCACACCCTCTCCCCTACCCATCATACCTCCTCCCTGCCCCTTGGCCTGTTCACCCAACACCCTCTCCCGACCCCCAGACAAGCCTGGCTAGGGACTTGGGAAGCATTTGGGGGAGAAAAATGTGGCCACAGATGTTCAAGTCAGCCAGGGTTCCTTCTGTCCCAGACACAGGAATGACTGAGTTTGGGGGCGGGGGAGGGGCGGCCAGCGTCCCAGGATGGGCAAGGCGGGGGGGGGGGGGGGGTAAGGTGGGCGTGGAAGTCAGGAGCAAAGCTCCAGGGCAGTGGAGAATCTTGGTGGAGTCACCTTTGTCCCCTTGTCTGTCTTGCCTTGTCTCCTCTGCCCTCCCCTCCCTCATTCAAACAAGTGGCTCTCCCAAGGAGTTTCTGGAAGGCACCTGCGAGTGTGGTAGTTGGGGGCAGGTGGTGGCTGGGTGCTGGGGTCAGGAGTCAGGAGTCAGGAGGTGGGGGAGGGATGGCGTTGGCTGACCCTGGGTGTGGTCCCCCTAAAGTGGCAGAGTGAGCTGAGGACTCTGGGTGCAGATCTCTTCCCTGGGTGGCCTGGGAGTGGGGCCATCTGCGGACCCCATGAGTGCCTAGGGTGTAACAAGAGTTTGGGGGGCAGCCCGGTGAGGTCTAAGGCAGGGGCCGGGGACCCCAGTCCTGGGCTGGGGGCTGCCCCCGCCCCTGGCCTGGCTCCTGCCGCCAGTGCTGCCGGTGAAGCTCTGTTGACATGTCCTGAATTATTAAGCACGGGGTGGGCTCCGGAGCACATGCTGAGCGGAGCGGCTGGGGCTGCGCGGCGTGGCGGAGCAGCGCTCACTCCCTCGCTCGCTCGCTCGCTCGCTCGCAGGGACACACGCAGGGGCTGACAGCTGTGCTGGTGCTGATAAGGGAAGCCACAAGGAGACGATCGAGGAGGGAGACAAGCAGCAGCAGAGGCAGCAGCAGAGGCAGCACGAGGGCTGCGGAGCTGCTGGGAGTGGGAGTGACGCCCCCACCTCGGGCCCCCACCCTGTCCCTGCCCTCCTCCCGCCTGCCCTGAGTTTAGAAGAGCAGCCGCTGCCACCGCTGCCACCACCGCCACTCCGGAGGGCACCGGGGGCTGCTGGCCAGGGAGGGACAGGGGCAGGGAGGCTCTGGCCAGTCCCAGCAGCCGGGGACAGATGCCGATCGAGATTGTGTGCAAAATCAAATTTGCAGAGGAGGATGCGAAACCCAAGGAGAAGGAGGCAGGGGATGAGCAAAGCCTCCTGGGGGCTGCACAGGGGGCAGCAGCCCCCCGGGACCTGGCCACCTTTGCGAGCACCAGCACTCTGCACGGACTGGGCCGGGCCTGTGGCCCAGGCCCCCGTGGACTGCGCAGAACCCTGTGGGCACTGGCCCTACTCACCTCGCTGGCCGCCTTCCTGTACCAGGCTGCTGGCCTGGCCCGGGGCTACCTGACCCGGCCTCACCTGGTGGCAATGGACCCTGCTGCCCCAGCCCCGGTGGCGGGCTTCCCGGCTGTCACCCTCTGCAACATCAACCGCTTCCGGCACTCGGCACTCAGCGACGCCGACATCTTCCACCTGGCCAACCTGACGGGGCTGCCCCCCAAAGACCGGGACGGGCACCGTGCGGCCGGCCTGCGCTACCCGGAGCCCGACATGGTAGACATCCTTAACCGCACTGGCCACCAGCTTGCCGACATGCTCAAGAGCTGCAACTTCAGTGGGCACCACTGTTCCGCCAGCAACTTCTCCGTGGTGAGTCCTGCCAGCTGGCCCGCCCGGCCTGGGGTGGCCGGAGGCCGGGGGGGGGACGGGGGAGGTGGCACACAGGGGCATCCTCCACAGGGCTTCCCTTCCTTCCGCCACCAGAGGCTGGCCTGGTGTCTCCCCCAAGCCTGGTGTTTCCCTCTCGCTCCCCAGCCACGGAGCGGGGGCCGCTCCTCGGGGCTCACCCTGGCTCGGGGGCTGCCGCTCCTCTTCTTGGCTCTGCTGCCACCGCAGTCCCAGGTCTGTGCCCAGGGGGCCTGGAGTGGGCCCCGGGGGGCCCTGAAGCCGGGCAGCTTGCAGGGAAGGGACGCACCGTGCCAAGCCGGGCCGCTTTATCTCTTGTTCCCTTTTTCTTCTGGCTTCTTCTCCCCACTGAATGAGGGTGTTGGGAAGAGGGTGTTTGGGGGGCTCCAGCAAGAGAGGGACTCAGGGCTGCCTCCTGGGGAGCTGGCCCGACCGGCAGGCTGGATAGAGACGAGCTTGATCTTCGTGTACACTGGGCGCCAGTGTCTCTTCTCTGTCTCTGTGTCTCTCATACACACCCCCTTTCACAGACTCCCTCACACATCCCTCTTTCATGCTGCCCCTCCAGCCTCTCTCCCTTACCCTCCCTCTGTTTCCTGGTTCTTGCTAGCCCCTTGCCCGGCTCTGGCTCTTACACTGAGAATCACTCATTCACTCCTATGTGCATGGCTCACCCTCACTGCAACCCAGCAACACACACGCGTGCGCGCGCGTGCACACACACACACACACACATACCCCTACTGCTCAGGGACAGTTTTCTGCACTCCCTGTCTCATACTCAGTGTCCCTGTCACTACACTCACATCCACACCTGCACACCCACACACTGAGAGCTACTCATGTCTGTGCCCACATCCCAGCTCTTACTTAGCTGCTGAGGACAGGGTCACGCTGTAGATGTCATCCCCTTTGTGATCCCCCCCATCTAGCTCAATCCCTGCGCCCCATGCGGGGACTGCTGGTGCCATCTCTCACATGTGTGTGGACACACACACACACTCTCACTGAGATCAGGAGTGCGGGCTTGGGCTGCCCTCCCATGCACACCTCTCACAGTCAGGTGTGAGCGCGGGGAGGTGGGGCAGGGCGTGTCTTATGTGCTGTCTGTCTGTCAGTCAGTCAGTGTTCCATTCACCCACAGTCACAGGGTAGCTATTATCCCCAGCGCTTGAGATCCCCAGTCCCCAGCTGACTCCAGCATCGTGTACATGTGTGCTCACATCCTTGTTACCACTGCCCGGTGCATATGCAAATACATGGCGTCAACATGGTGCCCAGTCCAGCCAGCCGCCAGTGGCCTGCCCCGGAGATGGGGAGGGGGCTTTCCTTCCTCCTGCCCAGGTTCCCATTCACTCAACTCACTGCCTCAGTCTCAGCAGGAAACCTGCCCCTACCAGGCTCCTCTCACCACTACCCATGCCTGCAGCCTCTGGCTCCTCCTGCCACTGGGTGTGGGGGGAGTTGTGTAGAAATGGAGGGAGGGACAGGAGGGAGGGATTGTGCTGGGTGGGGGGGCACTGGGCTTTTGTGTGGCCACACACCCCTCTTCTAGGAAACATCGCTGCTCCCAAACCCAGGACTGTGAGAGTTCCCAAGAAGGAGGTGAGGTGTAGAGTGTGTGCATGTGGCCTTTTGGGTCCATGGAGACCCTCTGTCTGACATCCTCACCCCTCCAGAGTTGGGGGGAGGGGGACAGAGCCCAGTCTCAGCAGGTGCTGTGGGGGCAGAAATCAATGGGAGCTTTGTGTCCCTGAGCGGGAGTTTGCCTCCCAGGCCCCGGGTGGGGTAGAAAGGAAAGGGGAAGTGTGTTGAAACCTCAGTGGGAAGGAGGGTGGCGGGCGGGGAAGGAGAGATGGAGAAGGGGGGAAGTAAGGTGAGGGAAGCAGGGGTTTCCTGCCTGGCTCTAGGAAAGGAGGTGCCTGGAGGATCTGGGAACAGGGAGTCTCCGGGAATCCTGAGGATGGCTAAGGCGGGGGCGGTGTCCAGCAGGCCCTTTCATACCCTGGGGCTGCAGAGAGGAGGGCAGCCAAAGTTTGTGGGTCTCAGCTTCGGGGCTGCGGCATGCCCAAGAAGGGCGGAGGGGCAAAGCAAGCACCAGGGGACAGGAATGCCCCTATAGACCCAGCGTTCCCTGTCTCCCACCCAGTCTAGACCCCATAGCCTTCTGCTCATCCCCCGTTTGCTGAGTGTCACTCTCCCTTTGACCTGGCCCTTCTAGGGTTGAGTCTGCTGCAGATTCACCAGGGTCTGGGAGTGCGGGCTGGGATGGCGGTTCACGACGCGCAGCAGTGGGCAGGTTGGGGGTGCACTGCAGGGCAAGACTGGAGAAGGGGCAGGAGCTGAACACAAGGGGTCTTTAAGGAGGACACGAGGTCCTGTGTCCTGTGTCCTGTGGTAAGAACACGGAGCTCAGGCCAGGGCTTTATGGTGGGGAGACGGGTACAGGGAATCTGCCAGGGTGTGAGTGGTGAGAATGGTCAGTGACAATGACAGGCTTTGGGTAAGGGGCTGTGATGTGTTTTCTGTGGCTTTCCCTGTTTCCTCCTTCCCACTCCCCACTCTGCTGTGACCTTTCCTCCAGAATCCAAGTTAATAAATGTCACATTTTCCAGCCTATTTTTACTCTGGGTAATGTGCCCTCCCCCAGTCCCCTAAGCTGCTGCTCTTGCTTCTGTTACCACTGCAATTGCTTTCACCCCCACGCTCCCTAATACCCCCTCACTGACTCCCAGTCACTCACCCAATCAACACGGAGCTCTGAGTGCCTACTGTGTGCCTGCTAGGTGGTGCGGGTGGGGGGGGGGTGAGGAAAACAAAGACCAAAGACGGGAAGCCCCAGTCCCCGATCCCTGTCCTCAAGCAGCCTACACTCTCCTGGTGGAGCAGAGACAGGGACACTCAAAAGCTTAACCAACCATGCAAGAGTTAACCAGCCATGCGAGCGGTGTCAGGAGCTGCCAGGATTAATTGCCCAAAGAGGTCCAGGGATAGTAAGCCTGGGTTCAGACAGAGAGGCCACTCTGGGCCCAGGAGGGCTGGGAGGGCTCAAGGGGTGAGGCAGGCCTGGGAGGTTTGGCGAGGAGGGGAGAGAGGAGAGAGGAAAGAGCTCCTGGGTGGTGGAGGACACTCACCGCTCCACCCCGCTCCCCTCCACCTAGCCTACCGGGTCCCTTCTCCTCTTCCCCTCCCCCTCCTTAGTCTCATACCCACCCACCCACTCCCACCTCGCCTCCTGCTCTCACCACCTATATGTTCTCTCCCTGCCTCCGATTCCCACCACCATCTGCTCCCCCCACCCTGGTGCTCCAAGCCCCAGCCATACTTTCCCCCATTGCGGCTTGCTCTCAGCCTGCCCACTTACTAGAAGGCAGAAATCACTCTTTCTCCCTGGGCTTCATCCCTTTAGCTGTAAAATGCAAGGGTGGCTCTAAAATTCAGCTTCTCCTCTCAGCTGGGGTGTGTGTGGTGGAACAGTCGAGTGTGTGGTTTCCGGAGCTGGACCGTCTGGATTTGAACCTCGGCTCTCTGCTTTAAGCTGAGCGGCCTTGGAGAAGTCAAAAAGCTTCCGTGACCTTCCATTTCTATATCCAGTAAATACAATATTAGAACCTAAAAAATTCAGGCAGTTGAGAGGATTAAAAAGATGGCGGAAAAGGACTTAGTACACTGCCTGGCATGCACATAGTGTGTCCTGTGGAAGTTTCCGCTATTACGAGGGTGCCTGCTGCCCCGGGTCTCTGCTCTCTTACCTGACTATTCCCAGCACCACCTGCTGGCGCCCACCCACTTGCTGGCATCTTTGCTATTTGCCATCACCTGGCTTTCCCTGTCTTGATTGTCAGGCCCTCAGACCCTCCCCTCCCCTATTACAGCATTCCTGTGCTTCCCACCCCCTCCCAAATATTCACGCACGTGTGCACGGGTGCAGGCGTGCTCACACACTCTCTCCAGCTCAGTGCTCTCCCACAGAACGTCTCTGGGATGACAGAAACGTATCTGTGCTGTCCAACATGGTAGTCACTAGCCACACTGGCTGTTGAGCATCTGCCATGTGATTCATGTGACAGAGAAAATGAATTGTTCGATTCAAATAGCCGCACGTGGCTAGTGGCAACCGTCGTGGTCGGCACAGTTCTCGGTGGTCTTAGGAACTAGGTTCAGACTGCAGGGCTGGACAGGGCTAGGAATTCCAACTGGGGTCAAAGGACATGGGTGGTGGGTGTGGGCTCTGGTTGGAAGTTCTGGGGTCTGCGGTCTGGGCTGAGGTCCCAGGCTGAGCTGAGGACAGGGCCTGCGTCACCACGTGAGCTGATACACCTATCTTCCTATGTGCAGGACATGACCTCGGTCTTTTCCATTCTATTGTCTAGAAAATTGAGCCGTGGGGGAGGTGGAGAATCCTGGAGGAGGCAGGGGTAGGACCCAGCCCCTCTCTGTGGGTCGTCAGGGGTCCAGCCAGTCCCTGGAGGGGCAGGTGACTAGGAACCTGTGGGCACTTCACGGTCTCCATCCCCTCTTGGCTCTCAGACTTCCCTCCCCCTCCCAACCCTCCTTCCCTACTTGCTGGTGACTGCCGTGACTATTAATCACTCGCCCTGTTCTCTTCCTCTCTACTAATCAGGCACAATTAGACAAGGCCTCTTCCAGCTGGGCAGTCCCCCTCCCTGCCCTCCTCCCTCCTCTCCTAGCCCCACCCCAGCTGCCAGCCAGGAGGGCTCAGAGGCAGGGGGAGCAGCATGCAGCATGCCTGTGGCCCTCTAGCACTCCCTGGCTTCCCCCATACCAGATCCTGGCAATCCCCTGCCTTAGATCAGGATCCCAGCTTCCTCCTAAGCCCCGTTCCTTTCCCTGGTGTGGTCAAGGCAGTACTGATCCTCTCTGCCCTGCCTCCTCAGTTGTGGGAGGGCTACCCCACGACCGTGACAACTCTACCTTGGCTGCTGGCTCCAGAGGGCCTGAGGGCTGCCCCTTGCCCCCTAGACTCAGGAAAGGACAGGCTTCCCTCTGAGGTTGGTGCAGGCCTCTTACCTACCAGACAAGCTTACCTCTTACCCTCATGCTCTGCCCAGCCCTCTGTCCCCTCCGGTCCCGTCCTCTCCTAAGGCTCATATGAATCTTGAGAACATTTCGTTCAACATCTAGTTCAGGGTTGTCCTGCCTTCAGGAGCCAGGCAGGTCAGGTCGGGGAGGGCACACATTAGGGAAGGGTGGGGTCTCAGCAGAACTGATGATCACTTATCCCTGAGGGGGGCAGCGGTCCCTCAGCCCCAGCTAACTCTCGCCCTGAGGTCAGGGATGCCCAGTGTTTGGTGGGGTCTTCCAGTTTGTCCCAGAGAAGCCCAGGTCTTGATGATTTTAATAAAAATCTTCCTGATTTAAAAAAAATATTTTGAGGGCTACCTGCAAGTCACAGCTTGCAGAACCCCAGTGTTTGCTCTCCCCACCACCTGCCCCAGAGCTGGCTGCTGTCCCTCCGGCCCTCCTGGTGGGGGTGCCCTCAGTCTGGCTGCTTCCCATTGGCCAGTGGAATTGGTGGAGGGGGATTCAAGTGGTGTGGCCAAGCACCCATGGGCAGGGGCTGTTATTGTTACAGAGAACTGGTCTTGGAGGGCAGCGGAGAGGGCCGGGAGGGACCCGCCCCACCCGGCCCCACTCAGCAGCCCTGTGGCCTCTTCATTAATCAGGAATCAGCCCCGAGCTGGGCTCATTATCAGCTCAGCTTCTGGTGGCACTGCCGGAAGATGCTGATTAGCATTTGAAGAAATGGCCCCAGTATCCCCCTCCTGTCCTCCCTCTTTCTCCCCTACCCGGGCTCCTTCCTGGATCCCCACCCCTGCCCAACGGCTTCCTGGGGAGGAATCTGCTCCCTCTGGTGGCTGGCGGCAGGGCTGCCCCCGCCAGTCCCAGGCTGGGGGCCAGAAAAGATCCGGGATGGGGGGCAGGGAGGCAGGAGCATCCCAGGGAGCACTAGGAGGGCTGACCGGCAGGGCTGCTCGGGTTGAAGCCCTTGAGTCAGTGGGTCCCAGTGGGCGGGAGTGAATGCAGGGTGGAGACAGAGTGGTCAAGAAGAGATGGGCAGTCACCCAGGAGGAGGCGAGGAGGGCAGCCTCAGGCTGGTGGGTTATCAGCGTTGCCCTGTCCTTCCAGGCTCTCTCGGCAATGCCACCTCTAGCAGAGGGGGTGGGGATAGCCAGAACCATGGACAGGAGACCTGAGGGTTGGGGTCTTGGAGCCATCCAGATGAATGGGGGAGGGGAAGGGGGGGAGGACAGAGACAAGGAGGGTGGTGAGGAGAAGGTTCAGAGTGCTGTGTGTTTCCAGAAAGGGGTGGGTGGGTGGGGGGAGTGTTTGCTCTTCTTCCCCTGGCTCCCAAGCTGGGGAGCCGGCAGCTTGGGGAAATCCAACCCCGGGCCCCCTCTAATGTTCACCATGCCCTTGGGACACCCACTTGGGGTTGGAGGGGGAGCAGTTCCAGAGAGACAGGCATGGGCTGCAGCAGCCGAGGCAGCAGCGAGAGAGTTCAGAGAGGAGCCACGGGATGATTAAGGGGAAATGGAGGATTGATTTAGGAGGAAAGATTAAAGGAGCTAAATCCGTGGCGCTTGGCTCAGCGGTGACTAAGCGTGGACAGGATAATAGCTTACAAATGTGTGAAAGGTGTAAATACCAAATGGGGGAAGGGGAGGCGGCTCGGCGGGCCAGGGGAGCGGGGACAGGGACCGGTCAGGCACCGGGTGGGGGGTGGGGGGGAGGCTGGGGACTCCTGGGAGACTGCCCGGTAGGGCTGGCCCCTCTCCAGTGGGGGTGCAGGGGAGGGAAACGGGATTGGGGCGCCCCAGGTTCCAAACGGGTTCCGCTTCTGGGGCGCAGCTTCGCGGGCCCAGGGCTGACCTCCACGTCCCACTCACTCCCGCCCCGCAGAGGATCTGAGGTCTCGAGGTCGCGGGTTCATATCCCGTCGGAGTCCGTCTGCGCCCCTCGGCCCCAGGCCTTTCCCGCTGCCCCGGGGCCCTCCAGCTGCCCCCGGAGAGCTGTCTCCCCGGGCCCCCGCCCTGCCGCGCGGGCCTGCGCCCCCTCTGCCCTCCCCGGCCGCGGCGGGCGGCGGGAGGCGGTGTCTCCCTCCGCGGTGGAAGCCTCTGGCGCTGCTGTGTGCGGAGGTCACTTTGCCGAGGAGCCGGGAGCCGGGGGAATGCAAATGAGGCAAACCCAGGGAGGAGAGCCGAGGCGCCCGGAGGAGACGGGAGGGAGGGCGCTCGGGCGCGGTGATGGATGCCTGCCCCGCGGGAGGGAGGAGGGGGCGGCGGGGAGCGCTGGGCGGTGGGTGCGGACCTCGGGGTGCGGGTGGGCCCGGCCCGGGTGCCGGCGTGCGTGTGCCGGGGGGAGGGGCGCACACCCACACGCCCGCAGCCACCTTCTCGGTCTTGGCCCGGGAACTCCCGCCCGGCCGTGGGTGTGTGCTGCACGGTGTCAACAAAACTCCCTAACGAATAACTTTGCATCCAGGGGCGGCAATGTCAGGGAAGGGCTTCGTTACTAATTAAAAATCTCCCCGCCTGGAAAACCGACTTTCTAGGGTTTCAGGCCTAAGTGGTAGCTACCTGGGAACAGGTTTACGGGTTTACCTGCGTGCTGGAGACCCCTGCGCTCTCCTCTCCCGTGGAAACGCGGCGCACGCCTGGAATCCACCGCCGCCTTCTACGGCCCCAAGCTCTCCAGGCTCCCAGAGCGACCTCGGCCTGGAGGCACGCGGCCTTGACCGCCCCCTACTTCGCTCCCACCGCAGCTCCCACATTTACATTTGAACAAACACCGCTCCCATTTCCTCCGAGACCTGGGAGCGAGACCTGGGAGCGGGAGCGCTTCAAGCCTGGGGAAGAAGTTGCTCTGAAAAGTTGTGGGGGAGGTGTGGGGGGATGTGGGAGGTATGGGGGGGGGGGAGGCCAGGCCTGCTTGGAGGGTGGGCATGCTCCTCGATCTCGACTGTGTGGCTGGATCCGAAGCCCTTCCGGTGCGGGCGAGTGCGCTTGCTCTGGGAAGCTCTACCCTCCGAGCCCCCAATCCCACTGCCAGAGGACTTGTGGGACCCGTCACAGCAATTGTCCCAGGCAGTAACGATCTGCCTATACCTGTGACTGTTCTATTTTGTTCCAGGCTGTGGTACACCTGCCTCCGAGTGTAGGTGGCTCAATAAACACGTTTTGAGTGAATGAATCCTTTTGCAGCCAGACAGCAAACTCCTTCAGGGCAGAGACTGTTTTGTTCTCTGAATCATCCCCAGCACCAAGCACAGTGCCTGACACAGTGCGCAGCCTCAAAGAATCGTGGTGGGCACATACATGTGATTTGAACACCTGCCATTTCTCGAGCACCTACTAACTGTCAGTGCTGTGACAGGTGTGTATCATCACACAGTGGCTCTCAGCACAGTGGCTCTCAGCACAGACTCGGGCACCGGACTGCCTGGTACCCTGCTGTGCCATGATATGTGACCCTGGCAGGTTCCTTACCCTCCTTGGGCTTCTAGTGTTTTGTCTATAAAATGGGGATAAGAGACCTCTAGTATAGGGTTTTTGTGAGAATTAAGGAGTTAATATATATAAAGCACTTAGGGCGGTGCTTGACACAGAGTAAGCACTAAATAAATGTTAGATGTTGCCATTATTTATGTATATTATCTCTTTCCTCATAACACAGATCCGAGAGGTTCAATGACTGAATCCGAATCCCGCAGACAATAAAGGCAGGGCTCAGATGTGAACCAGGCTAGGCTGCAAGCTGCTTCTCAGCCAGTAGGAGGGCCATATCCCCATGTGGCGGGGGGGGGGGGGGGGTTCACTCTGATGGGGCCCCATTACCCAAGAAACACAGTCTCTCCCAAATTGCTGCTGGGAGAGCCTTTACCAAGGTGCATGGTGTCCTGAGAATGGGACCAGCGGGAATCCAAGATCAAACTGCTGCACCAAGGTCAAGTATACTTCGATGAAAGAAAGGAAGGAAGGAAGGAAGGAAGGAAGGAAGGAAGGAAGGAAAGAGCCGCACCATTTGGCAAGAGGCTCCATTCACAAATCTTCACCCCATACCTTAACCCTCCCACCCTTCTTGAGCACCCTACCACACGTCACTCTCAATTTATCTCTAATCCTCACAACTAACTTGAGGAGGAGGAGAAATTACCACTTCCCTGTAACAAATGCACAATCCTAGGCTCAGAGAGATTAAATCATGTATCTGCACCCAAGGTTACTTGTCAAATCCTGGTGGGATTCCAGAAGATGCGCCCCTTTCCCCATGTTATGAGGCTATGCCCAGCACCACCTCCAGTGGTCGATCTCTGCCCTGGGTTGTATTGGTCTCTACGACACTCTTATTACTAACAGTGAGGGCTCCTGTATATGATTTTACTTTGCAGACGCCTCTTTCATACACTTACCACCACCCTGTGAAATAAGACAGGCAAGAATTTTTATTTCCACTTGACAGACGAGGAAACCGAGGTCCAGAGAAGTCAATAAATCACTTTACTAGCCAAGGTTACAGAAGGCTGTCAGTGGTAGAGCTGAAGCTCGGAGGGGGGGCGGGGCGGTGGTTAGAGGAGAGTGGAAGAGAGAGACTGGACTCTAGTTCTGAATTTGCCCTGTCTTCCTACGTGCCCTTGGATATGTATCTTGGCACCCCTCTGCTTTGGCCTTTATACGATGGCCTTCTTCCTTCCCCATTGAGGAGGATAGAGAAGCAGGAGACTTTGAACTTGGACACTTGGGTCACCCTGAGTGTTGTTCAGCCTGGGGTGTTAGTCACAGTCCAGAACGGATGTGAAGACGCACCTCCTTCCACTGACCCTCCCCCCATGGACCCCTGCACTGCAGGGTTAAAGGGAGTTCATTCCAGGGCCTTAAGTGAGAGGCCCAGGCCTGGACCACATCAGGGGAGGGCTGACGGAATGTGGGGCAGGAGGAAGCTCTTAAGGGAAAGTTGGGGGGAGGGCACTAGGGCCTTAGCAGAGGCAGGGTGCCCAGAAGGCAGTGGAGATAAAAACCCAGGCCGCAGATTAGCTCCGGGATTAGCCCAGCCTCCGCTGCTTGGCTTCTTATCTCCTGGAGGCCCCGGCCCTCTCCCCCACAGCTCTGAGCCCTGGTCCCACTAATTGCCTGTTAACCCTGTGGGTTCCGTGACTGCAGGGAGGATGAGGGGTGGGGAGGGCTGGGGGTGCGGGCCAGCCAGCCAAGGAGAGCTTTCCGGGGGGGCGGGAGGAATGGCCGCTGTGGGTAGATGGAAGCCAAGAGGCTGTGAGAAGCTACTACTCAGAGTAGAGAGCTCAGAGTGAACAGATCCCTCCCAACCTCTGATGTCTGGGGCACACCTGGAGGAGGGGGCAGGGAGGAGGGGCCACACCTGGTGAGGGGTTCCTGGCCTGGCAGCAGCAGTCTCAGGCCCAGGGAAGAGTCTAGTAGGAGGATAAGAGACAGAGACTGGACACCTCGGCTAAGGATAACCAGGTTGCACATGCAGAGGGCGAAAGAAAGGAAAGGACAGGGCGCAGCCAGGCCAATGGGAGAGGAAGACAGAGGCCGGGGGCTGGACTGACTAACAGAGGGCAAGGGACAGAGAATCAGAGGCCAGATGGATAATTTATCAGCTGCTGAGGACAGCCAGGCCAGGAGAATAGAGAAGGGCCTTGAGACACAGAGATCAGAGGGACAGAGACTAGGGAGGCAGACTCAGGCCAGGGTCCAGGCCAAGAAAGGGTGAACTGGTCTGAGAGGGACAGAGGGCTGGCCCCCCCCCAAAAAAAAAGAGAGAGAGAGAGAGAGAAAGGTAATGGAAGGGTCCAAGGGACGTCTAGGAGCTACTCAGCCCGGAGGGTCCAGGGGGATTCTGGGAGGCCATGTGCTCAGCCTAGGGTCAGGAGGGTGGACCCAGGAGCTAAGACAGAAAGCAAGGTGGGGGGGGGGCACAGACCAAAGGAAGAGGTAGGGGTCTGAGACAGGGACAGGGCCCTAAGGCTGAGGGCTGGTGGTGGGTCATTTGGAGACATACTCTCGGCACATTCAGGACATCCTAGCCTAGCACCTGCCCCTTTCCACTGCCGGCCCTGGACTCTCCTCTCCGCATCCCCTCCTTCCGGGCTGGTCCATGGGGAAGAAAGCAGTGGCCAGCCTGGGGAACCATGAGGCGCAGCGGCCGTGCCGTCTCCATGGAAGAGGCTGTGGGCTGTGCCGCCACCAGGGTTCTGCCACTTAGGAGCTGGTAGTCCTCCCCCTTCCCCCGGCCCCGCCTCTGCCTGCCTGGCCCAGGGACCGTCTCCGGGGCAACGCTCTGCTCTGCCCAGTGGTTGGGTCTGACCTGGGCTGTGCAAGGGGCCCGACCCTGCCAGTCTGGCCTGTCCATTCCCTGCAGAGTATATGCATCAGACCCAGAGCACTCCCACCTTCTGTCACCCCCACTCTGCACAACCCCCTCAAGGGCAGGGGTGCCACGTAACCACCCCCCTCCAAAGCCACTGTAGTCAAAGTCTTCCTGGTTACCTCCACCCGCCCTGCCTGGGGCTACGCTCAGCGTCATGCAGCCTGGTCTGTGCATACTTACTGGAGGTATTGAAGGGGAGGCTGCCCAAGGCCTGCCCAGGGTCAGGAGCCTACCAGAGTCATCTAGTCACTGAATGCCCACCAGGTGTTTTATAAGCACCAATTCTGCTTTGGCACTGGGCTCAGTTCTGTTTGGACCTCTGTTGTCGTCCCCTGGCTGTGTGCCCTTAGCCAACTCACTTTCCCTCTCTGAGCTTCCTCATCATGAAATGCGGGCAGCGATACTTTCCTCATGTGGTTTTCCTAAAGGCTCCAAGGAGAACATAAATCAAAAGCCCCATAGTGTGAGACCTCTGGTAGGGTTCCCCCCGCACTCCTTCCCTCCACTCACACCTTCTACACGTGGTACCGGGGTCCATGCACGCCGAGATGGGCTCTGCACCTCCCAGCTGAGGGGAGCCCACAGTCCTTCGGGTTGGGCTGGGCCGAGCTGTGGAGAGGCCATGACGGTGATCAGGGGGAGCCTGGGTGGTGCTGCACACGGGGGTGGGGGTGGCTCACTAAACGGGGTTCCCCCATGCAGCCCACACCTTGTTTAGCCTCTCCGCTGGAGCATTCACTCAAACTGGCTGCATCAGCAAGAGCTGATTCCAGCATCTTCTTGGGCCGGAGTAGGAAGAGGGTGGGTGCCTTGAGATTTGAGGCAAACACTTACGTGTATTCTCCCCATCTACCCTTCTCACACCCCCCGGGGACCCAGGAATCTTGCGCCCGAGCCCCTCTCCGGGTTCCCCTACTTCCAGTAACTGGAAGCTGTCAGAGCGCGGATCTAACGTGGAGCCGTCCTACTCGACTCTCACCCGTTCATTTAGGGCCTTTCTACTTGAGGTACGGTCCATGAACCAGCAGGGTGTTAGAAATGCAGAATCTCAGTCTTGTCCCCCTCCCCTTGCCAACACACATTACTGAACCAGAAACTGCATTTTAACAAGGTCCCCGGGTGCTCTGCGCACACATTAAAGCTTGGAAAGCACCGATCTTGGAGACCTTGGTAAATCAGCCCACCTCTCCGAGCCTCCATTTCCTCATCTGTGGGATATGGGGTGGTTGTGAGGATTCCATTGGAAAGAGCATGGTAAGCATTTAGCTCAGTGCCTGGGCACAGCGAACACTCTGGGACTGTCAGCCAGGCCTACTCCTGCCCCACAGATAGACATGCAGCACGGAGTGGGCAGGGCTGACACAGACAGGGTCAAGGACTGGAATCCAGAAACCGGTCAGGGGCAGAAGCAGGAGGGGAGGGACAGGTGAGGAACTGAGGGGCAGCAGATCTGGAGGAACAAAGAGTGAGGAAGGTGGGGGGCGCCTGGGTGGCTCAGACTCTTGATTTCAGCTCAGGTCATGATCTCATGGTTTGTGAGTTCCAACCCCATGTTGGGCTCTGCACTTACAGTGCAGAGACTGCTTGGGATTCTCTGTCTCCCTCTGCCTCTGCCCCTGCCCTGCTCATGCCCCGCCCCCCAACTCACTCAAAAATAAACAAATACACATTTAAAAAAGGAAAGGCTTAGAACCAGGTAATCCCTGACCCCCTACCCCAAAAGAGAGGGTTAGTTTTCAAAAAAAAAAAAAAAAAGTGAGGAAGGTGTACAAGAGTGGAGTGGAAGGGAACGAGGAAGTGGCGGGGGAGGGGACAGACCCGTGTTCAATCACTCACCTCTCTCACTTCTCACCTGTCTCATGGCAGCTGGTGGGACTGAGACGGAGCTGGGACTTGGGACAGCTGCCAGCAGTGGGTTGGGGGAACATGCATGCTTGCATGCATCCAGATGAATTCCGCCTCTCCTACCGACTAGTTGACTGGTTGTGTGACCTTGAGCAAGTCACATCACCTCTCTGAGCTGCGGTTTCCTGGTCTATAAAAGCCAGGTTAATTAAGTCTATCCCTGTCAGAGTTGCTGAGTGCATGAAATAGGGGTTGGGTGGGGGGTGGATGTAGCCATGATTTGTAAATTACAGGTGCTTCTTATGCACCGTTTTTGTTTGAGGAGCCAGGGACAGGATATTTGGGTGACAGAACCATGTGAGAGGACAGCATCAGCTGCTGAATTGATTAGCCTGGGAGCGGGGGG
>CM053578.1:89475058-89548148 GCA_028646485.1 Cryptoprocta ferox
TGCCTGTGATGGGTTTGACCCGGGGGCTCGTCTCTGTGGGGTAAGCCTGGCAGCGGGGCACCTGCCTCCGCCTCTCTCTTGACCCCCTCGCTCCCCAGCTGCTGCGCAACGACCCCATCGCAGCTACTGGCCGGCGGGGTTTCGACGTCCATCTCCGGGACGCCAGCGCCATCTGGTGTCCGTTCTGGGGAACTCTCCGTAACGGAAAAGAGCTTCGTTCGGCTCCGCGGCAGTAACTGGTGGGAGGCGCTGGTGAAAGAGAAACACAAGAAGGAAGGAAAATGGTTGGATTGTAAATAGATTTCAGAAGTAGGATTGCCCAGTGCAGATTCTGGACTGAATGTAGGAGTGAGGGAGAGGGAAGTGTCAGGGACTCTGACTTGAGAAACTGCATAGATGGTGGGACTCTTAAATCAGAGGGTTGGGGCACAGGCTTTGGGAAGATAGCCAGAGTTCCGCTATTGATATGTTAAGCTGGAGGTGCCCTTTACTCACCTAAAAGATAGAGCGTAGGGAAGAGGCTGGGCTGTAGATTGGTTGCTATTGGACAGCGATGTCCAGGCAGGTGGGTGGCCCTCTGCACAGGACAGGGAGCCTTGAGCTTCAGGAATTGTCTTAGCTTCATCTCCCCTCTTCCTCTCTCTCTCACCCCTTCCCCAGGTCTATACTCGCTATGGGAAGTGTTATACCTTCAATGCGGATCCACAGAGTTCACTGCCCAGTCGGGCAGGGGGCATGGGCAGTGGCCTGGAGATCATGTTGGACATCCAGCAGGAGGAATACCTACCCATCTGGAGAGAGACAAGTATTCAGGGAAAGGGACAGGGGCCAGTCTGGGGGCTCCAGCCCGGGGCCTTCTGCCTGGGATGGGTTTCCAAAGGTCCCTATCTCTGCTGTGCAGATGAGACATCGTTTGAGGCTGGCATCCGAGTGCAGATCCATAGCCAAGAGGAGCCACCCTACATCCACCAGTTGGGCTTTGGCGTGTCCCCAGGCTTCCAGACCTTTGTGTCCTGCCAGGAACAGCGGGTGAGCACCTCCAGCTGGGCCCTGGATTGGACACTGGGCAGGGTCCTTGGGCCCAGAGGGGCTGCTGACCAGACGTACCCTCCAGCAGCTCACAGCCCGCCAGCCCACCCATGGACTTTGCTGAGGTTGTGGGCAGTGGAGGGCCAGGGGGGACTTATGGGCATGACCCCGTTATGCACCCCCTCCGCAGCTGACCTATCTGCCCCAGCCCTGGGGCAACTGCCGGGCAGAGAGCGGGCTCAGGGAGCCTGAGCTGCAGGGCTACTCAGCCTACAGTGTGTCTGCCTGCCGGCTGCTCTGTGAAAAGGAGGCCGTGCTCCAGCGCTGCCACTGCCGGATGGTGCACATGCCAGGTGGGCACCCTCCCCTCCCGCCAGCCCTCCGTGCCACCCCACCGGGCTCCGGAATCTCCAGGGGCAGAGCGCTGCCCATGTGCACGAGCAAGTGCATGTGTCCCACAACATGTGTGCGTGTCTACACTCACGTGAGTGTATGCGGGTGTGCTGGGGATTTTATACATGTTTCTGCATGCGCATATGGGAATGCACGCATGCATGTTTGTGGGCATGTTAATATGCATGTATGCACACGTGTGCTTATGTCCATTTGTGCTTGCGTATTTGAGGCGGTTGCGTGCGTGTGCCGGTACATGTGCGTACAGATGTGTGTACGTATGTGCACGCGGGCAATGTGCATTTGTTTGCGTGCACGTATGCACGTGTACTTTTCCAGGCGTACATGCATGAGCCTGTGTATGCTCATGCATGTATGGGGATGCGCAAACACGTACGTCTGTGTGCATGTGTGAGCACATGTGTGTGCCTACACTTGTGTGCCCGCATTTGGGAATGTCGTGGGGGAGAGGGGGTTGGACCATGGACTCCAGGAATAATCTTCTCTCCTTTCAGGCAATGAGACCATCTGCCCGCCAAATATCTACATCGAGTGTGCCGACCACACACTGGGTCCGTGCTGCCTTCTCCCCTCCCCTGCTTCTCCATCACCCCCCTCTTCATCCCCCTGTCCGCCGTTCTCCTCACTGCCTTGGGCCCCTTCCTCCTATTCTCTCCCTGGACCGTTCCTCCAGGGTTGAACCTTATCCCATACCTCCAGGGGGTCTGAGGCCTTTGCAGGTGTGGACACTTGGGTAAGTGGAGGCAGCAGGGTGGGGGTGGCAGAAAAACCAGGACTGGGAGTGAAGGGTTGGGCTTCTGTTGTGGCTCAGCCAACAAGCTCACCCTCTCTAGGGAAGCGAAATGACTTCTGTCTTGGTCTGAGGTCATTCTGCTATCAGTATGGGTAGGGCAAACCCCATGTGTCCGTAGATCTCACTTGGGCTGTGATCCACTCATTCTTTCATCCGTCCATCCATCCATCCATCCATCCATTTCTCTGCAGACATTGGCAGCCTGGGCTGGTGCTGGAGGTGAGAGCGGGAACAAGAGGCTGTCTTCATGGAGCTTCCCGGCCGGCAGGGCTGTGGGCAGGCACTGTGCCCACACAGGCACAACCTTAGTCCTTGCACGGGGAAACCCAGGGGGACTACAAGGCCCCAAGAAGGGGTGTGCAGCCCTACCTGGGAAGGCAAGAGGATCCTTGGAGGAGGTGGTAGCTTGATCAGCTGAGCTTTGAAAGGTGTGGAACAGTCAGCCTGATCAAAAGGGGGGACATGTTCTAGGCAGTGGGACCAGTTCAGTGCTAAACATCTGTAACGAGAAAGAGAGTTGGAGGGGGAACAGACCACTGAAAGGTCAGTGTGGTTCGAGGGCAGAGAACAGGAGGGGGGGGAACAAGAGTGGAGAGGCTCTGGGAAGCCAACAATGCTTCAGGCAAGGCAAGAATGCCATCTGATGTTATCAAGGTGACTCTGATTAGCTGTGGAGAAGGGATGGCAGAAGTTAAGGCCAGAAGCGGAGTAACCAGTCAGGAGAGCACTGCAGTCATCCAGATGATGGGGCCACCGGGAGGGAGAGGCATGACAGGAAGTGCAACCGAGACCTTCTCTGTCCTGCATTCCAACTGCATCAGCCAAAGGGGCAGTGGGAGAGTGTTTAATGAAGGGGCAGATGTGTGAGCAGGGACAAGGGAACCACAGGGACGGTAAAACTCCACAGAACTAGCAACACCAGGAGGCCTTTAGTTGTCCAGAATTTTGGGGTGTACTGAAATGGGGAGCCACTGAAAGTTCTAGAGAGGTATTGGGATGACACAGAGTGAATGCCATTTGCTGCTTTACAAGGTAAAGGAAGGGAGCACCTCTGGAGCCCAGGCAGAGATGTATGGCTGTCCCAGAGGACGGGAACTGTGGCCACAAGAGGGGGAAGCATTCTCAGCCAACCAGTGGCCTGGTGGTGAGGAAGCTGGGGAAAGAAATACCCTGGCATCTCTCCCCTCCTCGCTCTCTGACCCTGCTGGGGTCTCCCATTGGCCAAACCCAACCCAAAGCCAGAAGACAAGGGAGTCTAGGTAATGCATTTGGCAGAGACCTGCCTCCTGGGCACAGAGAAAAGTGGAAGAGAGTGGAGTGGATTTGAAGGGGGGAACAAAGAAAATTCGGCCTATTAAACATAGCATTTGTCCTTCTCCCCATCTGTCCAGCCATCCACCCACTCATCCATCTGCATATGTGAAAACATGCATGTAATCCCATTCATCCAGCATTCTCTCCAAGCCCCGTGTGTGTCTGAGGCCCCGTGTGATTGACTGGCTCTGACGGATGGGCTGTGTCCTCCTCCGTCTGAGCCATGAGGACCACTCAGCCCCAAAGAGCTGGGACACAGAAAGATAAGCCTGTAGGAGGGTGCTGGAGGGTTCTGCCTTGACCCGCTTTCTTAGGTGGTCTGCAGCTGGTACAAGAAGGAACCCACGCAGCCAGTCTCCCCTAGGCAGTGCCAGGGTGGCCGGCCAGTAGAGGTCCTCAGTGAGGACCTGCCTGCCTCAGGACAGCCCCTATGCCTTCCCCCTGCAGCCAGTGGGCCTCTGGGCCCCCCGCACCCCCCCCTCACTGCAGTTGGTGCCTCTGTGTTGCAGACTCCTTGGGTGGGGGCTCCGAGGGTCCGTGTTTCTGCCCCACTCCTTGCAACCTGACCCGCTACGGGAAAGAAATCTCCATGGTCAGGATCCCCAACAGGGGCTCAGCTCGGTACCTGGCAAGGAAGTACAACCGCAACGAAACCTACATACGGTATGTGTGTGTGTGTGTGTGTGTGTGTGTGTGTAGTCGAGGCCACCCGCAACAGGGCTGGTCCATGATGGAGAACTGGGAATGGGCGGCATCTTTCTTACTAATGAGTCTTCCGCCAAGAAGGCCTTTCAAGATCCCTTTTTTCTAATGAATCCCCAACCCGTGCTCCAAGTCACAGCCTGTGTCCCCACTTCCAAACGCCTTTTCTCTGAGCCCCCACAGCACCCTGTATCTCTTGGTCATTGCACTTAATGGTTGTTTCACAGTCCTCTGCTTGTGTCTCCCCCCCACCCCCTTTCCCCCAGCAACCTGGGAGCCATTAAATGCATATTGAGTGAATGGTGTGCCGAGGGGGAGGGACGGGGCGGCCTGCAGGAGAGGCCTCGTTAAGCCTTGGGTCTGGTCCCTGGCAGCCAATCTACAAAGGCTGAACATCCTGTGGGTGCCAGGGTGTGGGGCCTGCGGGGACAGAGATGACTACACCACAAAGCCCCTGCCACAACTCGTGGGTGAGGCCATGTTTGATGGTGCGGTGCTGGGTGCTCGTGGTCAGGCCTCCGCTGAGATTAATGGGCAGGGCAGGTGAAGAAGGGGAGGCATGGGAGGGGCCTCTGAGGACCCTGTGACAGGAGGAGACGGGTGGGGGAGAGGCATCCCAATGAGAGAACTGTGGGATCATATAGAGACCAGCCTGAGCAGCGAGGAGGCTGTGCGGAAAGAAGCTGATAAGAAAGAAGTCTGCATAAGAAGGTGCAGACCACAGGCAGTCTTGGAAGTCTGGAAAAAGAATTTTGGGGTGTACTGTTAAGCAATGGGGAGCCACTGAAAGTTCTAGAGAGGTATTGGGATGATATAGAGTGAATGCCGTTTGCTGCTTTACAGAAAAAGGCAGGGTCAAGAGTTTTTTGTTCGTTTGTTTTAATGTTTATTTTTGAGAGAGAGAGCACAAGAGGGGGAGGTGCAGAGAGAGAGGGGGAGGTGCAGAGAGAGAGGGGGACGGAGGATCCGGAGCGGGCTCCGCCCTGATAGCAGACAGCCCGATGTGGGGCTCAAACTCATGGACCGTGAGATCATGACCTGAGCCAAAGTCAGACGCTCTACCGACTGAGCCACCCAGGCGCCCCCAGGCCCAGGAGTTTTATTTTGCTCCCCCAGCCCCTTGGCTAACCCTCAAAATATGAAACAGACATGCATCTGGGACTGTCTTCCCTCACAGCCTTTGGGAGTCTGAGGGTGGTCACCAGCTCCTTGGCGCAGGGGACCTCGGACCAGGATGGCCCCACAGGGACACCCTGCTTCCTGTCTCCACAGCGAGAACTTCTTGGTCCTTGACGTCTTTTTTGAAGCCCTGACCTCCGAGGCCATGCAGCAGCGAGCAGCCTACGGCCTGTCAGCCCTGCTGGGTGAGATGCGCCCCTGACCCCGATTCCACGGGGGTGGACGAGCCCAGCCTGGACCTCTGACCCTGCTCTTGTGCTCCCCAGGAGACCTCGGGGGACAGATGGGCCTCTTCATTGGGGCCAGCATCCTCACCCTGCTGGAGATCCTGGACTACATCTATGAGGCAAGGGATGGGGGCCTGGTGGAGGCCCCCCAGAGGGGGCGTGGAGGGTGGGAGGAGGGGCTGTGGGAAAAGCAGGGGGCAGTACGGTCTTCCTGGTGCAGCTGGCCTGGCTGCAAAGCCGGGGTCCTTGGCTAGGGTCCCCTGACTGGCTGGAAGGCCTTGGGGGAAGAGGATGAGTGGGGAGGACTGGGGAGTCCGACTGGGGGTTTGCTGGGGCAGCAAGTCCTACAAGGTGGGCCTGGGGAGGCCTGCCCTTCTCCTCTACCAAGTTTCCTGAGCCCACTGCTGTCCCCTCACCCTGACCCCAAGGTGTCCTGGGACCGACTGAAGCGGGTGTGGCGTCGCCCTAAGACCCCCTTGCGGACCTCCACTGGGGGCATCTCCACCCTGGGGCTGCAAGAGCTCAAGGAGCAGGTGAGGGTGAGCTCTGCGAGGGGCAGTCTGTGCCCTCTCCCAGGACCCAGGAACGAGCCTGCCTGCCGAAGGGCTGCCTGGGCTCCCCGGAAGCCCTGCCCCAGGGGACAGGGAGAGGCTGGCTGTGTGCGGCGGCGTGGGGGCAGGGCCTGCATTCTCAGCATCCCACTCCCTCTTTACCTTGCAGAGTCCATGCCCAAGCCGGGGCTGTGCTGAGGGAGGGGCCGCCAGCGGCCTGCTCCCCAACCACCACCACCCCCCTGGGCCCCGAGGAGGCCTCTTTGAAGACTTCGCTTGTTAGGACGGTGCTGTGTCTAAAGAGACCCGGGAGTCTGGGGCCCCTCCCGGGATCCCCAACGGTCTCCTCCTGATCCTGGCACACAAGGCCAGGGGGTGACCCAAGTGGAGGGGGGAGAGGGCGGCGGTGCTCCCTGGGAGGGTGGGGACTCAGTTCACCAGCTCTGGTGGCAGCTGCTTTGCACAAGGGTCCTTCTTGTCCACATCCCCCACCCCTGGGGCCGGTGCCCAGGGAGGGCTGGAGGGGAGGGACAGAAAGGAGAGAGGGAGGTGGGAGGAGGGGCCCACCCCAGTAGGGCTGGAACCTCCTGTACATTTGTATATACTTAGGGAGGGCAGGGTGGGGGTGGGGATACAGATGTAGAAGTGGGGTGGGCATATGAGGGTGGGTGATTCAGGGAGAGCCAGGGCCCCAACCCTAGAACGTCAGCAGGAGAGGGAGAACCCCCAGGACTTGGGAGTGCTGGGCTGGTCCTACTTCCTGTCCCTCTCCAGGCTTAGCTCCCCCTTTGGGCAGGGGGACCGGGTGGCCCAGCAGGCCTGGCCTAGCTCCCAATTTCCCCTGCCCCAGCCCCTCCTTCAGAGTCCCCTCCACAGGGAGCGGGCGACCTATCAGACCTTGGCTGTGTTTGGGGTTGGGGAAGGGAGCCTCCTCAAAGGGCCTCTCTGCCTCTGGTCTGGTTTTATAAAGTGCTGACGCAAGTGAGAATAAAGAGGCACAAAGAATTCTCCGTGTGCATGTATGATGAAGCTGCGAGGTGGGGCAGGGCTGGGCATCTCATGGCTTAGTCCCTGTGAAAAGGGGACCCGGGCCCCAGCCAGGACAAGGGAGCCTCTGTCCTTACCACCAGCCCTCCCAGTTCCCCCATGCCACCTTGTGAAAACTCAGAGTCACAAGTCCGCACTCAGCCAGTTTATTAAAGGCAGGGAGCTTCATCCAGGTCCAGAAGCGGAAGCTGGGGGACACCCCACCTTCTTCTCTCAGCTCCCCGCTTCCCCAACCACTTGTCTACAGCCCAGCCTCCCCAGAGGGAGACGGAGCTGGCGTCGGGCAGACTGCACTGCATAAATACTCAGAGGCCACAGCCCGAATCAGCAGCGTCAAGGGGGGTGAGGGCAGTGGGGGGCAGGGAGACCAGGTTTGGGGCAGGAAGGGGTGGCTCCAGAGGCACCTCCCAGGGCTTCTCCGGAGCCTGAGGACCCACAGAGCTAGAGAGAGGGCGCCAGCGGGCTGCCCCGGTGTCTGAGACCACAGCCAGCCCTGTCCGGCGAGGCTGGCAGGTGGCTCCGGGTTGTAGGGGGAGGCGTGGGGTGCGCCACGCCAGGGCTCTGGGGTGCAGGGTGGGCTCAGGTGCTGTTGCCCTGCTCCTGCTCGAAGAGCAGCATGGCCAGCTGGGTGCGGGAGCCCAGGCCCTCAAGCTCGCTCTGGCGGCAGCGGTGGTACAGGTCCTCGCCGAGCCGGGCGCTGCACGTCTGGGCCCGGTAGCGCTGCAGCAGTGCCGGCTCCACTGCCCGCAGGACATGGAGGCTGGAGAAGCGCAGGAACAGCTCGTACACATCCATGCTCTCCAGCAGCTCCTCCTCCTGCTCTGAGGCCGCTGCCAGCCGCCCTCGGGCCGCCACGTAGTCGGAGTTGTAGAAGCAGGCCTCGGCGGCCGCCTGGCGATCAAAGCGGCCTGTGTCCCGGCCCAGCTCCGGGGGCCCGGGGCCCTGCGGCGGGGCCACGGCAGGGTGGAAGGCCTGGAAGTGCATGGGGAAGAAGGCCTGCCAGCCGGCGATGGCATGCATGCGGCAGCGGTTCAGGAAGTCGGGCGTGAGCACCGTGTCCGGCCCGGCCAGCAGGAACAGTGTGTCCAGAGGGTGCTTCTTGGAAAGCAGGTCCATGAGGCGCAGCGGTGAGGGTGCGGCCGTCTGCACGCTGAGCCAGGGCACCCGGGCCCCGGGGAAACGCCGCTCCAGCTCTGCCACGTGGGCCTTGACAGGCGCAAAGACATCCGCGTGGGCCGCCCGTTGGGCCTGCCGCGGCTCGTACAGGAGCAGCAGGGTCAGGGCTGCCGCGGCGTCGCCGGGTTCCAGCGCCGCGGTGGCGAAGGCCTCCAGGAAGCCCGGGGCCAGGTCGCGCTCGGCCGCAGCCAGAGGCAGTAACACAGTGAGACGCGAGGCCTCTGTGACGTAGGGCACGGGCAGGATCTCCACACGGCTCAGTGGCCGCAGCAGCTGCACCCGGCGGGTGAGGGGCCGGCGACCGCCCTGGGGGGTCAGAGCCTCCAGCTGCAAGTCCAGTGTGTACTCCATACCCCGGGCGGGATCGAAGCGTCTGTAGCCATTGACCAGCTGCTGCTTCTGGAGCCGCAGGGCCGGGTGATAGCGGCGGTTGAGCTCTTCCAGGGCTGCCCCCAGCACGTCGGCCACGTCGGCGCGGTCAGCCCCTCGCAGTGGGCAGCGGGGCGAACCGTCAGCACAGGAGAAAGCATGGTGCTCTGTGAAATAGTCCCAGCGCAACACCTCAAAACGGGAGGCCGGGCGCGAAGGCGCTGGAATGCCCACGGGCCAGGCGGCTGCCCGCTCCCCATCGGCTGCCAGATGACTGGTGTTCTGGATCTCCCACTAGATTGGAAAAAACAGACCAGGAGCGAGGCATAGGCCATGGGGGGTCAGCGCAGAGCTGGAGGACTTGGCACACAGCAGGTGCCACTCGGGAAGGGTCCCTAGTCCCCTGCCAACTTCTACTATCACAGGGCCCCCCACCTCTCTTCTCCCCAGAGCGAGGTGGCCTAAGAATGAAAAGGGAGGCTTCTAGAGGGGCTTCTCAGAAAAGGCAGAAACAAACAGGGACTGGGAAGCCAGTTTCTTCTGATTCTAGTGCTACTTTTGATCTCCCTGGGATCTCAGGCGTCTTAGGACGTGTCCCCTGTCCCCCGGGGCCCAGACCATACCTGCAACTCCTGGATCTCCTGGTATGTGCGCTCCAGCTCAGCGCGGGCAAAGGCTTTGTGCAGCCGGTACATGTGCACGGGGTCACGCACAGGGTGGGCTGTCAGGGCGCTGCGGAAACGGGGGTCTCCTTCCTGCACATGCTCCCCAGGGCTCAGCTCCAGGTAGCTATAGTGGACCCCCTGGGGAGAGGAATGGAGGGGGTCCATGATGGGGAGAGATGGGACAGCTTCCCACTCACCTCCCAGCGTGGGTCTCACCTTCCTCCTCCTAGGACTATGGTGGACTTGGAGTCAGAATTACTGGCTTTAATGTGTACCTTGACTGGTTGTGAGCGTGTGTGACTTTGGGCAAGGCTCTGCTAGCTCGTGTGTGAAATGGGCCTATGCATCCTATCTCAGAGCTGGCCAGGGGCTCAAATAAAATAATAATAGCCAACACTGAACACCTACTATGTGCAACGGCCCCTTATTTTTCCTAATCCTTATAACAAACCTGAGCCATAGTTATGTTCATTGGTATGGACCAGGATACCACAGTTCGGTGGATGCAGTAATTTACCCAAGGTTACGGGGATAGGAAGTGACAGGACTGGCATGGAAACCCAGGCCTATTCTTTCCAACTACCCCTTTGCCTCTGAGGGGGAAGCGCACAAGCTCAGGCAGGAGGTGCCAACGGGGCGGCTTATCTTCCCACCTCGTGGTCGCCAGTGCAGCCCACCCCTGTGGCATCGAGGATGCAGCGTCCCAGCCATTCATCCGGTCGCGCACTGACGATGTCGTTGCGGCAGCCTTCCAGGTGGGGGCGCAGCTGCTGCAGCAGTGTGCGGGACAGCAGCACCCCAAAGCCGCCATGGCAGTAGCGGCCTGGGGCGGGCTCTCCCCCGATGAAGTCCTGCGGCCGGCCCAGATAGAGGTGGGCAGCGGCTGCCAGGCTCAGACGGCCGGCTAGGCGAGCCAGTCCATGGGCCTCGGTGTAGGTGGCATCAGG
This sequence comes from Cryptoprocta ferox, assembly GCA_028646485.1. Lineage (NCBI taxonomy): Eukaryota > Metazoa > Chordata > Mammalia > Carnivora > Eupleridae > Cryptoprocta > Cryptoprocta ferox. Next base: position 89,485,472 of record CM053578.1, read on the forward strand.
CACTATGAAGAACCAGTCAAAGTCGTCACCGTGTTGCTCCAGTAGGTGGCGCAGTGCCAGGTGCAGGTGCCCTATGGGCCGCTCCTCACCCAGTGTCACCACTGCCATGCCCGGTGGTGCCCTGCGGCCCCGAGAGCCCGTCAGGAACACCACACGCTCTAGCCGGTGCCCCAGCGTGCGGTTTACCGCCACACCCAGTGTGGGCAACGTGGCTTGTGAGGTCAGCACCGCCACAAGCAGTCTCTGCCTGATGCCCAGCTCCGTGCTGATGTATCGGGTTCTGGGGGAGAAGAGGGCACAAGGTTATCATGGAGACAACATAGGCTCTGGCAGGTAACATCCTCTCTGGGCCTGTTTCTTCACCTACCAATAGGTTAAGAAAAACCAACTCCCAGGGATCATGGGGATTTACAAGAAATATTGGCCTTACCTATATAGTGCTCCGGGGGGGGGGGGGGAATGCCAATGTCTGTGCAGATAGGAGAGGTACATTGTGGATTTGATTCCCTGTTTCACTACTTAGTAGCTGTGTCCTAGAGCAGGTTATTTAACCAACCTGAGCCTCACTCAGTAGTCTGCTCTGCAAAAAGGGGTTGGTTGTATCTATTCAACGCACTTAGCCAACTGCTCAGCACACAGATACTCCACATCCCGTGTATACACTTATTTCTATATAAATACGTGGTCATAGCACAAACACATCACATAAATGATGTAAAGGAATACAGGGCATGGGGATGTACTGAGTGTGTTTGGGACAAAGGAAAAGCGGGGCTCACCAGTTCCGGTAGCTTGGCTTCCATAATGCAGAAGGTAAGTTGCAAAACTAATCTGAACTCAGTGTTGCTTAGAAGAAAAGTATTTCAGCTCATGGGGAAAGGCATTAATGGGATGCGTACCTCCCCCCTCCCCCACAAATCTCATCCCGAGGTGGCCCCACCCAGGAACAAGAGATACAGGTAAATCCTAGTTTTCTCTCTTCTCTTTCCCTCTCTCTATGCACCCACTCTACGTACCAGTCATTTCTCGAAACCCAAAGGCCCAGTCGGGGAGCTAATAGGATCTACGAGGCACCATGCGGTGGAGCCAGTTTAGGACAGAGGAGGGCAAGTTCGGCTCAGGCCTGGACGCGGCCCAGAAAGGGCCTCAGACGGGTTCCACAGCTCCCGGGGAAGCAGGGCCATCGGAAGTTATCGGCGCCAAAGACTTCCTGGCCGGCCAGCCCCTTCCTTCCGGAGCCTAACTCAGCCTCCGGCGGCCTCCCGGGCGCGCCCGCCCCGGCCGGTGCCCAGGGGGTGGGGCTGGCGGGGCTGATCCCTACCTGACGGCCTTTTTGGCGGCCTGGCCAGGCTGTGCAGGGTGGTAGGGCAAGACCCGCGGCTCCCAGTTCTCCCCGGCGCCTGCGCCGACCCCAGGCCTCTCGCGCTCCGCTCCGGGCTGCACCGAGTTGGGCCGGCGCGCCGCGTTGGTGTTGCCGCGCGGCGGCAGCTCAGAATCTCCTGGTTGGGGCGGCCCCGGGCCACAGGGTTCCTCCACCCAGGTGACGCTGAGCAGGCTCAGAGTGAAGCCCAGGGAGATGCCCACGGCCACGGGCCCTGCGGGCCGCAGCACCGACAGCAGCAGCGATGCCCGCATGGCGCCGGGACCGCGGGCCCCCGGCCAGGGAGCAGCCCCACAGCGGCCAGAAGAGGCTCCGAGGGGGCGGGACCGGGGAGGGGGCGGATCCGAAGGGCCCGGGCCAAGCGGGCGGGCCCGCTCCCTCCCCACCGACGCGGTCCTAGTCGAATCCCCTGCGCCGCGCTCCGATCCTCCTCCGTCCGGCGCAGGGTCCCAGCGCTCCGCGCGGGAGCCTCCGCCACGGCCGCCGCTGTCCGACGTGTCACTGCGAGGTCCCCGCCCCCGGGGTGGGGTCTCGGGCTCCAGCTACCGGAGACGGAGGAGAAGGGGGAGGTTAAAGGGGAAGGACCCCCGGAAGTGCCCCCTCCTCAGTGCCGGTGAGGGAAACGCCGGAGGCGGAGTCCCCCGCCTCCCCCGCCGTGGTTGGTGCGTCCCGGGTGACGTCAGAAGCAGCCCGCCCCTGCCTGGATGGTGCGCCCTGAGTGACGTCAGGAGCAGAGGCCGGAGCTGTCCATCAGCACCAAAGGCCGCGGGCGGGCTCAGGGCATGGGGCCGCGGCTCCGGGGCAGCCCAAGCCCCTGCTCCTGCTCCTCTCCCTTCCCCAGGCCCAGCCTGAGTCCCCGGACTCCGCGGCCCTGGAGTGCCAGCCGGTGTTGGAGGCGGAGCAGCGACGCCGCCGCACAGAGAACGGTCCCTCCGGCCCAGCAGCCCCCTTCCCGGCACGGCGGACTTTTCCCGGACCCCAGTCAGCTGGGGCCTCTGGCGCTTCGCAACCCCGCACCCTCCGGCCCCTGCACAGCCTCTTTCGCTCAGAAGCTCAGGTCGCCTCCAGCCCAGGTAGATCTTGGACAATCCCAGATTTAGCCGCCCACAGAGGAGTCTCCTGGCTGCCTCCTCCTTATCGGCAGCACACTGCCCTCCTCTGCCCCCAACCAGGGTCCCTTTTAACTTCTACATCTCAGCCTCCTTTAACCGGGCACTTTTGTTTCCCTTTGTCTTTTGCTCCACTTCAGAGATGCTCCCAGAGCTGGGCATCACTCCTTTGTCCACTGGTGTCCTTGCCTAGTTCTCCCATTCCCATTCTTGCCCCCATCCTGGTGGAGACCCAGCACTCCTCCTTGACCCCAACTTACTCTCTGTCAGGCTGACCTGGGAGGGTGACTTCCATTCCCAGCACTATGCCAGGCACTGTGGCGACACTGCGGTTCCAGCTGCTGCCCCCCGAGCCAGATGATGCCTTCTGGGGTGCACCCTGTGAGCAGCCCCTGGAGCGCAGGTACCAGGCACTGCCGGCCCTCGTCTGCATCATGTGCTGTCTGTTCGGAGTCGTCTACTGCTTCTTCGGTGAGACCCCTATCTCATCCCTCACCTGGGCTCCCCACTGCTTCCCAAATTGTTTTTCTAGGTGCCGCAAATCTTCTCTAGAACATCATCACCACCACCATCACCACCACCACCATCACCACCACCACCACCATCACCAGTACCATCACCATGAATAACTATCTTTCTTTTCTCTTTCTTTCATCCCACACATGTCCATGGATCATCTAGACTCTAGCTCCTAGAAAAACACAGGTTTTTAAATTAGGCATGCTTGAATTTGAAACTGGCTCCGCACATTACTAATTGTGATACCTCGGCCCATTCACCTGTCTGAGCCTCAGTTTTCCCATCTGAACTGTGGGAACAATGATATTTGTCTCATATAGGTTGTTAGGAAAATTAAGTAGACACTCAATAAATAATAGCTATTGTGGTGAAGATGTGTTTGAGTCACTGTGCTAGGTAGGCACGGGAAAACATTTAACAGGGTGATTGAACGTGGTCCCTTACCACATGGCATGTTATCTGATAGGGGAGAGACTTCTGGAACATTCGCACCTGTAATACATGTTAGAGTGGGCTAGATGGTAGTCACATACATGGAGATAGCTGTGGTAATCAGGGCTGCTGTGAACAGTTGTATAGGATGGGCACTGCACAAGGGAGTTCAATTGAATAGGCAACTGGGGCTGAAATCCAGCCCATGGTCCATTTGCCAAACTCTAGGCCTTGGCACAAGGCTGCTTTACCTAGAGGAAGACATGACTTTTTCTAATTTGCACAAAGGTGCCAGATGGGCTAGTGGAATAAGTATAGCAAGAGTTACAGAATTTCAGAGAGGGGTGTGAGCTCCATGGGCTGGGGACCCAAGGGAAGCCTCCAGGAGGAGCATTATAGGCAGTTGGAAGAAGTGCAAAGGAAGCACGGGGGTCTGGATTCCAGGCTGGGCAGAGGTGCCGAGACTAGTGTTCTGCAGCCTTTACACCTCCCCCCGGAATGGCTGTGTAGTAGGCAAGGATGGGAGCCAGATGGTCCCTCCTCTTCCACCCCCAAACTCTAAGCTGAACAAGTGCAGAATGAGCAAGAGGGAGTGCCCTTCTAAGGGTTTAGGACACATTCTGGGTCTCTAAGGAGTCTGTCACCTCATGCCCTCCACTACCCATGTCCACTCCCTCTGCAGTTGCTCAAGCAGCCTGCCGTTCTCTCTCCTGGGCTTCTCTGCCACCTTACCCTCCTTGGATGCCCTCATTCCCAGGCTCTTGGACTCCAAGCCCTTGAGTATGCCCTACTCCTCTATCTGACCCCAGAACCTCTTGGACTCTGATGCTTCCCCTCATTCCTAAAACTGAATCTCCTCTTTCTTTCTTTTTTTCTTTTTAAAGTTTATTTATTTATTTTTGAGAGAGAGAGAGAGAGAGAGAGAGAGAGAGAGAGAGAGAGTGTGCATGAGCAGGGGAGAGGGGGAGAGGGAGAGAGAGAATCCTAAACAGGCTCCATGCTCAGCACAGAGCCGGACACAGGGCTCAATCTCATGATCTCGAGATCACGGCCTGAGCCAAAATCAAGAGTCAGATGCTTAACCGACTGAGCCACCCAGGCACCTCCTGAATCTTTTTATGAACTTTCTCTTTGGTGCACCGTGACCGCTTGACCTCCGTCTCTGACTTCCATCTTCCCAACTGTTCAGTATCTACAAGTCCCTCGCCCTTCCAGTTACCCTTAAGGGGAATAACTTTCGTTTTTCTGAAACTCCATGACCACTGGTTCCCCTCATAATCCTCTTGTACAGTCTATGACCCTAGTGATCCCCAACTGCCTCCAGTTATATCTCATTACCTCCCATCCCTCTGTCTCCCTCTGTTACTTCTAACACTTTGATCCCTATGATGCCATTGTCTGCCCATCCCCATGATCTCCCATTTCTGTGGCCTTAATATTAATCTCTCTCAGAAACGCTTCAACCCTCTCCACGATTCCATGTCTGTTAATTCCCCTACTTGCAACGACCTCATCTTCCGGAACCCCTCCCCAATAACCCTGCTTTTCCATTCTCTTTGTAATTTTCTAGTAATGTTGTATCTCTGAAGCCCTGTGACCCCTTAAAGACCTTATCTTTCTGAACCTGTGTGACCCTCATCTCGCAAGTTCTTTCTGACTTCTAAATACCTCATCTCTCTCAACAATCCCTCCCGAGGACCCAATGAGTCTATTGCTGATTGCCTTGTGACCCCAAATGACCTATCTCTCTGACCCCCATGATTCCAAAGACCGTAATGTCCCTATCACTGATTCACTCTTGACTCCAATGGTTTATCTGACCTTCAAAGACCCAACGCTCATCTCAGTAACTCTTATCTCTCTGCTTTCCCAGTGACTCCCAATGACCTGGCTCTCTGACCTCCCTGGACCCCAACGGTCCCAGCACTGATGCCCTCAGGACCCCCGTGACCCCCAAGATTCTGATCTTAGTGTCCTGCTCCTGGTTTCCCTGTGATTCTATGTCCCTAACCCCTCTGATCCCCTGTCTGGAGCCCGGTGACCTCACATTGGCCCCTCACTAGCCCTTGTTCCCCTCCAGGTTACCGCTGCTTCAAGGCAGTGCTCTTCCTCACTGGGTTGCTGTTTGGCTCGGTGGTCATCTTCCTGCTGTGCTACCGAGAGCGGGTGCTGGAGACGCAGCTGAGTGCTGGGGCGAGTGCGGGCATCGCCCTGGGCATTGGGCTGCTCTGCGGGCTGGTGGCCATGCTGGTGCGCAGCGTGGGCCTCTTCCTGGTCGGGCTGCTGCTAGGTCTGCTGCTCGCTGCTGCCGCCCTGCTGGGCTCCGCACCCTACTACCAACCAGGCTCCGTGTGGGGCCCCCTGGGGCTGCTGCTGGGGGGCGGCCTACTCTGTGCCCTGCTCACACTGCGGTGGCCGCGACCACTCACCACCCTGGCCACCGCCGTGACCGGTGCTGCGCTCATTGCCACTGCCGCTGACTACTTTGCCGAGCTGCTGCTGCTGGGGCGCTACGCGGTGGAGCGACTGCGCGCCGCCCCAGTACCCCCCCTCTGCTGGCGGAGCTGGGCCCTGCTGGCACTCTGGCCCCTGCTCAGCCTGATGGGCGTTCTGGTGCAGTGGCGGGTGACTGCCGAGGGGGACTCCCACACAGAAGGTGAGAGGGTGCAGGCCAGGGTGGGTGAGAGAGACAAATGAGTGGCCAAGGATGGGTGGGGGGGACTGAGCAAATGGGGCGCGGGGGAAGGAGCTGTACATACTAGCAGCCAAAGGCCTCAGTAGGATTAGAGAGCTGATTGGCTCAGGGTCTGGGAAGACAGGACCTCAGCCCCACCGTTCATTCTGCAACAAGGTATGGGGCAGTGGCTCTGTGGCAAGCCCATTTCAGGCACAGGGGATCCGACAGAAAAGGGCCCTGCGCTCACGGGGTTGCATTCAGGTGGAGGGAGACAGACAACAGAATGCATACAAACTAGACAGTTCCAGCTCCGGAATGATATGAAAGAAATACGCAGGGCTATGTAAAAAAGTGACCTATAGACGCTGTTATGGATAGAGTGGTCAAGGAAGGCCGCTTGGAAGAGGTGACATTTAAGTAGAGTGCTCAAGGATAAGGGGCTGCATGCAAAGAGCTAGAAAGGAGGGAGCAGGGAGGGCAGGTCCCCAGAAGGAAGGAGCTTGGCTTGCTGAGGAAGTGGGCTGCAGTGTGGTGGGTGAGGCACACTGACTGTGCAGGCCCCACGGGCCATGATTAAGACACTGGATTTTACCAGGAGGGCAATGTGATGCTATTGCAGGTTTAAAGCAGGGGGTGGATAGAATCTCATTTAGTGTTTGGGATGCCCATTCTGGCTGCTGAGTGTAAGAAACACTGTGGAGTGGGGTGCGGGTGTGGCAGGGCAGACCAGTGAGAAGGAGGCTGTAGTTGTCCAACTGAGAGATGGTGACAGCTGTGTTAGGTGAGTCACCTGGGGCTCAGGATTGGGAAAGAGATGCTAGCTGGAGAGGGAGTACTTAGAAGTCTAGGACTCTTCCAGGTGGCCTTCGGAAGAAAAGAACAACTGCAGGAAGTCTCATCTGGGAGATGGGGAAAGGAAGGGGGAGCAGGAGGGTACGGACAAAGGGAATCTGGGGGCCTGGAGCCCTCAGGGAGGAAGGATCAGGGAGGCTTGGGGGGACATGAGGCGCGTGAGCCTGTGAGACCCTTCTCTGCCCACCCCCGCACAGTGGTCATCAGCCGGCAGCGACGACGCGTGCAGCTGATGCGGATTCGGCAGCAGGAGGAGCGCAAGGAGAAGCGGAGGAAGAAGCGACCCCCTCGAGCACCCCCCAGAGGCCCCCGGGCTCCTCCAAGACCCGGGCCTCCTGACCCGGCTTATCGGCGCAGGCCGGTGCCCATCAAACGCTTCAATGGAGATGTCCTCTCCCCGGTGAGCAGCCTGGGCCCCTCCAGCCCGAATGGGGGAGAAGGGAGGTGCTGCAGACTCTGTCCAACAGGACTGGGCCTTCCCCAGAAGCCGATCCCTATCTAGAGGGCCTAGCATTTGTCACCTATGGTAACCCCTGCAAAAGGAGCCCGACCACGGGTCCAGCTCTAGGACTGGGGGAAAGGTGTCCCGAGTAGGAATTTTAATGAGATATAGAATGGGTAGGGTCTCGGGCTATGGACTACTGGTGCCGTGAGGTCCTGGGCCCATGGCATTCTGGGGTGCCTTAGGCTGTGGCGTGCAGGAAGAGGACGTCCCCTGCAGTGGCTTCCAGGGCAGGATTTCCACACTTACACCCGTGTTCACGCTCCCACAGAGCTACATCCAGAGCTTCCGGGACCGGCAGACGGGGAGCTCACTGAGCTCCTTCATGGCCTCGCCTACAGACACGGACTACGAGTATGGGTCTCGGGGCCCGCTGACGGCCTGCTCGGGGCCCCCCGTGCGGGTATAGCAGTACGGCTGCTCCTGCCCACCTAGACTCTGCGGTCACCAGCTCTGCCAGCTTGGGGAGGCCTGCTGGGCCGCCACCCAGCCTGCCTGGCCCTGTGGCCGCTGGCTGTCCCTCTCCCCACCCTGAAGAGGGCTGGCCTGGCTACGGGAAGAGAGAACATGTCTCAGGCTGGGCCTGGCCTAAGGGGAAAGCCTCCTCCCAAGCTCCAGAGGGGCTCTTGAGGGATGCGGGGTGTGAGCCCCATTGGGGTGTGCTCAGGGTTGTGAGTGTGTCACGTGTGTGTGTGTGTGTGTGTGTGTGTGTGTGTGTATGTATGTGTGTATGGAGGGGTGGGCTTGAGGGGAGACTGGGACCCTTGCCTTAGATTTCTGACTGGGGGGGGGGAGCTTCTCCAAGGTTGGCCCTGCCTCCTTCCCCACTGCTGGGGTCCCACAGGCCGCTCTCCTGCATGTCTAAGTGGAGGAGGCCTGGCTTCCTCCCCCATCGCTCCACCTCCCAACCAGACTCATCTAAGGCTTCTTGTCCTTGTCCATGGGGCAAATGGCAGCACCCCTCACCCTGGTCCCCTGTCTTCTGCAAAGCCACCAGCCTGAGGGCAGTGGCAGGGGAGGGGGGTAGGGGGTGCTGCTCCGGGCTGGGTTAGGGAGAGGGGCTGGGGGAGGGGGCTTAAATGCACGGTGCATGTCTGGTGTCTGTCACGCCACCTTGGACACCTCATGCTTCTGTCTCCCCTCACCCCACCTTGTTTTACATATTTTATAAACGTGCCAAACCGTGTGGCTTCTGCCGGCAGTGGTGGTGGTGGTGGTCTTCAGTGGCTGGCACTTTCACGGGCCAAACTGGAAGTGCTGCAGCCCTTGGTGTCCCATGTCACTCACTACACAGAGGCTCCAGGCAAGTTCCGCCCCTCCTACACCACACGGAGAGCCAGGGAAAAGGACTGCACCACTTTATTGTCTCCCAACACCTGTGGTTCCCCTGCCTCCCCACCCCTTCCCAGGGTACGGGCACACGCCTTCCAAGCTGTCCGAGGGCACCTGCCTGGCCTGGTTCGGTCCTCCTAGCTACCTGCAGAGGAATGACTCGGCGTGGGGCTGGGGAGCGAGTGGGTACCACCGTGCTCTCCCCTGGCAGTGCCTGGGCACCCACGCAGGAAGAGCTGTGTCCTCACCCTCTGCCCCACCCTTTCTGGGCCTCTGTCTGTGGGGGCAGGAAAATGGGAGTCAGCCCCCAGTTAGGGGTGGGAAACGCAGGAATGCAGGTGGGGGGCGGGGCATCTGTGGAAGAGGAAGGGGATGGGACTTAGCTGAGGAACCCTCTTCTCAGACCCATGTGGACTGGCTGAGATGGGCAGAAGCCGGCTGGGCAGAGAGCAGGAGGGGGGTGAGGGAAGGTGGGGCACAGAGCAGGGGCCAGTAGGTAGGAAAGAGAGGAACTAGGGTACAAATGGGGCATCCAAGAGAGACAGACACAGTCCAGAGGCAAGAGAGAGTGAGAAGCCTGGACAGGAAAGGGCAAAGAAAGGTAGGAAAGGGCAGAGAAAGGTGGGAACGGCTGAACCGAACCAGAAGGTTCCTGTAGAGAACACAGGGCTCCCTCCTCTCCTCAGCCCTCAGCCCCTCCCCCGCTCCCCACCTCCAACACACCCCAGAACCAGCTGGCCGTCCCAAGTCCTGGAAAACCTCTGGTGGGTGTGTCTCAGCCCACCAGCTCCCAGGCGACCCCTCGTGTCTGGCCAGCGGGCCTGCCCCTCTGACCTCTACCGGGTCAGCTTCACTCACCCTCTACCAGCAACCGTGTGTGGGCGCTGTCCTGGCCGGCCTGGCAGCAGTAGGTGCCCTGGTCCTCAGGTCTCACGTCATGGATGACCAGGCTGTGGGTGGGGCCGTGGCTGCGCAGCTCATACTTGTCTCCCGGGCACAGCTCGACCCCCTCCCGCAACCAGCACACGTGGCCCCCCGAGCGGGACACGGTCACCTCCAGCACCGCCTTGCGGCCGACCAGAACCGTCTTCTCTCGAGGGGGGCGGCGGCACATCTGGAGAGGCAGTGCTGGGGGTGAGGACGAGGGCTTAAGTTAATAGGGACACGCAGGGCCCCCAGGAGGAGAGACGCATCTTGCCTCTCCCCGCAGGCTCCACTTCTGATCTCAGGTATCTAAGGCTCCTCTCCGTACCCTTAACCCAAAGTCTCCTCCTCCCCAGGAAACGCACTGCCCTCTGTGACCCGCCCCAGAAGAGTCCCTCGAGGAAGGGAGGTGGGGAGGCAGTGTTGCCAGGACCAGCCGCCAGCCTGCCAGTCCCGAGGGGAGGTGATGCCCACTCCCAACCGTCCCTCCCCAGCTGCTTACCCTCCACCTCCAGCTGAGCCACGGACTGGGCGGGTCCCGCCTGGAAGCGGACCTCACCGGCGTCCTCCGGGCGCAGCTCGCTCAGCACCAGAACATGTTTCTTCCCTGGGGGTGAGGGAGGCGCTAGCGAGGCCGGAGCCGCCAAAGGGGAGGGTTCGGGGAGGAAGGTGGGCCGGAATAGGTCCCCGGGTCGGTTCGGACGCGGCAAATGCGCGCTGGGGGCGGAATTTCGGGGAAAGAGGAGTGGTCCAGGACCCATGGCTTAGAGCTGGGGACCGGGGAATCACCAGGCGAAGGTTCCTAGGGCTGTGAGGCGGGGCTCACCCGAGCCGGAGGCGGGGCTTATCCTAATAGGGCGGGGTTTGCCCGAGTCAGGGGCGGGGCAGCAAGGGGCCAGAGTGAGAAGAAAGTCCGCCAGACCTTCCTGTCGGATGCGGACGCGGCCTCCGGGTCTCAGCGGACGGCCTCCGAGCTCCCAGCTCCCGCTGGTCTCCACCTCCGACACGGTGCACTCGAACGTGGCGCCGTCGCCTTCGCGGGCGCGCACCGCCCGGAGCTCGGAGAGCACTGACACCACGCGCTCTGGGGCGGAGCCGGGGGCGTGAGGCGGGGGCGGGGCTGAGGGGGCGGTGCCCGCTCACGCCCACGCTCCGCCCTACTCCCGGGAGGCACCGGAGTCTGTCAGTACAAAGTCCGCTCCGCAGACCCCCCCCCGCGCCCACAGCAGTGCCCAGTCCGGGCAGCGCCCGGTACCCACCGCGCACGGTCAGGCGGACGGGTCCGGCGCGAGCCGTCCCCACTGCACAGCTGTAGGTCCCGGCGTCCAAGGGGCCGCAGCGCCGCAGCTGGAGAAGGCGACGCGTGCCGAGGGCCTGGAGCCTGAGCCGAGGGCTGGGGGTGAGCGGGCGCCCGTCCTAGGGGCGAGATTTGCCGAGGGTCGGGGCGAATTCAGTTGGACACAGGCAGCCTCGGCCCCGGGAGAGGGCGGCGCCCTCTGTTGAAGTCAAGCGGTTTCAGGGAGCATTTATGCCTGCCTGTCCCCCCAGGTTGGGATCTGCCTGTCCTGAGCCTTCCGGGCCTCGCCAGGAGCCTCACTGGGAAGGTGTCACCCTTGGGGATGTTAGGGCGGAAAAGGGGCTCCGCGGGCACTGGAAGCCAAAAGTCATGTACCGATCTATCTGGACATGAGCATGGATTCCAGAATAAGGCAAACCTGGATTCAAATATGGCTCGACCCCTTTTGTCTGCCCTTGGGCAGTATCACCCCACTGAGCTTCAGGCTCCTTAGAGATAACAGGGAGCTAGCAAAACCTACTTTATAGGGCTGTGGTAAGGATTAGAGGGTTAAATGTAAAGTAAATCTGAGCACAGTGCCAGGCACTTCTGTTCAGTGAGTATTAGTTGTTTCTCTTTGGGCCGTTATTATTATGTCCTTATGATGCCAAGGTGGGATGAGTTCTGACCTTCTCCCAGGTGACATCAGCCAAGGCCTGGGAAAGCTCGCACTCCAATGTAGCTGTATCTCCCTCGGTCACCTCTAGGTCCTGTGGCCCCTTCACAATGGTCACAGGGGCCTCTGGGAGTGGGAGAAGGAAGACACATTTGGGCACAAGGGTCAGTCATGGACACATTTAGGGAAGGTGCTCAGGGGAAGCCACTCATGGAGGGGGGATATACTGGAACACAAGTGGTCCAAGTGGGATGCTAGTCAGTGGAGGCCACAACAGGGCCACAGGGGTCAATGGGACAAGAGTGGCCAGCTAGGGGGGTTCATACTTTAAGTTGGCTGGGGGGGACATGCTGGGGTTAGACAGCCTTGGGGGGGACCAAAGCAGAGGTGCCTGTGGAGTCACCTATTGGCAAGCATGGTCAGTGGGGACCACACTTTACTGGAATGGACAGGTGACACTGGCCATTGGGAGACATGATGGGTTCAGAGGAGCAATGGGGGGGGGGACTCCAGAGCAGGTGTGGTGAGTGGGGAATATAGTAGATAGAAAAATGGGGGTCACCGAGTTGCCAGTCGAGTCATCCTCAGGCAGTCAGTGGGTCACTGGGACTCGAGTGGTCAGAAGGGCACACTCAGGCAGGCAGGAGAGGTCACGGCAGGCAGGTGTGGTCAGTGGGGCCACACGCAGAGTGGCCAGTGGGGCCCTGGTCAGGCAGGCAGACAATAGGGACCACACAGGCACAGGCACACTCACAGTGGCATGGTTAGTGTTTTGCAGGGACCAGAAGGTCAGTGGAGTCACGCCGGGTACAATAGGTCAGAGGAGACACACTCAAGCAGGGCAGTCTCGGGGGCCACACAAGGCCAAAGAGCCAGGGGAGGCACACCCCGACAGGCATGGTCAGTGAGGGGGACCACACGGGGAGGGGGATCAGTGGAATCACACCCTGGGCCGTCAGCAGGCAAGCAGTTGTCCCAGAACGCACACCTCTCACGGCGAGTCTGGCTGCACAACGCAGGGAGTCCGCCGTGAAGGAGATGCAGCCTGAGTCGGCCAGGCCCAGGCCGCTGAGCACCAGAAGGTGAGTGTGGCTCTCTGCATGCATGTGGCACTTGGGTCCCGGCTGCAGCCGGACTCCTCCTCGGGCCCACTCCCCGGTCACACCCTCCTGGGACAGCTCCAGCTGGAAGGTGGCGCTGCCCCCCTCAGTGATGGTCACATCCTCCAGAGGCCGCAGCACCCTTAACTGCCTTGCTGGTTGGGGGGGGAGATGGGGAGAGAGGGAGGATGAGGGCTCCGGCTCTGGGCAGGGGTTTTGAGGGTTCACACAGCCCTTGGCCCTGCCTGTATCACCCCTAACACCCAATCTGAGCCCCTGTGGAAGGAAGCCAGGAACCAGAGTCAGGGAGAAAGGAGTACAGAAGGCCAACTGGGCAGGGTCGGTGGTGGTGGTGGGGGGGGGCTTCGGAGAGGGCACAAGTGAAGGAGAGGAGTTGTGACTTAGAGGGTTGAGGAGTCTGGGTGAGGGGTGCGGTGACACTCGAAGGAGCACAGGAACGGGAGTCAGACACACTGGGATTAGACCCTAGCTCTGCCACATGGTTTGTGTGCTGTGTGACCTTTGGCAAACTGCTTGACCTCTCTGGGCCTTAGTTTCTCCACTGTACAAGGTGAATAGCATTAAGACAGGGGTTTATTGTGATTAAATGAATGAAATAAATTAAAAGAGACTACATAGCAGCAGCAGCAACCATTTCCCAAGCTCTGTGTGGCCATTTTTCATGTTATCTCAGCTAATGTTCCCGAAGACCCTTGAAGTACGGATCAGCCCCATTCTTAAGAAGACTTGGCTCAGAGAGATGAAGTAACTTGCATGAGGTCTCGCAGTTACTAGAAAGCTCTGGCTTGGGGCAGGGAGGGGGGTTGCTATTTGCCAAGTGGGCCCGTGTACCCCGGGGCACGTGACTGAGGGATCCACACGGCAAGTGTTTCCGGAGGATAATATTTATGGTTATAGCAAAGCCAACCGGGACACATGAAATGGAATGCAAAATCCACACGGACTTCTAGGGTTGATAGAAAACACTAGAAAACGAAAAGTTTTGCTTTGGGCAGGCTGCTTCAGGTCACACTTCCGGAGGCCAGCCAGGGCTGACTTGCCTCCGAGCGAGGGGCACTTTGGTGGGGGGTCTGAGGGGCCCTGGGCCAGCCAGGAAAGGCTGTGCCAAGGGGCGGTGCGATGTGTTAGGAGAAGACAGGGCACTCACGCCTCACGCTGAGCCTGGCCAGGGTGCGATCGTGGTGGCTCTCGCAGCCGTAGGTGCCCTGGTCAGCCAGGACGACGCCGTGGATGAAGAGGCGGTAGATGTGGCCGTCCTGGGCCATGGACACACGAGAGTCATGGGGTAAGGGCTCCCCACCTCGAACCCAGCGCACAGCGCCCGCTGCGCCCACGCGACCGGTCTCCACTTCCAGGCACACGTCCTGCCCTTCCTCTGCCCGCACATCCTGCAGCCGCCGAAGGAACAGCAGCTCCGTTTCTGGGGAGGAAGGGGGGGCGGGGGTCACCATCTGCCTGTCCCTGGACAGAGGGACACGGCTGCTAGGGCCGGGGTTGGGAGAACAGGTACAGGAGACAAGACCACTGCATCCCCTTCGGGACCGAACCTCGAACGTGGAGCCGGGCACTTGTGGCTGTGCCCCCTGCTCGGGCGGTCACGGTCCCCGCGTCGTCCAGCTGACAGCGTCGCACCGTCAGTGTGCGGCTTGACCCACTCTGGGCCATCTCTAGCTGGGGGCCCGGAGTGACAACAGCCCCATTGCGGAGCCAAGTGACATCAGCGTCTGGTGGGGAGACCTCACACCGGAATGTGGCGTCATCGCCCTCGTGGACGGTTAGTGGCGTCAGCTCCGAGACCAGCTTTGCCAGGGGTGGTTCTGGGGGACAGGGCGAGGCAGTGAGGGGGGCGGTTCTTTCCGGCTCCCTCCTTTCCATCCTCTCCTGGGGTACAGGTCCTCATCTCCCAGTTATTTGCAAGACCTTTGCCGAGGACCACAGGGATGTCTCAGAGGACAAGACCCCAGTTCCCTGCTGCCCCTAGCTACGTCCTCTCAACCCGGCCTGGGTCCCTAGCAGATAATTTACCATGGACCCTATTTATCTCATTGAGTCACAACACCCCTATAAGACCAGCACCCCCACCCCCCACCCCCGACCTTCAGAGCTGGGGCTCAGAGAGGTGAAGCAACATGCCAGCGTCACACACTACTGACAAGTGGAACCCAGATTGGAACCTGGGTGGGCTGACCCCAAAGCCCCTGCTTTGAACCGCTGGGTTATGCCTCCTCCTATATAGAGGGTTCCTGAACCCTCAGCCAAGTCCTAGTTGTGCATGCATTGGTTAGAGTCGGAGGCAGCAGGGCGGGGGGCAGGGGACGAGGGAGTCCCAGAACGGTGCGGAGGTGTGGTCTTGGGGGTGACAGGGCCCACAGGGAGTGAGGGGTGCACTGTTACCTTCCACGCTGACGAGGAAGATGCGGCTGTCCTGGGGCGTGTCGCACAGGTACTCCCCAGCGTCCCAGCTCCGTGCCCCCCGCACCCGCAGCACCTGCCTTGCCCCGGCCTGCTCCAGCTGCACCCGCCCCTGGCTCGCCAGCCGCTCCCCATCCTTGTACCAGCGCACGGGGCCCCCGGGCCCGGAGAGGCGCACCGCCAGCTCTAGGTCCCCGCCTGGGGTGCTGCGAACCCTTGTCTGGGCTGCCTCGGGGGCCACCACCCGCACGGGGGGCTCTGTGGGGGTCAGAGCTGGGGGTCACTGGGAGGGGGAGAGGCCCAAGGGGTTCAGGGAGGGCAGTGGGAAGTAGGATGGGGAGGGAGAGGCGGGGGAGGGATGGGCAAGGCATGCTAGAGAGGCGGGGGAGCTCGTACGGGTCTGGGGGTGCGACTCTCGCAGGCTTCCTGCCCAGGCCATACTTACCGGCCACTTGGACTGTGAAGCTGAGGCTGGGGGCCCCCGGGGCTGTCCCGGACTGGCAGGTGTAGACACCTGTGTGGGCCAGGTCTGCGGCCCGGATGCAGAGGGTGCGGCGGGGGCCCTCGGCGTGGAGCTCCAGGCCCCCCCCCTCCTGCACCGGCCTCCCATTGTGGCTCCAGAAGACCAGGGCACTAGCCCGGGACAGTTCACAGCTCAGCATCACCGGCTCCCCAGGGGCCACTCGGAGTGGGGCAGGGGCTGCCTCTGGGGCAAGGAACTGGACGGGGGGCTCTGGACGGAGGGAGGAAGAGCACGTCAGCTCGGGCTTGCCGCCCCCTCCCGCACGCGGGCTGGCCGGAGGCACCCACCAGCCAGGCTGACGTTGAAGGTGACCGCTTCGTCGCGGGTCTCGCACACATACTCCCCGGCGTCCTGGGGCTGGGCATGGGGCAGGGTCAGGGTGCGGGCCGGCCCCTCGGCCCCCAGCTGCAGCGAGTCGGACACTTCCACCTCCAGTCCGTCTCTGTACCAGCGCACCTGGGACCCGGCGGGGGCCACCTCGCAGCGCAGCTCCACGCGCCCCGGAGCCCCGAACTGCAGGTCCAGGGAGCGAGCTGCCGGGTGCACAATCCTCTCTGGCGGGGCTGGCGGGCAGACAGAGGGAAAGGTGCTCAGGCCCAGCCAGCTGGCCCCCAGCCGCCCACACTGGCTTCTCAGCACTCTCTCTTTCCAGGACAGTTCTCGGGACTGCGAAGGCTGCCGTCTGGGGGCGCCTACTGTGTGCCCGGTGCCGCGCTAAGCACACAGCAGCTCTTTTCGCAGCTACCCCTGCCACTCCCGAGGACGGCACTGATGTTGGGTTCGCTTTACAGAGGACGGCTGGAAGCCTCTTTAGAGGAAAGTGATTTGTCCAAGGTCCCATGGATAGACAGGGACAGACCCAGACCGATGTGACCCCAGTGCACGCCCCCACTCCATATGCCCTTTCCCCGTTTTGCCTCTGATGTACTTATCGTCACCTACTGGTTGTCTGTCTGTCCTCGCTAGAATCCGAGCTCCACGAAGACTGGAGGGGTCCTCTTATTGGCTTGCTACTCTATCCCTATCCCCAAAACAGTGCTGAGCACATAGTAGTTGCTCAATAAATATTTGATGAATGAACGAATGTGTGAACAAACGCTCCTAACTGCTGGGCTCTCTCTAGTCACTATCACGGCCTGATCTGGGCAAGCCAGGGCTCTCTGATGGCTGACAGTGAGGAGCCTGGGGGGGCAGGCTGTACGGGGCAGGTGGGGGGCCCCTAAGAAGCAGGAAGTAAGAAGGTTGGGTGTCTGTCCCTCAGCCTCCTGCCTCTCTAGCTCCCCACGGTGCCCACCTGTGACGGTGACAGTGAAGAAGGCTGAGTCATCTCCGGCATCACACACGAACTCGCCCCCCTGCTCGGGCTGGGCGGCAGGCAGAACCAGGCGGCGGTATGGCCCGTCGCTCTCCAGCACCAGGGCCTCGCTCTCCTCCACCTCCAGCCCATCTTTGTACCAGCGCACAGGGGCATCCTCCTGAGACAGCTCACACATCAGCACCACACACTCCAAGCTCACGGCGATCAAGGTCACCTCATCCCGGGGGTGTATGATGCGCACTGGGGGCTCTGCAGAGTGGGGCAATCACAGACCGTCACAAACTCACCGCCGGCCTCCCTGGCAGCACGAGGTTCCTGTCGCTCACAACAATAAAAGTGATAAAGATAATAATAACAAGGAATAATAGGTCCACGGTCTTCCCTCTGAAATCCCTGGGGCCAGAGGTGTGAATCCAGAATGTTTCAGATCCCAGAAAAAAAAAGGTGCATTTATTATAGATCACATACCTGCTCCTCTTAGTCCCCAGTGGGGCACCGCCCCCCTCCCCCCCTGCCAACCAACCACACTAACATTTCCGCAGAGTAACAGATACACTCACTCTAAGCAAGATAATTAAAGAGCAGAAATAGCTTCACAGCAGTCAAGATCAGGTTTTACTGAAATGACTTTGAAGACCAAACTTAGGAAAAGACCTTTGATTTTGAGAGGTTTTTTGGACTTCAGAATTTCGACTAAGGGATCGTAGATCTGGAATAGCAAAAACTTCTATATTATTTCCTAAGGTTCCAGGAAGAGTCCTAAGCACTCTACACAGTGAACCCCTCACAGCAAGCCTCAGAGGTAGGTATCATTTTATCCCTATTTTCCAGATGAAGAAATTGAGGCAAAGAGGGATTAACCCATCTCTTTAAGGTCACAGCTGGATACGCATACTCGAGGGCTGGAGGAAGAAACACCATCTCAGCCACCATCTGTTAAAGGGAGGCTCAGACTCTGCGAGCAGCGGTAGGGATTGAAAGCCAAGGTTTCCAGAACTCAGTCATGATTTCTGCATCTGTGCCTGAGTTGCCAACACCTGTCTGAGTTCCCTAGGGATGCTAAATGCTGATTCTGCGAGTCCCTCTCCAACTGCTCCAGAGTGGTCACCCCTCCACAGCAAAGGACCTATGTCAACACTGGTGGTGACGGGTGCACGGATCCGAGCCTCCCCATGCTCCCACGCACCCTGACCGTCTCCCAGAACCTTCTAGTTTCCAAGACACTTTAGGGCTCCTTTAACATGCAGCCCCCTCGTGGCTAAGCTCAGGAACTGCTAGCTTCCCAGTCCCACGTTTTTTGCAGAGGTGCGCATGGGCAGACGTGCTCACCAGCACACACTCCAGTCCTCTGCCTCCACAACCCACCTCCCTAACAGGGCTTGTTCTAGGAGCCTAAAGAATGCAGGCGGGTTCTCCAGGGTCCGGCAAGTCTGGTAGATTGCAGAGTGTGGCTGCCCGCGGAGCCGGGGAGGTGACGGGTGCAGTGAGGTGGGGACAAGGTGCCGTGACAGGACTGGGGTGTCTGCACAGCCGTGGGACCTCAGCTTGGCATCGGACTTGAGTATCCCTGGGCCAAAGCCAGGATGGTGCTTGTGTGAACTTCCCTGTGAAGAATCTGGTGTTTTGTGGGGAGGCCAGGTGTGGGCTGAAACCTGTGTGGCTGCCATTATGTCTGGCCGGGGCCGAAAAAAGCTTGAAGGGGTCCCTACAGGACAAAACATGCACAGAAAGGCCTCTTTCGCTTTGGGGCTTGTGTGTGCCAGGCTGCACTATGTGGGGTGCAGGGAGTCGTGCAGTGGGGGGGGGGGCACCTAGGTAGCTCAGCCTGGATTGAGGCGTCACTGCTGGGGCAGAGCAGAGGGCAGGGCAACAAGGCGGTGCCAGTGTAGCCAGCACGGTTCTTCTGTGCCACCCAGAGCTGCCAGGCCCTGTGAACCACCGCCCCCCACCCCGCACAAGCCGCACATCCACACCAGGACTGGCGCTGTGGCCTGCAGCCCCGAGCTGTCCAGCACTGAACCACTGTCATGTTCACAGTCATCCTGTGCTTTTCCAGCTTTGAACCTTCCCCCCTCTACCTTCAGCACAAACGTGACCCCACATAGCTAACTCGGCCCCTGCCCCCAAGTATCTGGTTTGAAGGCACTTCTCGCCTGCCGACAAGGTTAGCAGCCCCCCCGCCCCCCGTCACAACACTGGACAATCCACCTTCTGAGACCCTCTAAAGTGTCTGGCTTTGCTGGGGGCTGTGCGCTCCTGGAGGGAAGTGGGTGTGTCTGTCTGCTTCCCTTGGAGGGGGGAGGAAGGGGGTCCAGAGCCCCAGCCCAGGGGCGCAGTGACTGTCTCCGCAGCCCTCCCTGCCTCTCCTGTTCTCTCTCCAGCCCTCTGCTCCTTCACATCAGTTGTCACGACGTGTCGACTGTACATTTATTTGTGTATTTATTGGTTTAACACAGGGGTTGCAAACTCAAATGCCCCCAGGGGCCAGGTAGGAGGTAAGGTGAGTGGCTGAAGCGGTCTGGGGAGAGGCAGAGAGGAGCAGCAGCAGGGGCAGGGCAGGGGAATGGGGGTCCCGCATTACGGGACGGGGGGGGGGGGGGCTGCTACTCAGCACCAGCTGTTCGTCGCCATGTGGGGAATCGGGACCAGAGCCGCCGGGTCTTCGGCTTTTTCAAGAGGACGCATAACTCCGGATTGTTATGTGAACTGTCCTGACTTTGGTAAGACTCTGTGGGCCAAACAAAACACATCTGTGGGCTGCGTGGGGCCCTACGGGCTGCCCGTTTGCGATCCCTGGTTAACAGCTGCCTCCCCCGATAGACCAGCAGCTGTTCGAGAACAAAGACGGTGAGCGCATTACCCAGCAGTTACCTGCAGCACCTGGCCCGGGGTCTGGTGGCACGTGGGAAGCGCCCAGTAAATGAGCCAGCGGAGCACCGCTCTTCCTGGCCCTGGTGCCCGGGAGGAGCCTGCTTACTTGAGAATAGGGGCCCTGGGGTCTTCTGGGCAGCCATGGTACATGCACTCTCAGCCCTGCCTCCCTCCTCCCCAGTGTGTTAACTAGGGAGTAGGCGGCCAGCTCCCCCAAGGGCTCAGGACTGTCCTCTGGTGAACCCGGGTGGCTGGGGTGAACCCACACCTGTGACAGTGACAGTGAAGGAGGCCGACTCGTCATCGATTTCACACAAGTACTCGCCGGAGTCCTCGAGCTGGACAGCGGGCAACACCAGGCGGCGGACGGTGTCTTCCTTCTGCAAGAGCAACGCGGGGCTCTCCACCACCTCTTCACCGTCCTTGGTCCAGCGCACCTCGGCCCACGGCCGGCACAGCTCACAGGTCAGCACCACACGCTCCAAGCGCACGGCTGCCACGTACACCTTGCCGCTGGGGTACACAATCCACGAGGAGACATCTGCAGGACAGGGACAGTCATAGCTGGGACCCATGTGCCCAGCTGCCCTCCCTGATCCATGCCTGTTCCCTCCTCCTGGAAGCGGGCCACGTGCTGAAGAAGAGAGCCTTCCCACTTACACGTAACGCCCAGTGCGCATCACAACAAAAAAAGAAGGAAAAAAAAAAGAAAGAAAAGAAGAGTCTCCCTTCAGATTAGGTCTCCTAGCTGCTGGGACAGCCACACTCATCTGGAGACACAACGACAGTCACCAAAGCACATCACAGGCACGGTGGCACCGTCGGGACCACAGTGTCAGCCTTTGCTGTAGAAATGTTCTACACTGTCTGGGTTGGGGCAGGGACCATGTAAGGTGGGGCTGGGGAGAGGTGGGTTAGGTGCCCAGGTGGAATCAGGGTCTCTCATATTTGAGATCTTCTGACCCCTCTGGTGTGGGGGCTCACCCGCCCTAGACCCTGGCCCCCAGGAAAAAGGTCTGCATTCCTAAAGATTCTCCTTCGCCAGAGAACGGAAAGGGGCAGATGTTCCCTGACTTGTGGAACCCTGGCCAGTGTTGACGACAATGCATTTCTGGTGGGTGATTGAATCCCAGGATGCAGACGGAGGAGGGGCATGCGATCAGCTCGGGGGGAGGGAAGAGGGCCTGGGAACAGTGGCCTGGCGGGGAGAGTGTGACAGCTGCCAGGCGGTGTCACACGGGCCTGCCTGTCCCCCCCCACCTGTGATGGTGACGGTGAAGTAGGCGCGTTCATCTCCAGCGACGCACTGAAACTCGCCCCCGTCGGGGGGCTGGGCGGCAGGCAGCACCAGCCGGTGGTGGGGCCCTTCCTTCTCCAGCACCACGAAGTCACTCTCCTCCACCTCCTGCCCATCTTTGTACCAGTGTACGGCTGCATCCTCTCGGTCCACCTCACAGGTCAGCATGACACACTCGGAGGTAATGGCATGCACAAACACGTGCTCCTGGGGGTCCAGGATATGCACCGGGGGGTCTGGTGGGAAGCAGACAAGACACGGTCAAACAGACAAGAGGCACACAGGAGACAGTTTCCTCCTCAGGGGACACTGGGAGGGTTAAGGCCATGCTGTGCAGGGTGGTCCGGAGCAATGATGCGGGGGCACTGACGGCGTGGCGGGTAGGGCAATGCAAACCACGTGGCACCTTTGTGTCCTGTGGGTCCCCACAGGATCGGGGCTGGCTGGGCGGGGATATGGGGGGAAGGGGAGGCACAGATAGCCTTTGCCTAGGCTGAGAGGAGGTCACTATCATGGGCCACATTGGGGCCATGCTTGCTGCTGTTTTTACAAGGCAGCCCCTGCAGCACAGGCCCCAGGATGGGCAGGAAGTGGGACCGACTTAGATGCCACAGTGAGACAGCTGCTCTCTACAGGTAGTGAGTTCCCCGTCGCTGGGTGCATGTAGGCAGCAGTTAGAGGGCCTCCTTGCAATGGGGTTGAAACAGGATGTCCATTCAAAGCAAGATGAGCTGAATCAATAATTCCCAAGCTGCCCTCCCAGAGTGGATCCCCAGGCTCTCCCCTGGATAGTCTGGCGCTGGAGAGCTGGGGGGCCTGGGCATATGCATTTATAACAAGTTTCCCAGCTGGTTCTGAAGCAGCCAGAACATGGACTGGCTTGAGAACCACTGGACCACTGCTCTTAAAGCTTCCCTTTGACCCTGGCTTCCTGCGACAGTAGGAAAAGCACAGACCTGGGTGTGAACCCAGCTGTGGTGTTTGCTGGCTGTGTGATGATGGGTAAGTCACATAACCTCTCTGAGCCTCGGTTTCTTCATCCGTGTGTTCGAGCTCTATTGCTTATCAGCCAGTTGTGAAGATTACATGCAATGCTGTATATTTGAAACGTTTAGTATAATGTTCGGTTCACGGCAGGTGCCCAATAAATGTTAGCACGTGTTTCTCCCTCCCTTCATTGCATTTCCTTTCTCCACCCTCTACCTAGCCCAGGGTATGTGGATGGTGCACGGGAGGATTAAGAAGCAAGTACAGAAATAATCTGTAAACATGTCCCCTGGCCCCCTAGGCTCTCCCTGGAAGGGACCCTCAAGCAGGCAGGCCGGGGGCAGGGCTTGCATGGCCCCCGGGAGTCAGCCTCAGCTGCAGGAGCCCAGACCACCATGGTTGCTGACCTTGGACGGTGACGCTGAAGAAGGCGGAGACACCTTCTGTTCTGCACTCAAACTCGCCGCTGTCTCGGACTTCGGCGGCTGGCAGGATCAGGCGGTGTTTGCGCCCGTCCATCTTCACCAGCAGCGACTCGCTCTCCTCTACCTCCTGCCCATCCTTGTACCAGTGCGCCGGGAAGTCCACCCGGGACAGCTCACAGGTCAGCACCACCCGCTCCGAGGTCGTGAAGGTCAACGATTCCTTGCCCTGGGGGCTCAGGATGTGCACCGGGCTCTCTGTGTGGGGAGAAGCGTGGGCACAGGCAGTACCCTCGTCATGCTCCACCGGGGAACAGGCACCCCTCTCTGGTGCAGGGGGGTGAGTACATCAGGCCAGACAACCGCTGGGCCAACGTGTTTGTTGGAATTGAAAAAAAAAAAAGTAGTTTGGGGCTTACACACCAATTCTCAAGGGCAATGCTTTAGTGCACAGGATTCCTAGGGAATCTACTAAAAATGCAAATTCTAGGACCAGCACAGGCATGCAAGGGCCGGGGAATCTGCATTATAAACCAGCCCTCCCGGCAAATCTGATGTCAGGGGGTCCCAGGATGCATTCTGAAAATGCTACTCTGGTTATTGGTTCGTACTCTGCCCCCGCCCCCCCTCAGGATGCCGGCAGCTGACCGCTGTGCTTGGCCACCGGGGAATTCCTTGACTGGCCTGACAAAATCCAGCGACGGTGAGATGGCAAATGCCACATGTCCCCCGCACTTTCAGACGCCCACCAAGAATCGTCCTCCTCAGGGATGCCTCATTCCCTTCCTTCCCGGTTTCCGCAGGTGGCACAGTGTGATTCTGGAGCCAGACTGCCTGGCTTCATAACCCAGCACCACCACTCATTAGCTCGGTGATTCTGGAAAAGTCACTTAACCCCTCTGTGACTCAGGTTCTCCATGTGTAAAATGGGCTCACAAAAGAACCTATCTTGGGGTGCCTGGGTGGCTCAGGTGGTTAAGCAGCCGACTTCGGTTCAGGTCATGGTCTCACGGTTTGTGAGTTTGAGCCCTGCGTCAGACTCTGAGCTGACAGCTCAGAGCCTGGAGCCTGCTTTGGACTCTGTGTCTCCCTCGCTCTCTGCCCCTCCCCAACCCGTGCTCTGTCTTTCTATTAAAAAATAAACATTAAAAAAAATTAAAAACAAAACAAAAGAACTTATAGACCTGTTGAGAGACCGGGTTAATCAATGCACGTCAAAAGATTAGGACGGCCCCTAACAGCACAGGAAGTTGCTTTGATACTGTAATTGATTACACGATAGGGCAGGAAGCAGACAGGGACTAGGGCCCAGGGGCCATGCCTCTAAGATAAACAAACGGTGATACCGTAAGCCACAAAGCACCCCAGAGAATTTGGCCATGATGCTGATGAAGGTAACAAAGAGTTCCCTATACACTGTACGCAGGCGGAAATAGGCCTTCCGGACCGCTGAGCCCTCCATCTGACCCCACCAAGGACTTCTGCATCCCCCCTGGTCCCTACGAGCACCAACCTTGGATGGTGAGGGCGGCCGAGTCCTGCACTCCGGGACAGCTGAAGCCAACCAGGGCCCCACTGTGCTGGTGCCTGACTGCTTGCAGGAGGAGTCTGTGCTGCGGGCCTTTCTGCTCTATACGGTATCGCAAGGCCCCAGGCTCCACCTGGCCCTCCGGCTCATTACTCTTGAGCTCTTCCCCATTAAGGAACCACGTGCCCTGGATGATGGTGGAAAGATCCAGGGAGAAAACCGCATCTTCCCCGTCGTATACCTGCACATCCTCCAGACCTGCCACCAGGCGAGCGGTGGGCACTGAGATGGGGGACAGGGTGCCGCCATCAGAACCAGAGGGCCGGCAGAGGACAAGGGGTGGCAGGAGGCAGGCATAATACGCGATGGGGACTCAAGGCTGGGGAAGGGAGGAGAGAGGATGAGGTGGGCGTGACTGGGGCACGGCCGCGGACGGGCTGGGTCTGGAGGGACTGACTCACCGAGGTGAGCAGCCCCGTGGAATACGACGTGGGGGCTTCGGCCGTGCTCGCTGACTGTGCAGACGCGGAAGCGGTAGTCGCCCTCGGAGGGCACGCAGTCTCCCGGGACCTCCACGGCTCCTGCCTTCTCGATGCTGAAGCACTGGATCCAGTCTTCGGAGCCCACCTCCTGCCGCTCCAGCCGGTAGATGAAGGGAGTCTCAGGGGCCGGCTCGGGAGGCTTCCAGGTCAGCAGGACGGTGTTTTTATGGCCCTTGAACATCTCTGCCAACACGGGGGGTCCCGGGGGGCTGTGCTTGACGCCTGAGACAGAGGCAGAGATTTCATTCCAGCCCTGCTCCAGCCTCCCGCCGCCCTCCCCACTTGCATCCGCTCTGCCACCCCCGGCTCCGGCATCTGGTCATCCTCCTGCCCTGGCCCTGCTGTCCGGCCCTCGAGGAGTCTGCCCGAGGGCTTTCCTGCCCTCACATTTGACTCTGAGCAGAGTGGTGGTGCGCGAGTTGCCCAGGCTAAAGGTGACCTCGCCGGCATCTTCTCGGGTGACCCCTGGGAGGACCAGGGCGTGCATGTGGCCAGAGCTGCTCTGGCAGATGGCCGGCAGGTCCTCCCCATCACGGCTCCAGCGCCCCTCGACCCCGGCTTCTTGGGTCTCCACCAGCAGCACCGCGTTCTCCCCCTCCAGGACGTCGAGCTTCCGGGGTAGCCGCTTCAGGATGGGCCCTGAGATACGGATGGGAATCCCTCGGCCTGGGGTCTGGGCAGCCGCCTGCCTCAGCCTCGGCCTCCTCCCACTGGCCAGCCCACCTTTGACTGTCACGTTGGCCACCGTGCGCACCCGGCCCCGCATCTCGCACAGGTAGACGCCATCGTCGTCTGCCTTCAGCCTGTGGATGATGAGGCGCCGGACGGCGCCCTCCTCGATCTGCTCATACTTGCGGCAGGGCAGCAGGCGCTGGTCCTCTCGGAACCAGGCCGTGGGGATGCGAGAGTTGGGCACCTTACACTCCAGCACGGCGATGCCATGCTCCCGGCCCTCCACGTCCTGCAGGGGCCTGGTGAAGCGCAGGCGGGGCTCTGCGGGGAGGGGAGAGACAGGAGAGGGCTCTGGAGAGGGCCAGACCAGGGGAAGGACTCCCTGGGTGACCAGCTGCCCGAACCCGAGTCAGCTCCTGCCATTGTTCTCCCAGGGCCAGCAGGTATTCCGGAATCACAGAACTTCCACCGGAAGAGAAGTCAGGCAGCCTAAATTCTCATCTGACCCTGACACTCATCAGCCACGTCACCTCGAGCAAGGCCATTTTCGTCGTCGTGGGCCTCAGTTTCCTGACTTTCAAGCGGGGAAAGGGATGGAAGGGCTTGGACCACATCGGTGATTGTCCAGCTGTTTCCTGGGGTCCCTAAGAGACACTACACAAATTCTGCAAGGGGCTGAGCTGAATTTCATTGTTAAAGAACTTCGGTCGTTTTCACCTGGCTAGAGCTGGAGCATATAATGCCGAGCGAAATAAGTCAGTCAGAGAAAAACAAAGATCATATAACCTTACTCATATGTGGAATTTAAGAGGCAGAGCAAAGGAGCAGAGGAAAAAAAAAAAGAGGGAGACAAATCAAGAAACAGACTCTTAACTATAGGGAACAAACTGATGGGTAGCAGAGCAGAGGTAGGTGGGGGGATTAGAGGATGGGGATTAAAGGGTACAATGATCATGATGAAAAAAATAAAAAATACACAAAATGATTTTTTTTTTAAAGCATGATTAAAATTAAAAGAAACAGAGGCGCCGGGGTGGCTCAGTCGGTTGAGTGTCTGACTCTTGACTTTAGCTCAGGCCATGGTCTCACAGTTCATGAGTTCGAGCTCCGTGTCCGACTCTGTGCTGACAGTGTGGAGCCTGCTTGGGATTCTCTCTTCCCCTTCTTCCCCTTCCCCTCCTGGCGCATGAGTGCATGCGCTCTCTCTCAAAAGAGAGAAATAAATAAAACTTAAAATTTAAAGTAGTCATTTTCAGGGGCGCGGGGGTGGCTCAGTCGGTTAAGCGTCCGACTTCAGCTCAGGTCATGATCATGCAGTTCTTGAGTTCAAGCCCCACATTGGGCTCTGTGCTGATGCTCAGAGCATAGAGCCTGCTTCCGATTCCCCGTCTCCCTCTGTCTCTGCCCCTCTCCCACTCATACTCTGTGTCTCTCTCTCTCAAAAATTAATTGATGTTAAAAAAATAAAAAAAACGAAAAACAGAACCTGCATTTTACAAAAAGAAAGCACGATGACGGAAACGACCAGCGGGTTTATCAGGCCATTGGAGAAGCATGCTTGTCCTGCACCTCTGGGAAGCTCTGTCTTCCCACTGGGCTTTTCTTTCCTGATGGCGTTAGTGCAGTCTGTGTACATCAGACCTCACCACCGAAACAGCGCGCCAGGCAGGGGTCAGGAAATTTGTCCACTTTTCTTCCTCTGAGGGGACAAGTTAAGTAATAGCCAGTGAAGGCATAATCCCCCCGAGTTGCGAGGAACTCCTGTTCTGGAGAGCTTTACCTTCTAGTGGGAGTTTGGGGTGTTTTTCCCTCTCTGAGTTTTCTGTTTATGAGCAATGTGTCTAATGTTATTAGATACTGTTGGTGACTCTGCTTTGAAATGGAAATTTCCTCTCCTTCACCTTCGACTTCTTTCAAACCTGGAGAGCAGTTTCATAAAAGGGCATTTTTCTCCCCTCCCTCAAGTCTACCTTTGGTGTGAATCAGGAGTTTCTCCATGTGTCGCCTGCAGCCAGACTTTGCCCCAGGGCTCACAGACTAGACCCAGTTGTGAATGCGGTCCCCTTTTACCCTTGTTCTCGCAGATAATTATAATTCTGGACCTAGAAATGCACACCCGTAAAATGTCCCTTATATCAGTCTCAGACAGTGGGGTCCCCACGTGGGATTTCCATTGAGGGAAGGGGACTAAAACAAAAAGGCTGAAATCCACTAGACTAGAAGTGCTCCCTCTTGGTTGGTACATCAATCACTCCTTAAAGCGGTTTATCAAAGGCTGGTTTTCCACCTCGGCCTCCTCCGAATCACTTACGAAGTTTGCAAGAAGTTCCTGGGTACCCTGGAGACCTACTAAATCCGATTCCCTGGGGGGGTGGGAGGCAGGCAGGTAATGGTATGTTATTAGTCGGCCTCCCCTCCCCCTACCGGCTCCCGGGCAGCCCTGGAGGCCCCTCCCCAGGGCCTGGACCGCCCCGGGGACGCCGCAGTACCTTTGACGTGCAGCTGCACAGCGCTGAGGGTCTGGCCCGCCGAGTTGCGCGCCGCGCACACGTAGAGCCCGCGGTCCTTGGCCTGGCAGTAGAGCACCTTGAGCACGAAGCCGCCGTCGCGGTCGCGGTACATGAGGCGGCGGCGGTCGGAGAGCAGCGGGCGGCCCTCCCAGTGCCATTCGATCTCGGGCTCGGGCTTGCCCATCACGTAGCAGCGGAACTTGGCGTGCTTGCCTTCGTTCACCCAAAAGGTCTTGGGCGCGCACTTGAGCGGCTCCACCACGGGCTTGGGGGCCTCATCGGGGTCCTCGGGCGGGCTCTCGGGGGGCTGGTGCACCTGCAGCAGCGCGCCGGCCTGCGCGTGGCCTTGCGCGTTGCGGGCGTGGCACACGTAGACACCCGAGTCCGGCAGCCGCGCCGCCAAGATGCGCAGCGCGAGGCTCACGCCAGGGCCGCCCTCGGCACGGCGGGGCTCGAGCACGAAGTGGCCGCTGTCCCACACTTCGTCCAGGGCCATCCCGTCCTTCTCCCAGTAGAGCTCGGGCGCGGGGAGGCCCCCCACCTGGCACGTCAGCACCACCTGTTCCCCCCGCAGCACCCACTGGGACCGGGGCCCCGCCAGGAACACCGGGGCGCCCTCCCCAGCCCCGAGAGGAGGCAGCGGGCGCTCGGCGGGCTGGGGGTCAGGCTCAGGGGCCGGCGGCTCCAGCACGGTGACGGCGGCCGCCGCGTAGGCCTCTCCGGCCGCGTTGCGCGCGCGGCACACGTAGACCCCCGCGTCGGTGGGCAGCGCGCCGCTCAGCAGCAGGCCGTGCTCGGCGCCGTCCGCCGGGAAGCTCAGGCGCTCGGAGGCCTCCAGCTGCTGGCCGCCCTTCTCCCACACGACGATGGGCGGCGGCTCCCCCAGGACCACGCACTTGAGCTCGGCCTCGGCGCCACTTACCACCCGCACGGGCCGCGGGAAGCGCAGGAAGCACGGGGGGCTCCCCTGATCCCCCGAGCCCGCCTTCATCGCGGCGGCCTGCCTGCAGCGGCGCGGGGGAAGGGCGGGCGGCGGGCGCGCGGAGGCCGGGGTGGGGGTGGGGGTGGGGGCGGCGGCGGCGGGAGCCCGCGAGGCGGGGCGCGTCTGGGGCGGGGGGCGGCGGGGACCCGCGGAGCTCTCCCCCCCCTCCCCTACCGGCCTCCCGCTCCCGGCTCTCCTCCTTACCCTCGGCCCGGAGCTGCGGCTCTGCGGCGGCGGCGATTCCCGGGCCCCGAGCCGAGAGCTGGGGGGGCGGGGGGCGGGGGGCAGTCCTTCCTGTTTGCCTTTGCAGCGAGGGGCCCCGCAGCCTCCCCTGCCCGCGGCCTGGCTTCCTGCGCCGACGAGCCTCTCTTCCCAGCCCCCTCCCACAGCCTGGGCCTCTTTCCCCTCCTCCCTCCCACCTCCAGCCGCCAGGTCCCCAACCGCCCGCCAGGCTTGGGCCTGAGTGGCAGAGGCGCCTGCAGCTGCCAATCCCAAAAATATTCTCTGATGACACAGCTGGAGGACAAGAGCCCAGACTGGCTCCTCCAGGCTAAGTTTAGAGCGGGCGGGACCACCTGCCCCCCGCCCTAGCCCCAGTTCTAGCCCCGACCTCAGCCCTTCCCCCCCTCCCCATGTCGGGCCCAGCAGCTGCTTGGTTGAAAGGCCCCCCCTCCCCCCACCAAGGTCTGAGGGGCTGGCGCATTCTGTCTCCCCGACGACGAATAACACTCTTAGGAGCTGGCTGATCCCAGCTCCCAGGCTCCTGTTGTACCTGATGTCACCTCTGTGCTGGGTGCTGGGATGTGGCTCTGTGTGTGTGTTTGAGAAAGAGAGAGTAGGGGGGAAGGGGTTGTATGTGTGGGTCAGGTCACTCGGGGTGAGGACTCTCACCAGCCCCCTCTCCCGCATGCCTGGCAGGAGTGGGAGATAAGGCTCAGGGCCACAGACATCTGCGTCAGAGATAGGAGGTCTCAATGCCATGGGCAGGGGCAACTTGGACTGCAGGGCGTGGGAAGGACTGGGGAGACTGGGATGAGAAGGGTAGAAGAGGGCCAGTGCTGGGATGGGGAGGGCAGAGTGGGGAGGCGAGGGGGTGGGGGGCAGACCCGGACAGAAAGGGCACGGGGCACCGCTGGGAGGCCTGGGTGAGCCATGTTGCCCCAGCCGCCACTCCTGCTCCTCTTACTGCTGTCCCTGAAGAGTGGGCACGGCTGCTCCGGGCCGGAGCTGGACCGGGAACTTGTCCTGGCCAAGGTGAGGACCCTGTTCTTGGATGCTTTGGGGCCTCCGCCAGTGACAGAGGAAAGTGGGGACCCTGGAGTCAGGCGTCTGCCCCGAAGACATGCCCAGGGGGGCTTCATGCGCAGGGGCTCTCAGCCCAGGGAGGAGGAGGATGTCTCCCAGGCCATCCTTTTCCCGACTACAGGTAATGAAGGTGGGGAACCGGCAGAGTGACTCTGAGAAGCGGTGCGGTACAGACAGCATGGGCTTGGGAGCCGGGCAGGTCTGGGTTTGAATCCCAGACCTGCCGCTCAGCTGGCTTTGCAACAGGGGGCCCGTTACTAAACCTTCCTGAGCTTCTGTCTCCTCACCTTAAAACGGGCAATAATGCCTATCTCTCCGGATTCAGTGAAATGGTGTAAGGCTTTCCCCTCCTCCCCCTCTTCTGGGAGACCTAGAGTCTCCAGCGACAGAGATATTTGGCCATCGGCCCCTTCCTTTCCTTCTTCCTCTGCCTCCACTTTCTGCTACAAACCTTGTTTCTTTAGCCCCAATGAGCCGAGGCTTGAGAAGATATTAGAGATGCAGGAGTGAGATTAGTTGGGACACCTTTCCAGGAAATCTAGTCTACTCGCTCTTGACTTCTCTTCTCATCTCCTTATGCACGTTCCCCTGACTGAACCAATGAAGTCCTCTTCCGGGTGGCCTTTCTCGTAACCTGGCCCGCCTTCTCCTCAGAGAGGACCCCCTGCCTCCCTGTGCCTGAGTCCTCGAGCAGCGCTGGGAGATAGTGTGGTTCTGGGATCAGGCAGAATCCCAGCTTGGCCACTTAGTAGTTCATTTTGGTAACGCTTTCTCCTTATCTGCAAAATGCATCACTTGTGAGATTTGTAACAGAATCAGTGTAACAGGACAGTCCCAACCCCAGTCCTTCAACTAGTCCATGATTGTTTATATAGACTGCACACTTGTTGGGTAAGGATGCCGACCGCCTTTCTTAGAAAGCCCTGCCCTCTGTCCTGGGTTATAATATGCTTTCCCCTCCTCCCCTTCCTATTTCTTTCTGGTGTTAACCTTTTTTACTTTTCTTTTTTAAGTGGAATTGTGTGAGTTTTTTTTTAAACGTGTATTTATTTGTTTTGAGAGAGAGAGCAAGAGAGAGAGAGGAGAGAGAGCACAAGTGGGGAGGGGCAGAGAGAGAGAGAGGGAGAGGGAATCCCAAGCAGTCTCCTCGCCGTCGGTGCAGAGCCCAACGTGGGGCCTGATCCCAGGAACCTCGAGATCATGACCTGAGCTAAAACCAAGAGTGGGAAGTTCACATGACTGAGCCACCTAGGCACCCCTTAAGCGGAATTGTTTTGGAGAGTTTATCGTGCGGTGTTTCATGCAACCTGTAAAGCGCTATATGGGGTAATCCAACAAATGCCTGTGTGTCCAAGGGGCCGTCATTCAAGGACCCATTTCGCGCTATCAGTGAACAAAGATTTAGGCCCAACAGTTCCAAGCGTTGGTGAAAGCAGAGGGGAGGCAGGGCCTCGTGTAGGATGCTGATGGGAACAGTGATAGGGAAAACCACTTCAGAGAGAGGTTGGCAACGTCTTGTATTTTCTAAGTCCTTCAAAGAGGAAATAACACATGGAGAGCCTCTGTCCATCCTCACAAGACGGGAGAGAGGCCCCAAGTCCGACAGGGCACTCAGGAGACGGGCGGGCTCGTGGGGGGCAGCCACATCCCTGCTGCTGAGGAGGAGGGGACCCAGGCTCTGCCAGTCAGGGCTGCCCTATCCCTTCCCTCTATCTCCTGCAGGTGCCAGCTGTGAGGTGGAGCCAGCTGCCAGGGAGCTGACCCGGGAGGCCGAGGAGGGCCTCTTCACCTACGTGTTCCAGCCTTCCAAGCACACGCGTAGCCGCCAGGTGACGTCGGCCCACCTGTGGTTCCACACGGGGCTGGACAGGCAGGGCAGAGCAGCCTCCAACAGCTCTGGTCCCCAGCTAAGCCTGCTGGCACTGTCATCAGGGGTCCCCCTGGCCGTGCCCGTGTCGCTGGGCCAGGCGCCCTCTCGCTGGGCCGTGCTGCACCTGGCCGCCTCGGCCCTCCCTCTGCTGACCAACCCTGTCCTGGTGCTACAGCTGCATTGCCCTCTCTGCTCCTGCTCAGCCCGGCCTGAGGCCACACCCTTCCTGGTGGCCCACACGAGGGCCAGGCCACCGGGCGGAGGGGAGAGAGCCCGCCGCTCCACTCCCCCGCTGCCCTGGCCTTGGTCTCCGGCCGCGCTGCGCCTGCTCCAGAGGTCTCCAGAGGAACCCGCTGCCCATGCTGACTGTCACCGAGCGGCCCTCAATATCTCCTTCCAGGAGCTGGGCTGGGACCGGTGGATCGTGCACCCTCCCAGCTTCATCTTCCACTATTGTCACGGTGGCTGTGGGCTGACGACCCCACCAGACCTGCCGCTGCCGGTCCTGGGGGCTCCTCCGACCCCTGCCCGGCCCCTTTCTTTGGTGCCAGGGGCCCAGCCCTGCTGCGCTGCCCTCCCTGGGACCATGAGGCCCCTACGTGTCCGCACCACCTCAGATGGCGGTTACTCTTTTAAGTATGAGACCGTGCCCAACCTTCTCACGCAACACTGTGCTTGCATCTGAGGGAGTCCCGCTGGTGGCCGAGCCCCTGCCATCAACAGCCGGAAGGAAGAGCAGAGTTCAGAAACTAGATGGTTCTCACTTCCCCCTCCTTCCATCTGACTCTGCCTGAGGGCTCCCCACCTCCATCTGACCCTGTCCCATGGATAACGTGACAATAAACAACGTAGTGCATATGACTTGGCGTGCATTCTCTGGCTGCTCTGATATGGTGGGGAGCAGGTCTGGGCCCCAGAGCATGGCATTGTAGGCTCTCCGGTCACACAGCCTCACTTGACCTCAAAGATCTGTTCAGGAGCTGAACTGGATATGCATCTGGTGGGGAAGCTACAATACTTGGAGAAGACACGAAAGTGTTCTGAGCTCTTGACAGCCACTCTGGGGATAGCTGGCCCTCGTCCCTCTCCCCTGCTATTCTCTATCCTAGCTGATGGACCCCTAGCTCAAGATCAGGTGATTTGCAGACTGGCCAGAGATCATGGCTTTCGGGGCCCCACTAAGATAGATGCTCAGAGAGCCTCGATCTTGGGTTTCGCAGGGACGTGGGTGGGAAAGTAAGGGAAAGACGGATGAATAAGCAGAGTCCGAAAGCAGACAAGGGCAGAGACGTGGAAGAACGAAGACCCAAGCGTTTCAGTTTGCTGAGGGTCCCGTGACTCCTTGGAATCTATCACTGGCTCTTGATGTAGACTCCGTGAGGCCTGGCCATACTGGGATTCAGGTTCTTGAAGCCTTTGTCTCCCTTAACATGCCCAGTGTATCTTTACGTAAACCCCTAACTCAGTCCTTAAGGTTGGAGACATGGAAAGGCAGAGCCGACTGCTGGAGAAAGGTACCCTTGTGCGCGTCTGTGTATGCAAAAAGTCCTTTTCTCTTTCCATTGTGTCTCCTGTCAGTCCATTCTTGCCTGCCTTGACTGGGCCCTGCTGCCCTGGCCTTCTTTCTCGCTCTGTCTGCTCTCCCCTTTCTCCCTCTGTCTTGTTATCCTCCTGCCCTGCCCTGGGTCCTGGCTCGAAGCCAGTAGCTACCTCCCAGTCTCCCTTTAATGGGGATGTTCAGGTCTCTTAGACTGAAAGTTGGAGCACTTTCTGATACTGACCGCACAGCCTCGGCGTGGATCGTGACTCGTCAAAGACGAGACTTTCATTCCTGCAAACCCAGCTCCACAGGGTGGGTACCTGCTTGCTCTAGGAAGGGAGGGTGGAGGGGCAAGACTCCTGTCCCTTCACCTGTTTGGCTAACACCTTCTCCCTCTCTGAGCTCAGCTGAATGAGCTACTGTTCCTCATAACACAAGGGAACAGCCCACATCCACACTCCTGAGCTAACCTCAGGCTCTGTTGATGCGGAATCCCCAGCTCTGGGCTGTTCTTGCTCTGGGGCAGGGCGGGGAATGGGGGGAACCTGCCTGTCACAGTCTTTGGTCTCTACCAGCACCTTCGTCTAGACCCAGCATTGCAGCTAGTCTGTGCTCAGGGCTCCTGGGGTCCCTAGTCAGGCAGTGGACCGGGGAGAGGGCTGGTTGGGCTCTGCCAATGGTGCTAATTTAGGGAGATGTTCCTTAAGTCTCTGTGAGCTCCATGCTCTCACTGTCTGACTTCTTGCCAGCTCCTCCCTGCTTTGAGTGAGGCCTTTCCCTGGGATCTGCAATCCTCCTACAGGCCTGGGACCCTGTGTTGTTCAGATATTCCCCGTCTCACGGAGTGGATGACATCTGACAGGTGGGGACTCTACTGAAGGGCATGGGGTTCTCACTAGGCCAGTTAGTCGGTTGGCATTGCTGGTAAAAAGGTTTTCCCATACCTGAGACAGAGTGAGAAAAGTGAGTACAGCTAGTGTCTTTCACAAAGCCAAAGATACTCATTTCACATTTTTTTTTTGAGAGAGAGAGAGAACATGCAAGAGTGGGGGAGGGGGCAGAGGGAGAGAAAGAATCCCAAGCAGGCTCTGTGCTACTTGGATCCATGATCCTGGGATCATTATCTGAGTCAAAATCAAGAGTTCGATGCTCAACAGACTGAATCACCCAGGCACTCCCAAAGGTGTTCATTTTAAAGGGATATCCTTTGCTTAAAAGTCAGCCTTTCTCCCTCTCTCTCTCTCTCTCTCTCTCTCTCTCTGGTGTGTGTGTGAGAGAGTAAAAGTGTTATTTCTTTTATGATATTTTATGATATAATATCCTTTTATGGTTACTTAACAAATTAAAACTTGGCAATTCTAATTTGGACCCTAAGATTTGTCTTTGTAATTTTGTTAGCTGAAATCTGCAAATCCCAAAGTTAGGAGTCACACATTGGTCTGGGCCATCCCTTCCAGAATCTCTAAAGCCTTAGATGCTGCTAACATAGCAAATCGAAATGATGCATCCACCCTCCCTATGAGGGGCTGACAGTAGCTAAGGACATTGTTTTATCCTCCCTTCTTGCCAAGAGACTAAGAGCTGTAGATTTCAGAGATACTCCTCCTTGTCGTGCTAATCATTAGAAACACTCTGAATACTCTTAATTCAGAGTCAGTTTGAAAAGAAAATGCAACTCAAACTGACTTAAACCAAACTAAAATGAATGTAATTTAATTTAAAAATCACTGATTCGTGGAGCCTGGGTGGCTTATTCCATTAAGCATCTGACTTCAGCTCAGGTCACGATCTCACAGTTCACAGGTTCGAGCCCTGCGTCGGCTCTGTTTTGACAACTCAGAGCCTGGACCCTGCTTGGGATTCTGTGTCCTGCTTTCTCCCCTTCCCTCCCCTGCTCACGTTTTGTCTCTCTCTCCATCTCTCTCAAAAATGAATAAACATTAAAAAAATCCCTGGCTCGTGAGACTTTTGTGACCATGCCTGGCTAAGGTTTGGCTTGATTTGGGGCTCTAAGAATGCCACCAGGATCCAGCTCGAGGCTCAACTTCCCTTGGGTGGACTTTATTCCAGGCACCTGGTGGCCTGAGCAGTTACAGGTTCCTGTCATCTCACACCTGGTGTCATGAGGGAGTTTCCTTCCAGATGTCCCAGAATGTGTCTTGGTGGCCTGACTGTCCTGACTGGGGTCATGTGCTCCTCCAGGAAAGAATGAGTCAATGATTCATATCCTAAGTCCTATCCCAGGAGCCCTGGGCCCAAAGCACAAGGGCTGAAGGTGAAAAAAAGGTGATTCCCCGAAGCAGGGTACAGTTAACACAAAAATGTGGAGTCGATGCTGAGAGGCAGGTACTGTTGCTGCCTCCTCCTCACTATCTCTAAAATCAAGCCCTTTTTCTCTCCCTGCATAGATAGTATTCTGTCACTTCCAGGGAAATTCTCGAAGGGCAGTGCAGCCGCCTCCTTAACCAGTTCCTAAGCAATCATCCCCTACCTCTCCAGCTACTTTCCACCTCGATGCCGAAGGATACTTCTTTTGTGATCGTGTCCCTTGGGTGGCTTAAAAAGTTGTGTCCACAAAGTTTAACCTCCTCTGTGTGTAAAGCAGCCCTTTATAACCCGTCCGCACAGCCTGATCTCAGACCTGCCCCTCTCTTCCCCTCCCTGCGCAACCACACCTGCCGGAACTCTGCTCATATGAGTTCCCATTCTTCGTCAAATGCATCATTTCATTCTCAAGCAGCCCGTCTTCAGCCAATCTCTTCCTCAGGCAGCGCCTCCTTGAAGATCCAATTCTGATGTCATCTCTTCTGTGACTTCCCTTGACTCCCAGGTGGCAGAGCAGCTACTCTTCCTCACTGTTTCTTGGGCACTTTGGTCTTTAATGTTGATTTTCAGTAAAAGTTACTCGTTTTTTATTTCACAAAGAACACACAGATATTCTCATGGTCAGGTTGCAAATGTGGAAAATAATGCCGAGGTTCCCCTTGGTTGTCCCCTCCATAGAGGTAAGTATCCTGTCAGACACATTTCTATGACTTTACGTATAGACATATACCTTGTAGAAATAGCTTTTTCCTCCCCCCCATGATATCATGCCTTATGCGTTGTACTGAAACTCTATATTCTGAAACGTTATGTTCTAAGGGCTTTCATTGACTTTATTTCCAGTCCTACCATTACCTTTTTTTGGTCTTAGAAATCACACTCCCCACCCCCCATAATCCTTTCTTTAATTTTACTATGTATACAACAAACGAGTATATAGAACTTACTATGTGCCAGGCACCTTACAAGTTAAAGCCCATTCAATTCTGATAACCATCCTATGAGATATGCGCTGATATACTACCCATTGCACAGATGAGAAAACTGAGGTACAAAGAGATTAATTAATTTATCCAGCGTCACATCTCTTAGTAAGTGGTGGAGCCAGGATTTGGACTTGAGAAGTCTGGTTCTGGAGTCTGTGCACCCGCCACGATGCTGCATTACTGCATGGCCTCCCCTCTCCACTGTCCTTCAAATGTGCCTGCTGAGGAGATGAAACTGTGTTCATTGATAAGGAAGACATCCTAGTGCCAGGACACTTGTGAAGACGGCTCTTTTCTTTCTTTCTTTCTCTTTCTTCCTTCCTTCCTTCCTTTTCCTTTCCTTTCTTTTTTTCTTTTCCCTTCTTCCTCTTTTCTTTCCTCTTTTCCTTCTTCTTCTCCTTCCTCCTCCTCCTCCTAGTCCTCCTTCCCCTCCTTCGTCTTCTTCTTCTCCTTCACAATCACTTTTGATCTCCAAAATGTCTTGTCCTTTTTTCTTCTTTTCCACCAAAAACATACTTCATTTGGGTTACCCACATCATGCAAAATGGCTGACCTCACACATGGCTGTCTAACTGCTCATTGTGACACAGTCTTTCTTGAGACCATTACACCTTTTAAAAAGTTACAATGATTGCAGGAAATCAATAAAAAGAATTCCGGAAAAGGGCTCAACAAAGCAGCACACTGTGCACTTTCATGATGCGAAAGTATTGTTTGTCTACAGGCAGGAAACAAGCTGATGAAACCCCTCAGCTGCAAACACGTGCCGCCTCTCATGAAGGAGGAAAGATGACTCTGATGAGGAGTCTCAGGCTCAAAGGATGGAGCCGGGAGCCACAGATTATTCCCAGGCCTTAAAACCTCATGAATGCAGTCTGCCTGGCTGGATCTCTACGTTGCTTGGGACTGGTACCGCCATTTCCTGCTTTTTGAATGGAAACGTCTGTTACTATTACTACTCTACGACTGTCTTACCATTATATTCGGGAGCAGAGAACTTGTTTTGTCCGGTCACAGGTGCACAGATGGAGAGCAGTTATGCCCCAGGAATCCCACCCAAACTCTCACCCATACTTTAGATAATTTAAATAATGAGATTTGGGACTTTCAAGATGGTGAGATTCAGATAAAATTTTGGTCTTTGAGTCGATGCTGTGATGGGTTGACACTTTTGGGCACCTTTGGATGGGGTGATTTTATTTCGGATGGATGTGAATTTTGGGGGCAAATGTAGATTGCAGCAGGCAGTATAATGGCCCTCCAAAAATGGTCATGTCCTGATCCCCAAATCCGTGAATAGGTTACCTTATATGATAAAAGGAACTTTACCGATGTGATTAAGTCAAGCATTTTGAGATGGGGAGATTATTCTGGATCATCTAGGTAGACAAAATGTAATCACAAGGATCTGTGTAAGAGGGAGGCAGGAGAATCAAAATTGTAAGGCCAGAACTAGAGATTGCAGTGATATGGCCACAAGCCAAGGGATGCCAGCAGCCTCTACAAATTGGAAAAGGCAAAGGACAGGCTCTCCCCTGGAGTCCCCAGAAGGAAACGGTGAAGTGTTAATTAACATGGCAAAGGCCACTTTGCAGGTGTGATTCAGGTTCTTACAGACTTTAAGATGGGGAGATTAATATTGGATTATCCAGTGGGTCAATCTAATCACAGGGATCCATAAACACAGGGAATCTCCCTGGCTGTTGTGGAGAGATGGGATTGTGGAAGAAGGGTCAGAAAGGGGCAAAAAAGGTGGCTGCAACCCAAAAGGTGCAGGCAGGCTTTTGAAGCTGGAAAGGTAAGGAAATGATTCTCCCTGAAAGCCTTCCCCCAAAAATGCAGCCCCGCAAACCGATGGTGGACTTCTAACCTATGGAATCGTGAGATGGAAAATCTGTGTTATTTTAAGCCACTAAATTTGCAGAAATCCATCATGGCAGTAATAGGAAACTAATCAGGAGTAGTGACCAAAGACGAAACGGTCTCTGGGAAGAAGAGAAAGCTTTTCTATCATTCCTGATGTAACCTGCCTCATTCAGGAAATGCTTGGCTTCAGCAGAAATGCAAACACTTACGCAAGTCATTCCTTAGATCCTGTGTGTCTGACAGAAAACACATTCCTGAGTTTCTATACTGGTTTTGTCCTGGAGTAGAATATATTTTGAGCTGAGCAGTTAGAACAGTTTTCAGTATATACAGTGGGTCCCCTAGAAGACTATGTTGAATGAATGTGATCAGGACAGTCTCTGGGAGGGACTGTAATGACTCCATTTTAAAGTGCTCTTGGGGCACCTGGCTGCCTCAGTTAGTGGAGCATGTGACTCTTGATCTCAGGGTTGTGAGTTTAAGCCCTATGTTGGGTGTAGAGATTACTTAAAAATAAAACCTTGGGGCGTCTGGGTGGCTCAGTCAGTTAAGTGCCTGACTCTTGATTTCGGCTTAGGTCATGATCTTGTGGTTCATGAGGTGGAGACCCACGTTGGGCTCTGCACTGATGGCGTGGAGCTTATTTGGGATTCTCAATCGCTCTCTCTCTCTCTGCCCCTCCCTTCCTTGTGCTTTCTCTTTCTCTCTCTTTCAAAAATAAATAAACATTAAAAATAATACAATACAATACAATATTTTTAATGTTTATTTATTTTTGAGAGAGAGAGACAGAGACAGAGTGCGAGCTGGGGAGGGGCAGAGAGGGAGACACAGAATCCGAAGCAGGGTCCAGGCTCTGAGCTGTCAGCACAGAGCTCAATGTGGGGCTCAAACCCAGGAACTGTGAGATCATGACCTGAGCTGAAGTTGGCCGCTTAGCTGACTGAGCCACCCAGGCACCCCAGTGTTTATTTATTTTTGAGAGAGAGACAGGGTGCGAGTGGGGGACGGGCAGAGATAGAGAGAGGGAGACACAGAGCTGTCAGCACAGAGCCCGATGCAGGGCTTGAACCCACGAACCGTGAGATCATGACCTGAGCTGAAGTCAGATGCTTAACCAACTGAGCAGCAAGGTGCCCTAAAAAATATTAAAAAAATAAAATAAAAAGTAAAACCTTAAAAAATAAATAAAAATTTACCGTATCTTTTCAAGGACTGCTGACCTTTATGCCCTTTTGTTTCTGGTTTATGATGGTCACAGCTCTACAAAATATAATACCCAACTGTATTTTTTGATACTAGTAATGTAGCTAAATCGATAAGTAAAAAGGAAGCATAAAATCTTGGGGCACCTGGATGGCTCAGTCAGTTAAGCATCTGACTTTGGCTCAGGTCATGATCTCACAGTTTGTGAGTTTGAGCCCCGCATCGGGCTCTGTGCTGATAGCTCAGAGCCTGCAGCCTCCTTCAGATTCTGTGTCTCCTTCTCTCTCTCTGCCCCTCCCCAGCTTGCTCTCTGTCTCTCTCTCAAAAAATAAATTAAAAAAAAATTTTTTTTAAAAAGGAGACATAAAATCTAAATAGGAGAAATAATTATTATCTGATCAAACTATTTCTAAATCAGAATACGGATACTTTTTGGTATATATCCCAGAAAAACTTTCAACTTAATTTCATAAAAAATTTCTTAATGGCTATTGGTCAATGCAGCAATAAGAAACTGTAGTGCAAATTCTACCAAATGCATTTATCAAAAAGGGGGTTTGTTCATTTTTATGCAAATAAATGTTGTTACATTAACAGTAAGCATGTAACAAATTGGGCTGCATGGATGTTTAAAACCCATCACAGCGCCATAGGGGGTCTGGCTGGTGGAATATGCCACTCAGTATCAGGGGTCCTGAGTTTGAGCCCCCCGCTGGGTGTAGAGTTTACTTAGAAAACAAAAAAGCTATCCCCATAAGCCAGGCCTGCAACTAAAAATGCAAAACATATTAATATCAAGTCCATCCCTAGTCCAATATTATCTATACTAAGCCTGGAAGACCGAATAGGAATGAAACTAAAATGTATTTATAAAAGCACTAAAGGGGCACCTGGGTGGTTCAATCTGTTAAGCGTCCCACTCTTGATTTTGGTTCAGGTCATGATCTCACGACTCGTGAGTTCGAGCCCCGTGTCTGTCTCTGTTCAGACAGTGTGGAGCCTGCTTGGGATTCTCTCTCTCCCTCCCTCTCTGCCCCTACCCCACTCATGCTCTCCCTCTCCCTCTCCCTCAAAATAAATAAATAAACTTAAAAAATAAATAAAAGTAATGAGAATCATGTTTTTTTCTTTTTAAAATTTTTTATGTTTTTTATTTATTTTTGAGAGAGAGAGAGAGAGAGAGAGAGAGAGAGAGCATGAGCAGGGGAGGGTCAGAGAGAGAAGGAGACACAGAATCTGAAGACAGGCTCCAGGCTCTGAGCTAGCTGTCAGCACAGAGCCCGACGCGGGGCTTGAACCCACAAACCGTGAGATCATGACCTGAGTGGAAGCCAGATGCTTAACCGACTGAGCCACCCAGGCGCCCCATAAAAATCATGTTTTAAGGCTGAAAGTATTTTCCTTATTAATATGGCACATAATCTTTCCTAGCCTTTAATCAGCTGTCTGTTTGGAAATGAAGTCACAAGAATAAAGTGAAGAGTTGCAAATTCAGGATGAGACTGTACAGTAAAGTCCCCAATCTCCGGGAACCTGTCTGTGTGCATATTGCATCTTCGTATCAAAGGACTGTGATCTGCTAACCCAGACTGAATTTTTTCTGAAGTAATATCTAGGGGCGCCTGGGTGGCTTAGTGGGTTAAGCGTCCAACTCCTGATCTCGGCTCAGGTCATGATCTCACGGTTTGTGAGACAGAGCCCCACATGGTGCTGACAGCTTGGAGTCTCCTTGGGATTCTCTCCCTCTTTCTCTCTCTGCCCCTCCCCCACTCTCTCTCCCTGTCTCTCTCAAAATAAATAAACTTAAAAACATAGTTCATAAAAAAATAAAAATAATCTGTATACTCAATGTGGGGCTCAAACTCACGATCCTGAGATCAAGAGTCCCATTGTCTACTGACTGAGCCAGCATGGCGCCCCTGAGTTTGAATTGTTTTTGTTGGCCCTAAATCATCAGTAAGAACAACCGAATTAAGTATTGACTTCTCCCCCTCTTCTGGGGAAGAAGGTATGCTGACTATTTCAGGTGTAAGGCTTCCAAGGCTTGCCTTTCTCCACTAAAAGCCTTGAGCCTTATTCTAGGCTTTAGGTGTTCTTGATGTTGATGGTTCTCCATACCCAAATTCACGTGGTCACCATGAACCAGTCACTGAAGTTCCAGGGAAGTCTCTTTTGAAATCTTCCGCCAGCAGTAATGTCACTTTAAAGTATTTCTTAGTGTAAGTTGCTAAGTTTCAAGCATACACGCGGGGTCGCCCTTAACAGATTCCAGAAACTGAACATTTGTTGGGTTGTTGTATAGTTTCAACTCACCATCATCTAAACTGAAACTGTTATTGAAACTGTTTTAAGCAAAATCGGAACATCCTGTGGCTGATTTGCTCTATAGATGTATTCGGGATGCTTTCAAAAGGAATGCCCCAACCTGTACCCTCTACATGCAGATGACTTTTGTTTGTCATCACTCAAAGCTCTTGTGGCTTCATTCAGAGGGACATCCAATGTTCCCTTGCCCCTTTGAAAAGTTCATTCACGAGTTTTCCAGTTGGAAGTTGAATTACATGTGACCTTCTGTACTCATCTTCGTTTGCGTAGCACCTTACAGAGAGGGGATGTGATCAGCACCTCAACCAAGGGAACATATCTTCAATACCAGGAAAACCTTTGGTGTAGTGTTCA
Source organism: Cryptoprocta ferox (assembly GCA_028646485.1). Lineage (NCBI taxonomy): Eukaryota > Metazoa > Chordata > Mammalia > Carnivora > Eupleridae > Cryptoprocta > Cryptoprocta ferox. The sequence continues at coordinate 89,528,114 of CM053578.1, forward strand.
TGGGCTTTTACAGACTGTAACTTTAGGTCTATCAGATTTGGAAGATTTGCATTTCACTTCATTTTAATCTAATTCTGCCCAGGCCAATCTCTTTCTTTCTTTTTAAAAATTTTTTTTACATTTATTTATTTTTGAGAGACAGAGAGAGACAGAGCACAAGTGGGAGAAGGGCAGAGAGAGAAGGAGACACAGAATCCAAAGCAGGCTCCAGGCTCTGAGCTGTCAGCACAGAGCCCAATGTGGGGCTCAAACTCATGAACTTCAAGATCATTACCTGAGCTGAAGTCGGCCTCTTAACCGACTGAGACACCCAGGCGCCCCTCTTTCTTTCTTTCTGTCTTTCCTTCCTCCCTTCCTCCCTTCCTTCTTCCCTCCCTCCCTCTTTTCCATCCTTCCTTCCTTCCTTCCTTCCTTCCTTCCTTCCTTCCTTCCTTCCTTCCTAACTCAGAGCTGTCAGCACAGCCTTACTGTCACAAGCTGTGAGATCATGACCTGAGCTGAGTCGGCTGCTTAACTGATGGAGTCACCCAGGCTCCCCGAGGCCAATTTATTTCTTGATACAACATCACTTAGGTTGTTTTCAGGTTTCTTTTTTATTTTTTAATTTTATTTATTTTTTTATTTTAGAGAGAGACAGCATGAGCAGGGAGGAGGGGCAGAGGGAGAGAGACTCTCAAGCAGGCTCCATGCTTCACCCAGAATGTGATGTGGGGCTCAATCCCATGACCCTGGAGTAAAGAATGACCTGAGCTGAAGTCAAGAGTTGGATGCCCAACTGACTGAGCCACCCAGGTGCCCCTGTTTTCAGGTTTTTTTGGTAAGGTTTTCACATTCTTATTAAATTCTGCAAATCTTGGGGTACCTGGCTGGCTCTGTCAGTAGAGCATATGACTCTTGATCTCAAGGTTGTGAGTTCAAGGGGCACCTGGGTGGCTCAGTTGGTTGAGCGTCTGACTTCGGCTCAGGGCATGATCTCATGGTTCGTGGGTTCGAATCCCGCATCAGGCTCTGTGCTGACCGCTAGCTCAGAGCCTGGAGCCTGCTTCAGATTCTGTGTCTCTTTCTTTCTCTGCCCCTCCCCTGTTCATGCTCTGTCTCTCTCTCTCAAAAATAAATAAATGTAAAAAATTAAAAAAAAAGGTTGTGATTTCAAGCCCTACATTGGGTATGGAGCCTACTTTAAAAAAAATCTGCAGATCTTGTGTGCTTGGGGGCCTTGGCCCTGTAGACCTTCTTTTCAATCTACCCTGTGGGCTAGACACTGCCCTTGCCCTCTCCATCCAGCTCCCCCTGCTCTTATCCTTTATTTCTTTTTCTTCCTCCATCCCTCCTATGTGTGTGTGCAGGCCTATTTTGTCTTACATTTTAGTTTGAATGAATTTACTAAAATCTTTGCTTACCTTTGCTGTTTGCCTCCTTACTTCTTCCTCTTGGAGTTATTTTTCCTTAGTGCTGATCTATCCTCTTTTTTTTTTTTAAGTTTATTTATTTATTTTGAGAGAGACAGAAACGGTATGAGGGGAAAGGGGCAGAGAGAGGAGAGAGAGAATCCCAAGCAGGCTCTGTGCTGTGAGCGTGGAGCCCAACATGGGTCTCGATCCCACGAACCGTGAGATCACAACATGAACTGAAACCAAGAGTCAGATGCTTAACTGACTGAGCCACCAGGCACCCCACTTTTTTTTTTAAATATTTTATTTTTAAGTAATCTCTACACCCAATGTGAAGCTTGAACTTACACCCTGAGATCAAGAGTCTATACTCTACCGACTGAGCCAGCCAGGCGCTCCTATATTAATTTTTATATCCTTCGTATATTTTTATTTTTAACCATTAGGGATGGGAGCGAGAGGCTGCACCCTGTTTTAAGTTTGCAATCTGGGACTGAAACGTAGCACTATCTCTACCATAACACGTATCCTGATGATGGTAGGCAGAATAATGGCCTCTTCCCTTCCCTCAAGATGCCCGTGTCTGAATCCTTGGAACTTGGGCAAATATCTGCTAGATAACAAGGGAGAATTAAGATTTCAGATGGAATTAAGGTTGCCAATCAGTATGGAGATTTTTCTGGGTTATTTGGGTGGGCTCCATGTAATCACCAGGGGCCTTAAAAATGTGGAAAAGGGAGCCAGAAGAGTTAGTGTCAGAGGGATCGATGTGGGAAAAACCCAACTGGCTATTGCTGGCTGTGAAGACAGAAGGGGGCCAGGGAAGTGGGCAGCTACTATAAACTGGAAAAGACGAGAAAGCATATTCTCCTCTGGAGCCTCCAGAAAGGAACGCAGCCCCACTGCCACCACCTTTATTTTAGCCCAGTGAGATCCATTTTGGACTTCTGACCTTCAGAACAGTCAGATAACAAATGCATGCTGTTTTAAGCAACTAAGTTTGGTGTAATTCGTTACAGCAACAATAGGAAGGGAACACAATGTCGAAATGTGATCCTCGGTGTCTGTCCTTGGAGAACAAGGAACACACTGTTGTCTCCTTTATTTACCCAGAATCCAGCACAGGATCCGGCATATAGTCAGGGCTCAGTAAGTATTTGTGGAACCAATGAAAGAATGAAAGCCTGCTCTAACTTTTTGAGGTTCTACTCAGGCCCTGAGATTCCAAAGCAGCCACTGCCTTTCCCTTTCCCCAAGCCCTGGAGACCCTAAGCCCTTTGATCTCACTTTTCTCTAGTTTCCTTGCCCCACTGATCTGGGTTTCACCTTGGAGGTCTTAACAGCTTTCCCACTTGCAGCTGCCTCCCTTGCTGTTGGCTATTTCCCTCCTCTCTCCAGCTTTGTGTGCAGGAAGAATAGAGATGGAAGACCCGTGTCACACACGTATCTGACTTTGCCATCAGGCTTTTTGTGGGTTCTGCCTCAAACTGATCTTTTCTTCCTTCCCAAGATGCTGGCCCCTTTCCTGTCTTCTCCGTAGCTGCCTCCAATCCCATTTCCTATCCAGCGTCTGCTTTTTTCCAACCAACCTGAACGAGAAACAGAGCTTTCATTTCATCTCTTCCTTTCTGTTTTCTGCACTGACCGCAAGGTTCCCATGTGTCCTCCAGCATTTCTTAACCCCTTCCCGTATGATTCCAGGGGTTTCGAGCAGGGAAATTTAAGGAATGAAAGCACTCTCAAGCAACCTCGGGTTTACTATAAAGCCACTCAGGGACTCCCTCGGTTTATTTTATGCAGCCCTGCAAAATCCGCTCAGGCTGGGCTCTCCCAGCTGCAGTTGGGTCACTGCGATATTGTTAGTTATTTCCTTTTCAGTCATCCATTCTCAGGCCCCGGCTTCTCTAATCTCACGCTGCACTTGGTTTCTGCTTCTTTGGCTTTCCGTTCACGAGTCCCGTGTTCAGTCTGTCCCGGAACCAGGCTCTGATGGGCTCGCTTGGTCATGGTCGAAAGCGGCGTTCTCATGCCAGACCTCCTGTCATGCTGCTGATTTGTCCCATATGTTTGATTCTGGTAACCGGGCCAATTCCTGGGTAGTCTTTTGTGGCTAGGTCTGGTAGCAGAGCCAAGAGAAACAATGTGTGGTAATCTATGTAGAAAGAACTGCCTCTGACCACTCAATCCTGGGGCCCTCGGTGCCAGGCACAGGGCCTCTCTAGCACAAACTTCTTTACCACAACTATGTTTTGCAGGGGGTATTTACACTTCTTCATTCTCTGCCACTTGCCCCCCACCCCTTCCCACTCCATGAAGAAGTTGGTGAAACAAATAGATCAGTGTCACTCTCCCTAGCCACAACCCACTTTCAAGTGTGAAATTTTCATTTTGGAGGAATCCTTAGGTCTCAATCATCTGATCGGCTGCAGGAGGGTGTAGCACCACAGCAGTGAGGTCTAGATCCAGCACAGTGGTGGGGCGCCTGGGTGGCTCAGTCAGTTAAGCGTCCGACTTCAGCTCAGGTCATGATCTCATGGTTCGTGGGTTTGAGCCCCGCGTCGGGCTCTGTGCTGACAGCTCAGAGCCCGGAGCCTGTCTTTGGATTCTGTCTCCCTCTCTCTCTGACCCTCTCCTGCTCAAGCTGTTTCTCTTTCTCTCTCAAAAATAAATAAAACATAAAAAAAAAAATAGATCTAGGACAGTGGTTCATGTCCTAATGAGGAACCATTACTCTGTTCCCCTTGGGCTTATATAGTTTAGGGGTCTGCATGCTCCAAGGTACCAGAAACAATCAGGCTTTGGACCAGGGCTCTGAGGTCTGTATTCTCTGGTAACTAACTTTGTCATCCTTTTTTTTTTCTTTTCTTAAAATAATTTTTTTAACGTTTATTTTTGAGAGAGAGACACAGAGTGTGAACAAGGGAGGGGCAGAGAGAGAGAGAAACACAGAATCCGAAGCAGGCTCCAGGTTCTGAGCTGTCAGCAGAGCCGGATGCAGGGCTCGAACCCATGAACTGCGAGATCATGACTGAGCAGAAGTCAGAGGATTAACTGACTGAGCCACCCAGGTGCCCCCAGACTTTAGTTTTTTAAAAAACGTTTTGTGTTTGGATGCCTGGGTGGCTCAGTCAGTTAAGCATCTGACTCTTGATTTTGGCTCAGGTCATGATCTCATGGTTCTGGAGTTCGAGCCCTGTCTGAGGCTCTGTACTGACAGTGCAGAGTCTGCTTTGGATTTTCCTCTCCCTCTCTCTCTGCCCCTCCCCACTTGTGCTGTCTGTCAAAATAAATAAACTTAAAAAATAAAGTAAAAAAAGTTTTGTCTTCCTCAAGGTTCTTGATGGTAGCAATTTAGAGAGATACACGCAAACCAACTTAGGCAAAAAAAAAAAAAAAAAAAAAAAAAAAAAGCTGGGTGGGAATTCTTTGGAAAGGGGCTATGGCCTTCCCTGTAGCCTGAGGGCAGAAAGGGGAGTGGGCCTCACAAGGGGGCTGGAAGCAAGAACTGCTTAGTCTCCCCTTGTTGCTTCCCTCAGTGGATGTCTTTCTTCCTCTCCCTCCTTAGTTAGCTTTCATTGCTGCTCTTTTTGTTTCACTTTCACATTTCTGGGAGGCTAGGGGATAGAGAGCAAATCCGGTGACGGGGTCTATCCCTATGAACAGAGCAATTCTCAGAATCTTTGGGCTAGGGAGACACTCCTGAAACATTTCAAAGCACTGTAAAGTCAGGAATTTCAATCTGTCTCTTTTTGCCTAAGAGGGTCCCAGTTGGCAGTGACAGTTACGGGAGAACCCTCCCTTCCTAGTTCTAGGTGATGGATAAACAGGGACTGACAATCATCACAGCTCTGGGATTAATAATTTGGTAAAACTATATTGAGACCTCACTCCTACTTTGTATACTGCTCTGCTGCCATGTGCCTTCACTTAACTTCATTTGACTGCCTTTTCGGCTTCTGGCTCAGATCACACAGTACGCCATAAACGCTAAACTGGTTTAGAGGCATAAACTTCCATTTCAAATATTTTAAGTCTTTAGAAAAATCGACCCTTCAAATTTTGCAACTTGAGATAAAGGTAACCATATTCACACCCTCAACTGGCAAAGGATTCATTTTGATTTTCCTCTGTAGAAAAGGCACGTAAGAAAACCACAACTGTCCCTGAAAACCAAAGTGTTACATTTTTCCTTTAATCAAGCTCAGCAGTTGATGTCCTTTTTTTTTTTTTTTTAATATTTATCTTGAAAGAGAAAACACAAGTGGGGGAGGGGCAGAGGGAGAGAGAGAGAGAGAGAAAGATAAAGAGAGGGAGAGAATGAATCCCAGGCAGGCTCCTCTGTGGTCTCAGCGCAGAGCCCCAGTCGGGCTCCATCTCATGCAACTTGAGATCAGGATATGAGCAGAGATCCAGTCCCTGGCGTAACCGACTGAGACGCCCAGGCCCTGGGAGGTCCTTTTGTGACACCGAGCAAGGTGAAAGCTCTGATGGGAACTTGGAACCAGGAAAATTTGGCAGTCTTGACAAAATTGGTTACTAATTGAATGACCTTTGCAGGTAACCTAGCCTCTGTGAACCTGCTTTTTTTTTTCTTTTTTTCAAACCCGGCCTAACAATTTTTATTCAGGGGTTATGAGACGGAACACAGTAAAACAAAAGACTAGATACATGTGGAGCATTACCAATCTCAACAGGAGAGTCGGACATTGCTGAAAAGAGAACACAGTTTAGAGGGGCATTAAGGAAAAACCGTCCAGGGAACTCCAGAGGTGGCAATTCTGCCAGCTCCGGCTTTCAGCAGATACCAAAAAAATTCCTATGGCAGGCTCGTTCTCCTTTAACTGGAAAACAAGCGTTCGCTTTGCCCGAATCCTTTCCTCACTGAGAGAAAATTCCATTTCCCAAAACTTTGCTTCCCCGCCCAGTCTGCAAACGAGTCAGGTTTTCCTCACAGGGGCCGCGGCAAGCCGATCGAAGCCCACGAGTGGGGCGGGGAGGGTGGTGGCGGTGATGGCTCCCCTTCGGGTGGGGGGTCCGGGCCCCAGCCGGTCCGGGCCCCAGCCGGTCCGGGCCCCAGCCGGTCCGACCGCCAGGGGACCGCCCCGTCCCCATCCGACACGTCTGCACGACTTAGGGCGTGGTTTCCGGCAGCGCAGGCGAGCTTTCCGGTTGTCCCGCCTACCCGCCTTCCTTCCGGGGCGGGACTTCCTGTCGATTATTGATAGGCGCCGGGCTGCAGAGTTGGTGGAAGGAGGACACAGGAGGTCAGTGTGGGTGTGCAGGTCTTATGCCCCTAGAAAGGGTACCCGGGAGGACGCTCTTCCTCGCTCTCTCTCTTGCTTTTTTTTCTCCCCGCGAGGTCTCGGTGTGCTCGGACGTCCTAGGCTTCTGGTACTACCACCCACTTGAGGCTCTTCCGCTTCCTCTTTCCCAGGCTCCGCCCCCAGCGTCCCGTGGCCATGACGACCGCCCAGCGGGACGCCCTGGTGTGGAAGCTCGCCGGGCTGCTGCGGGAGTCTGGTGAGTGGCTACCTGGTTGATCTGGGGCTGGGGCGAGGCGGGGGTGCACCCTGCCTTCCAGAGACACTCCCCCTAGGGGTCCTAGAATTACAGCTGTTTAAGGTCACGAGGGTTCGGGTGTTCATTTTTTACTTCTCTGGGTTTTTCCCTCTAGTGCCATTGCTTGCAGGGTCCTTTGTCTTTGACAGTTCAAACCTTAGCCATCCTGCGAGGCCCAACTCCAGTGCCACTTCCTCCATGCGTTCTCTGATACTTTCAGAGGGAGGTGATCGTTACTTGGCTATAAATCTCTGGAGACCATGGACTAGTATAATATTGCTGTGTGGCAAGGCCCTTAGGATAGTTAAAAGCACGAAAATTGTTGGCGTCAGATTCACTTGAGTTGGAATCCCAACCCTCTTTCAAACGTGGCGAAGTTAAGTTTTCTGAACTTCGGTTTTCCTCACAAGCAAAACGGCGTAATGATGGCACTTAACTCGAAACGTTGTTTCGGGGATTAATTTCAATTCATGTCAAGCACTTAGGACAGTGTTTGCGTAATATGTAAGGGCTCAAAACTCGTGGCCCTTTTTACTAGAGTTTCTTCTTTCAGGACTTGGGCAGGGCGGAGCCACACTGGTCGTTCAGTATGTGGTTGACATTAGTTGTGGTAGAACAAGCCTCCGCTTTGAGATCAGACAGAAGTAGCAACTTCCTATCACCTATATAATCTCAATTAATATTCTTCTCTAAGCCCCGATTTCCATATCTGTAAGCGGTGGTCAATAGTGCTTTTCTTTAGGAGATTCTAATGAAGTTTGAAAGCAGGTAACCAAGTTTTCTGCCACATTCTACCCAATTCGTGTTAGCTGCCTTCCAGCACGCTGTAGTCCCCTTGATGGTCCCTGTGGAGTCTCTCTTTATAGCGGTTCTGCTTTCTGTGTACGTGTTTTATCTCTTGTAGACTAGGGGGCCCTTTGAGGGTGGGAAGAGTCTTTGAACCCTGTCCGCATCTATCCTTAGTGTCAAGTGCATAGAACATCTTTCAAGTAAGGTTGCAGGATTTATCGGTTTGTTCAGATAAATCTGACCTGGTGCTCCAGGGGATAGTCATGACGGGGTGTGTGTGTGTGCGTGCGTGTGCGTGTGCGCGTGTGTGTGTGGCTATGAAGAGGTAGCAAGAGAGAGATCTTTATGGTGATGGCGTAGTTTTGTATCTTCATGGTGATTTTGGTTATAAGAATCCACACCAGTGACAGTGGCATAGAACTATACGTATGTACCTTGTTAGTTTCCTGGCTTTGATATGTTCCACATTTACATAAAATGTAACCAGTGGGGGAAGCTGGGTGAAGGATAGAGGGTACCTCTGTAAGATTTTTGCAACATCCTTTGACTCTATCCTTTTTATTTTTATTTTTTTTAATGTTTATTTTTGAGAGCGAAAGAGGGAGAGCACTTGTGTGGGAACAGGGGAGGGGCAGAGAGAGAGGGAGACAGAGAATCCCAAGCAGGCTCCACGCTGCCAGCATAGAGCCTGACGCAGGGCTTGAACTCACAAACCATGAGATCATGACCTGAGCCGAAATTAAGAGTTGGACACATAACCGACTGACCCACTCAGGCGCTCCTCTATCCTGGTTTAAAAAAAAAAATAATTTCTTTGTGCTTACCTCATAGCTCTACTTTTTTAGGTGCAGTGATAGGTACCAAGATGATCAAAAGATGCTCTCAAGGATGACAGTCTCATTAGAGAGAGCAGTTTTAGCATAGAGATCAAGAATAATATTTCAGTGCCATAATGAGTGCTTATTCTTTCTATGACATGCATTTTAGGGTTGTTTGAAAGTTTCTGTAAGTGTGCATATTTTGCAATCAGAAAAAGAAATAAAGATGAAACTAACATCGGGGGCGCCTGGCTGGTTCAGTGGTGGAACATGCAACTCTTGATCTTGGGGTCATGGGCTCGAGCCCCGTGTTGGATATAGAGTTTACTTAAAAAAAAAAAAAAAGATGAGACACGTTACCACCAGCTTTTATGTACAATGCATGATTGTGGTGTAAAATTACAGCAGTGTGACACAGTGAGAAGCCTGCCTGGAGGAGGTAGGTCTCAAGCTTAGCAGAGTGGAAGGGAAGATCAGAAAACGAGGAAGCTGTGAACCAAGTTGACTATATTCCCGGCATCGTGAGTAGGCCAGACTCTCTTGAGCAGATGGTGGAAGAAAATTTGGAAAAGTCGTTTGGACGTAGTGACACGATTTCATATTTCAGGCTGAAGAGTTAGGACTTTTTGGGAAGATAGAGGGGAGCCATTGAAGACTTTTGAGTGGGGGAGGAGATAGTATGATCCTGGCAGCTCACAGTGTGGGTTGGAGTGGGTGTATCCTGGGGTCACATAGTCTTAGAATAAAGGGAAAGACCCTTTTGTTATGCTCTCCTTTCCGTCTGCCCCATTTCCCTGCAGGTGATGTGGTTCTGTCTGGCTGTAGCACTCTGAGCCTGCTGACTGGCACCCTGCAGCACCTGAACCGCGTATTTGAGCTGCACCTGGGGCCATGGGGCCCTGGCCAGACGGGCTTTGTGGCCCTGCCCTCTCACCCCGCCGACTCCCCTGTCATCCTCCAGCTTCAGTTCCTCTTCGATGTGCTGCAGAAAACGCTTTCACTCAAGGTGCTGGGGCGGGAATGGGGTAGGATGTACGTAGAGCCCAAGAGCTGGGGGTGGGTACGTGGGTGCAAGATGTCTGCGGGGCCCAGGTCGAGGAGGCGTGAGAGCTGTGGGTAGCTGTGCGGAGGAGGAGAGGCCAGGGAAGGGAGACGTGCTGGCCTCAGGGACATGAGTGGGTTTTTTTTTTTTTTTTTTTTTAGCTGGTCCATGTCCCTGGTTCTGGCCTCCCAGGGCCCATCAAGATTTTTCCCTTTAAGTCCCTTCGGCAGCTGGAGGTATGGAGTGTTGGGGAGGCTGGCACCCAAAACCCATTTAGGGCAACCTTTGGGGAATGGGGAAAGAGAGATGGCCTCTTTCGGTGGGGGAGGGGTGGGGGCAGGCCTGAGTGTGCCCATTGCCCCGCAGCAGTGTGACACCCGTCTCATTTAAGGCTTCCCTGAATCATAGTTGCCCTTGTCAACTTCTCCCTCCCAGTAAGAGGAGGGGAGGTGAGGCGAAGCCTCTGTCTTTTGTGAAGTTCGGTCCCCCCCTCCCCCGCTTTTCTCTACCTCAGCTCCGAGGTGTCCCCATCCATTGCCTTCGTGGCCTCTGTGGCATCTACTCCCAGCTAGAGACCCTGATTTGCAGCCGCAGCATCCAGGCATTGGAGGTAAGGAGGGTGTGGGCTGGGTCCAGATGTCCCCTTCTGCGGGACATAGAGGACCAAGCTCTGACATCCCCTCTCTTTTGCAGCCTGCCCTGCATCCCGCTTCCCCTGGACAGTGTCCTTGCCCCCTTTGCTCTGCTCCCATAGCACCGTGTGTCTGTCTGTATGTTCATGGCCGCACCTACCATCTCGTATTCAGTATTCCCGTGTTAGTCTCCCCGTTCTCCCGACAACGAGCTCCTGGGGGCAGGGCCCGGGGCTTGCTTTCAGTCTGCTTCCACAGACCGACTTTAGTATATAAAGAACGAATGAATGGCTGGGAGACGGCATGGCCTTGCAGTGGGGCGGAGGGGACACTGGAGGTAATGGAGCACCCTGTCTCAGGAGCTCCTCTCAGCCTGCGGTGGTGACCTGTGCTCTGCCCTGCCCTGGCTGGCTCTGCTCTCTGCCAACTTCAGCTACAACGCACTGACTTCCTTAGACAGCTCCCTGGTGAGTGCCCGAGAGGGAAGGGGATTCGGGGAAGGACAGGGACGGGCCCTGCGGGAGGAGGGGCCGCATGGAGGTGTCTGATCCTCTGCTGCTTTTCCCATCCACCCCCCAGCGTCTCTTGTCAGCGCTGCGCTTCCTGAACCTGAGCCACAATCAAGTGCAGGACTGTGAGGGCTTCCTGATGGTGAGTATGGGCAGGCTGGTTGGGGCTAGCACCACTGGGTCTTTGGTCATTCTGCTCTCACCCTCCCTCCTGGACCTCATTTCGCTCCCACCTTGCTCTTGGCCCCCGCCTCCCCCCGGGTGGGGCTGCCTCCTGGAGGCGGTACTGTTTGGGAACGCGGGCTCTAGCAGAAGACAGGGCAGCGTTCAACCCTCAACTCCTAATCCTTGTGTGATTTGGGACAAACTAACCTCTGAGTGTCTTCGCCTGTCGAGCAGAAGTCCTAGCAGGACCTGCTTTTGTAGTATTACTGTGGGTGTGAAGGGTGCCGGATGCTGCTCAGCCCAGCGCCTGGCTCAGAAAAGATGGCTTCCGGATGGGAGGAACTTTCTACCACATCTCATAGTCAGAGGCAAACAAAGTCGGACACTAGTTAACGTGGTGAGAACAGACTTTAATTTCACCCGTAAGGCATCATTGGAGTAGCAGTAAGCTATCGTGGTGTGTCACCAGCCGTAAAACTGTTTTAATTGGTAGTAAACTTCAGCGTGAACTGAATTCCTATTCAGTTTGTGCAGAGATTACTGGGAGCTTTAAAGGGTGAGCGAGGGAGTGGGGCCGGGGAAGACGGGCTGGAGCCGAGTCTCTCCTTGACCAAGCCAGTCAGTTTCCTCAGGTCAAGGAACCAGAAGTACCCAAAGCAGGAAGGGGACCTTGGTCCGTATGAAACCCACATGGGTCTGGGTTTGCTCACCGGTGCTTGCCACTTCCCACGGAGGCTGGGACCTAGGGGCTCTATCTTCAGGTGTTGGCTGCGACAAACTGAATTCTCCTGACAGCCTGGGGTTTCTCTAGGAGGGAACGTAAGGGGACTGGAGTTGTCTTCCCAGGGATGTGACCTTGAGCTATTAGGAACTATGCTAGGGGCGCCTGGGCGGCTCAGTCGGTTAAGCATCCAACTTCGGCTGAGGTCATGATCTCGCAGTTCGTGAGTTTGAGCCCCGCGTCGGGCTCTGTGCTGACAGCTCAGAGCCTGGAGCCTGCTTCGGAATCTGTGTCTCCCTCTCTCTCTCTGCCCCTCCCCTGCTCACTCTCTGTCTCTGTCTTTCAAAAATGAATAAACATTAACAGAAAAAGTTTTAAAAAATTAAAAAAAATGGAACTACGCTAGTATTTGTTCAAGTCTGTTAACGTGGTTGGGGGTGGGGGTGGTGGAGGACTGGATGAAATCATTCGCGCTTCGAGTACGCAGTCTTCATAGGCCAGGGTTGAGGCCTGCTTTAAAAGAAGGCTCAGAGGAGCCCGGCTGCAGTCTGGTCCAGGAGAGAATCTTTGTCACCAACCCCTCAGGACTTGTCTGAGCTCTGCCACCTGGACATGTCCTATAACTGCCTGCACATGGTGCCGAGAATAGGACCCTCGGGGGCTGCTCTGGGGACCCTGATACTGCGAGGCAATGAGCTCCGGAGCCTGCAGGGTGAGCGGGGAGTTTGGGGAGGGAGGTGGGGGGCCAGAGAGTAGGCGGGGGGGGGCAAACCTGGAGGGGTTTTAGGGGCAATGTGAGACTCATAGTCGCCTCATGTGGGCCTACGGGGAAGTCTGAGGTGCCCAGGCTGGTCTTTCCACTGTACCGTCCCCCCTGCACCCTGCCCCCCTGCATGCACCCACACGCCCTTCCTCCCTCCCATCTGCCCCCAGGCCTGGAGCGGCTGAGGAACCTGCGGCACCTGGATGTGGCGTACAACCTGCTAGAAGTACACAGGGAGCTGTCCCCATTGTGTCTACTAGCTGAGCTCCGCAAGGTGAGTCGTGAGCGCCGCCAGGACTTGGGCACCAGCTTGGCGGCTCTCGCTCCCGGGCTGATTGGGGGAGTGCCCGTCCTCACACAGGGAGGCCTGAGGCCCATCTCAGTGTCCCCTTCCTGCTCTTCAGCTCTACCTGGAGGGGAACCCTTTGTGGTTCCACCCTGCGCACCGAGCGGTAACTGCCCAGTACTTGTCACCCCGCGTCAGGGATGCTGCAGCCGGCGTGAGTAATCTCACATTTGCTCTGCTTTCCCGGTGCTGCCTGGTCCTGCCCCCTGCGCCCTCGAGCCTCTCTCCACCCTGTCCCCTGGTGAGGGGGCCGCAGCCGCTGACTCCCTGCTTGTTATGCTGTTCCCCCCCTGCTGAGCCTCGTGGTCCCCGGGCTGACGGGCTTCCCGGGTGGGCAGGCAGGAACCCTACCACCAACACGGCCCCTCCTCTTTTGTCTTTGCTCAGTTCCTTCTCGATGGCAAAGTCTTGTCATTGACTGACTTTCAGGTTAGTATGCTGGGAGCAGCTGGGAATAGGACTGGTTTGGGAGGACTTGAAAGGGGTCCCAGGGTCGGGGTCTTTCTGGGAAGCCGCAGAGGAGGGCCTGTCCCTTGGCTAGCCTGGCAGGGCCCAGGTGCACCTCTGGCTCCAAGCTCTCTTTCCTTCCTGTCGTCACACCCCAGGTCTCCTCCGTGTCCTCCAGCTCCACGGCTGCCCCTGTGCCCTGGCCAGCAGGGAGCACTGTTGAAACCTCAGGTGGCCCTGACCTGAGTGACAGCATCTCCTCTGGGGGCGTTGTGGCCCAGCCCCCTCATCGTAAGGTTAAGGTAAACAGTGTCCTAGGCCGCCTTATGCCTGGGGTTGAGTCCCTTTAGTGGGGGCTCTGGTTTATGGATGGGCTAGAAATAGTAAGGGCTCCTCCTTGCTTGTGGGTGGGGCTTTCTGGGTAGGTTGGGTGGGTGGCCGTGGACGGCAGGGTGGGAGGCCCTGGCTTTCATAGAGCACGGGCCCTCTGTCCACCCTCAGAGCCGAGTCCGTGTGAGGCGAGCAAGCATCTCAGAACCCAGTGATACGGACCCAGAGCCCCGTACTCTAGACCCCTCCCCAGCTGGTAAGCCCGCCGTGCCCCTGGCTGCCCTTGCCCAGGCCCGTCTTCAGTATCCTGTCCCAGTCTTCTCGGCAGGAGGATTCTGGCTGTGGTGGAGCAGAGCGTTGCTCTTTCTAATTTAGGGAAAGGAGAAGGGACCGCCCCTGGGCAGCATTTTCCAGAGTGGTTTTCAAGGAACATGAATTTTGTGGGCTCTCGGAAGGTCACTTGATGACTAGATTCCCTGGGAACTTCTGGGCTGACCCAAGTTAAATAGATGTCCTCCTGGGAGGTCTCAGGACCTTCAGGAGGCCCCCTCGTATCTTGAATCTCCCAGGCTGCGTATGCTTTGTGGTTCTGAGTTGCACATGGCCACAGGGTTCCACAGAACACGCTTCAGGACACGCTGCCGAGGGGAAGCCTTTAGCCTCCCCCCTGGTCCCCAGCCTAGTACATTGCACACCCTTTTACTTCACTCTGAGGATCAGTTGCGGAAGAGGTCAGGGCCCGTCAGGGGGCAGTGGTCGGGGTGCGGACTAGCTCAGTGGTGCTCTCCCCTCTGGCCCAGGGCAGTTTGTGCAGCAGCATCGGGAACTTGAACTCCTCAACAGCTTCCGTGAACGGTTTGGCTGTGACTGGCTACAGTATAGGAGCCACCTGGAGACCTCTGGGACCCCGGTTCTGGCCGCGACCCAGACACCTGCGCTCAGCACACTGTGCCCAGACACCCGGAGCCCAGGGTCTGTGCCTGGGCCTCCGCCCTCGCAGAAGGAGTCACGACAGGAGACGGCAGAGGAGGTCGGGCCACCGCCGGAGCCTCAGGAGGAAGAGGTGGTGGAGGAGCTGGTGAAAGAGAAAGAAGGAAAGGAGGAAGAGGAGGAGCAGGAGCCTAATGAAGTGGAGGGTGAGCTGTGAGCGCTTGGTGCCTGCCAGGGAGACCGGGCCGGTGCTGGCGGTGTATCTGGGAGAGTTAGGAAAACCCAGACTTGGGATGGCTCACCTCTTTTGTGTGTTTGTTTGTGTTTTTTTGTCTTTTTTTAATGTTTATTTTTGAGTGCGGGCGGGAGAGGGGCAGAGAGAGGGGGAGACACAGAATCCGGAGCAGGCTCCAGGCTCTGAGCTGTCAGCACAGAGCCCAATGTGGGGCTCGAACCCATGAACTGCGAGACCATGACCTGAACCGAAGTCGGATGCTTCACCGACTGAGCCCCCCAGGCGCCCCTGGCTGACCCCTTTTAGATGGAGGACCACCCCACGGGAGGGCAGAGTCGGGGATACCTCTCCCATCTTAACGGGGTTGCTCTCCTGATCTCTCCTCAGCGGAACTGTGTCGCCCCATGTTGGTGTGTCCCCTGGAGGGGCCTGAGGGTGTGCGAGGCAGGGAATGCTTTCTCCGGGTCACCGCCGGCCACCTGTTTGAGGTGGAGCTCCAAGCAGCCCGGACCCTGGCACGGCTGGAGCTTCAATGTCTCGAGGCGGCGGAGGTGGAGCCCGAGCCTCAGAGCAGGGGAGAGGCGGTGCTCGCGGTAAGCGGTGGTGGCAGGAGTGCAGGCGGGAGAGGGGCAGAGAGAGGGGGAGACACAGAATATGAAGCAGGCTCCAGGCTCTGAGCTGTCAGCACAGAGCCTGATGCCGGGCTCGAACCCTTGAACCATGAAATCATGACCTGAGCCGAAGTCCGGATGCTTAACCGACTGAGCCCCCCAGGCGCCTTTTCTACCCAGTCCCCCTCTTTGTGTGCAGGGCTCAGAGCCGCTCCCTGGGGCCCCTGTCCTTGTTCTGCGTTTCTCCTACATTTGCCCTGACCGGCAGCTGCGGCGCTACGTGGTGCTGGAGCCCGATGCCCACGCAGCTATCCAGGTAATGGGGCCTGGAGCGAGGCTCAGGGGCCTGGGGGGAGATTGGGAGGCCAAGGGCCAGGGTGCATTGCTCGCAGCTGCTTCTGGCCCGCCCTGTTTCAGGAGCTGCTTGCTGTGTTGACCCAAGCAGCCACCACGGCTCAGTGTCAGCTTGGGGATGCGAGAGACCTGCTGAGGGGCAGACTCCAGTGTCTCCGTTGTGGCCATGAGTTCAAGCCAGAGGAGCCCAGGTTGGGATTAGACAGTGAGGAAGGCTGGAGGCCTCTCTTCCAAGACACAGGTACGGACCCTGCCCTTGACCTTCTTGCCCACACACCTCCCACCGTTTCAGAGACCGTGGCTTTGAGGGAGGGAGTGTGGAGGGGGAACCCCAGGGAAGGGAAGGAGTTGGGACCAACTTTTCTGCCTGGAGGAAAATAGAACCATCTGCCTGATACATTTACAAAAAAAAAAAAAAAAAAAAAAAAAAAAAAAAAAGAGAGAGAGAGAGAGAGAAAGAAAAGGAGCAAAAAAGAGGAATCATGTTCTGTTTTTTCTTTTTGAAAGTCAGGAAATACAATCTCTGAAACTGTTTAAACGTACTCATTATTTTTTCATAACTTGAAGGCTCTTTCCACTTTTTCTGGCTAATGTTTAGAAACTGCAGGAAACCTCCTCAGCTCTCCCTGCGGTATTGGGTGCAGTGCTGTCCTCCAAGCGTGTTTGGCTGCTGAGGAAGACGCTTTGGGAGCTGGTGGAGGTTGTCCTTCCTTGACTGACCTTGGAAGCTACTTAATACCGAGTGGTGCATCGTGGCGTCTTTTACATTGTGTTCTTTAAAGGGAGAGATTTTTCCACTGCAGATCAGTCAAGAAGCTATGTCTTTGAAGACATTAAAGAAGAAAGAAATATTCCTGATAACATCTGTGTTGAAATGTGTGACTTTCATTAGCCACTTTTTTCTTCTGGGCAGCGGCTAGGGCAGGGGTTTAAAGTTTATTAAGACCGTAGACCCCTTTCCATCCCCCACTCTAAGCCTCCCTCCCCAGAGGCCCAGAAGCACGATGTGTGCAGTGGAAAGAGCCCCATCCCCTCGAAGACCTTTCTGTGCCCCACAGGGTCACGTGGCCCCTGGGGTCCCTTCAGTGCGTCATTACTATGGAACATTCCCGTGTGTTAACGTTCTCTTTTTGTTTGAGCCTTGGTTACCTCATCTGAACAGTGAAGGGAGTGAACCTATCCTCTGTACCGTTAGGAGGTGTGAACATGGCAAAAAGACACCAGGCACAGCATCTGGCACAAAGCATAGGTCCTCCGTAAACGGTGGCTGTGGCTGCTAGTGTCGGCTCCCAGTCTGGGGCTGGGCACGTTAAATTATTTGATTGTTGCTTTCCTCATTTGCCAAATGGCATCGGGAGAGTTTTGATTCTGTTGTCCAGGGGTCGAGCGTGTGCCCAGCACACTGTAGCTGCTCGAAGAATGTTTCTTCTCTTGCCACCAATCCCTGACCTGGGTTCTTTACTTGGTCCGCTCACCCATCCTGACAACTCTGTAAGACAGGCACCCCCTGTTACAGAAGAGGAACCAGGCTCGGAGGGCTTAGGTAACTTGTCATAATTGCTTAGGTGACAGCTGTTAAGTGACAGAACCTGGAATTGGACCCATACCTGGCAGCCTGCCTTCCTGATGTGTTGATCTGGGGCTTTCAGGCTTGGCTGGTGGAGCCTCAGAGCACATGAGCAGCCTGAGGCTGTGGGAGGGCCCAGAGCAGGGCCTGGCCGAGCTCGGTCCTCTGAGAGGCCCCCAGTAAGAAGGTGGGGTCCATTTTGAGAAGCCTATATAGGCCACGGGTCTGGGTTTGCTCCTCCCTCACTGGAATGGGGACTGGTTGGTTAAGAGGCCTGCAGAGGGTGTGGGGAGCGGGCTCTGGGAATGGTGGGGAGTGTATGAAGCTGGAGATGTCGGCCAGGGTGGGTCAACCTCAGAAGCACGGTAGGGAATTGTGGCACTGTGTGTGTGGGGGGGGGTTCACAGGGACTGTGCCCATCCTTCCTTCCAGAATCTCCTGCTGTATGTCCAAACTGTGGTAGCGATCATGTGGTTCTCCTGGCTCTGTCCCTGGGAACCACCAGCAGGGAGCACGGGCAGGGAGAGCAATTGCCAGCTCCCTTGCAGTCCACCAGCACTGTCCGTGACCCTTCCGACCACAGCGACCACGGCGACAGGGCCGACCGGGCCCCGCCTCAGGCACTGGCCTCCCGAGACCACCACATTTGGAGCCTCAGTCCCTGTGAGTAGAGGTGAAACGAGACAGGGGTGGTGTTTGGGGGAGGGAGGAGGCCCTGCTGGGGAGGTGGGCTGGGGCCGTAGCGGCCGAGGGGGGCTGACGGCCCGCTGCTTGCCCACAGCCCCTGAGCGCCGTGGCCTCCGCTCCGTGGACCACCGACTCCGGCTCTTCCTGGATGTTGAGGTGTTCACCGGTGCCCAGGAGGAGTTCCAGTGCTGTACCAAGGTCTGTGCCAGCCCGGCGCTGCCCCGCGCCCCGACCGCCCGCCAAGTTGTGTCCAAGCTGTGGCTCTGGAGGCACCGGGTCTGGCTCCCGGTGTCAACTCCAGAGGTCACGTGCGGTGCAGCTGTGACATCGGAGTCTGTTACTGCTCTGCAACAGGTGTTGCAGTGCCGGCTGTACAGAGCGTGGTGGCATCAGTGAGAGCCCGCGTCATAGCTGCGGGCACTCAAGTGGGACCTCCTGTCGCTGTCACAGATAACACGCTGTTACTGGTTCCTCTGTGAGCATCTAGTGTGTGCAGGACACCGGGGTCTAGAGGAAATCAGTATTGCCAGCTGTCTTACGCTGTGGTGTGAGAAACCCAGTGGTCGTGGAAGGGCTGGACTCAGGCCAAGTGAGGGGGCCTCCCCTTCTTGGTGTGCCCATCTAAGAACTAATCTAGGCCTCAAAGGAGGAGTTACAGAGCAGGAGAGTCCAAGTGAGGGGGCCTCCCCTTCTTGGTGTGCCCATCTAAGAGCTAATCTAGGCCTCAAAGGAGGAGTTACAGAGCAGGAGGCGAGGAGGAGCTGGGGAAAGGAAGCAGCACACGAGTGGGGGCCTGAGAGGGGAGTTGGCTCATGGGGAAAACTGCTGTCGGCACGGCAGGAGGTGGGGTCAGGAGGGGGTTGGTGTCCTGAGAGGAGTCTGAAGAGGCAGGCAGGGGCGAGTTTAGGGGCAGCCTCAAGTGCCTGCCAATGAGGTTGG
Source organism: Cryptoprocta ferox (assembly GCA_028646485.1). NCBI lineage: Eukaryota > Metazoa > Chordata > Mammalia > Carnivora > Eupleridae > Cryptoprocta > Cryptoprocta ferox. Next base: position 89,546,949 of record CM053578.1, read on the forward strand.
ACCTGATCCCTAGCGCCGCAGGAGGCCTGAGGCAGGGGAGCGGCAGTCTGCTTTGTTTTAGGACCCTCGGGCAGAGTGTGGAGGATGGGCCCGAGGGGACACAGTGCCCGGCAGGGAAACTTGCTGAGCCCGACTGAGGGCGCACGGCGGTGGCAGAGTGGCAGGGTGGGGAGCGTGGTGGGTGGTGGTGCCAGGAAGCGTGAGTGCTGGGAAGGGGCTCAGGCACCGCGACTCTGCTCTCAGCCTGGCAGCCGCCTCCCGGTCCTCTCTTTGTTTCTCAGCAATCTGCTCTGCCCCTCAGGTGCCCCTGGCGTTGGCAGGCCACCCTGGGGAGGCTGTGTGTCTTGTGGTGGTGTCTGACCGCAGGCTTTATGTGTTGAAAGTGACAGGGGAGATACGGTGAGCGACTGGGGCCGCCAGGGACAGGGCGGGGCGCCCTTGGGTCTCCCAGCACTCACTCTTTGCCCCCGCTCTGGCCCTCCGTCTCTACAGCGGGCCTCCAGCTAGCTGGCTGCAGCCGACCCTGGCTATTCCCCTGCACGACCTGAGTGGCATCGAACTGGGGCTGGCTGGACAGAGTCTGCGGCTGGAGTGGGCTGCCGGGGCAGGCAGTGTCGTCCTGCTGCCTCGAGATGCTAGGCATTGCCGGGCTTTCCTAGATGAGCTCACCGGTGAGAGAGGGAAGTGGGGGGAAGGGAGGTGTACGGGTGTTGAGTGGTGGAGAGGGGGGATGGAAGAGGTGGTCTCTGACGTTCCCTGTCCCTGGCTGGCACTGTCCAGATGTCTTGGAGGCTCTGCCTCCCACCTGCAGGAGCAGTGTCCGTGCCACAGAGGAGGAGGTGACCCCAGAGCACCGCCTCTGGTGAGTGAGAGGAGGTGGAGGCCAGGCTTGGTTGCCCAGACAGCCACTGTTGGAGCACAGGCCCCTCTGCATGAGCCCCGGCCACGGTTAGGCCCTGAGCACCTGGGCCTGCCACCCTTCCTCACGCCTGCACCCCCCTGGCCCAGCCCTGGTCCCTCCTCCCCGCCCCTCTCAGTATTTCCTGCCCCCCCCACACCCCTACTCCCCGGCTGACTACGCCTTCTCCCCAGGCCTTTGCTGGAGAGAGACTCTTCCTCGGAGCCTCCCCTGTTCTTCTACCTTCGGGTGTTCCTGGTCGAAGGTGAGGCTTTTGTCTTGTCCCAGGCCTCTGGCTCTCC
>CM053578.1:89554129-89580323 GCA_028646485.1 Cryptoprocta ferox
TGGGAATGAGCCACAGTTTTCTCTAGTGTTTAGCGGTTATTGTTTAGAAGCTTTCTATCTTGCTGTGTTGCTCCTTTCCTGACCATTGGCTAGACAGCAGAGTTTTGTTAGAGTTTTTTGTCTGTACCCATTGGCAATTTCTGTGTTGCCAACTTCTTTATAGCTCCATATTTGGGAAAGATGAGGCAAAAAGAAATCCCAAGGAAATCACTGATGTGTTTGGATCTCCAGGTCCCTAGCTGGTCTGCCTTCTTGTCTCCTTGGTGTGTTTCTTTTATAGACAATAACTAGGGGCTTTAGTTGTAATTTGCGGGAAATAATAGGGGAAAGTACAGCTACTGTAATTTATTTTTTAATAATGGCTGTGTTTAACAACCAGCTCACAAGTCCCTGAAATTCTAACCATTGATTCCTGTACACTGGCTTCCACACACCACTGCCATGAATCTCAGAGGAAGTCAGAGCCCATCTTCCACCCCAGAGGCTAGAAATGTCACATATTCTCATTCCCAGCCTTCCCTGCAGTGTGGACACAAGCTTGGAGAGTCTGCATCCACCTGAGACCCTGGGCCAGGTGCTGGCGATGCAGAGAAGCAGGATAGTGGAAGATCCTTCCGGGGGGGCATCTCAGGGCCACCCGTGGCAGCAATACAAGGTAAGGCATCCACCACCAGGGGCTCAAGCTGTGTCACGGTATGCTCCGCAGTGGCTGCAGCATTCTCGCACAACTTTTTTTTAATTTGTTTATTTTTAAGTTATCTCTACACTCAACATGGGGCTGGAACTCACAACCCCGAGATCAAGAATCACACGCTCTTCGGACTGAGCCAGCCAAGCGCCTCTCACCCAACTTTTTCTATGGCATGTCTTTGATTGTGGTTCTGACCAATATCACTTCTGAGTTGAATTCTCCTACCTTCCCAGTGGTTCTGTAAGTGGCTTTCCAACAGCTCTGTTTCTGCTTAAATTAGCTAGAACTGGCTTCTACGAGGCACAAAGAAGCATTCTGGCTAATGCATATTCCACTGGCCCTTGGCTGCAAAGCCTTCTGGAAAACAAAACCTCGGCCTCTCCTACAAGCATCCTTATTCTTGCTCAGGGGAAATGATTTGGGGGATAACTGACAGCTAGAAGAGCAGGGGACCTGCATCTCGAAGGGCTCGCTGAGAGGGACAGCGAGGAGCCCAAAATCGCCATGACTTACCCCACTTAGGTGCCAAACACCCTCGTCAGCTATTCTGACCCCACACGCAGTAAGCATACACTTAATTACAGTCTCTCCCTGTGAGACGAGCAATTTGGCACTAGGTGGAATGAGCCAACTAGGCTGACCCTGGGAATGAGACGATCCCGATGACACTGAAATTCAGTTTCCCTTTCTCCCCTTCCACTCACCGTGCTCCCTCTGGCACCACTGAACACCCATTCACTGCTTAGAGGAAAGTTTTTTTTATTCCTGGAGAGGGGCTTTGGTTAACAGAAAAGACCACACATAGCTCCCCTTGGGTCTTGAAAATGAGTATTTGATTTATTTAAAATAGAGATTCAGAAATGTATTACTCTTCCTGCAGCTTTTAAAATCAGCTTAGGAAGCTTATTATCCTATTTATAAGTCTAGCAAATATTAACAATCACTTTGAGAGGGCTTTTGATTAATGTTTGGTCCCATTTATACACTTAGTTAATTAAACCTCTTTAACATTTTAAGCAGCATTTATAAATTTAATACATTCCATTCCTCTTTAAGTACTTCATCTGACTGACAAACCTTCCCAAGTACTAAAGTGACTCTTAGAAGATTTAATAAATTCGGCATGCAAAAAACAGCCAAGCTTATATTCTCGTCAATTTCCAGACTATATGTAAATTTAGAAAGATTTCAAATTCGGAGCTCAATCAGTTATTCAAGTACAAATGTAAAAGTGGAATGTTAGTGGCCTATTATTCCCATAGCCAAATTCTCTTTCAAATCACATGTGCGTGAAGTATCCTTGCTCTGGACTGAATGTTAGCCTCCCTCCCCAAAATTCCTATGTTGAAATCCTAACCCCCAATGTGAAGGTATTTAGGAGGGGCCTTTGGGACATGATCAGGTCATGATGGTAGAGTCCCTATAAGTGGAATTAGTACCCTTATAAAAAGCCCCAGAGAGTTCTCTTGCCCTTTCTGCCATGTGAGAACACAGGGAGAAGACAGACAGTTATCTAGGAACCAGGAACTGGGCTCTTACACACCCCAAGTCTGTAGCAACTTGATCTTGGACTTCCCCACCTTCAGAACTGTGAGTCATAAATTTCCATTGTTTATAAGCCACCTAGTCGATTATATTCTGTTACAGCAGCCCAAACAGCTAAGACAATAATATGTGCACAAATTCCTTGAACTTGAAAATATTAAAACCACAGTTTTGATTCCCTTAAACATTTGTGTGCTGAATTTCATGTTTTCCCTGGACTACTAAAATGTCTATCCATGATAGAGATGATTTCCTTCTTTTAGCTAAGGCTGTTCATCAGTGAAAACTTTTGGGTGGATGCTGACTGGATCCTGATTGGTGATGCTATAGACTAGTTGAGCCCTATTTCCAGTCTTTAACTTCCTAACTTAATGATGAGACTCCCAAGGAAACCACTCCCTTAAATATTGGTAATTTTTTTTATTTTTTTTATGTTTATTTATTATTGATACAGAGAGAAACAGAGCATGAGTGGGGGAGGGGCAGAGAGCGAGGGAGACACAGAATCTGAAGCAGGCTCCAGGCTCTGAGCTGTCAGCACAGAGCCCAACGCGGGGCTCGAACGCACAAACCATGAGATCATGACCTGAGCTGAAGTCGGAGGCTTAACCCACTGAGCCACCCAGGCACCCCTTAAATACTGGTAATTGATTACTAGTTTTCAAACCAGAATCCAGTCCACAACCCCTATCCAGGGCCGACACTTGATTTTGCATTTGTTTGACCCTTTAGGTATGTAACTATATATTTTTCCATCTAACTCTAAAGAATCCTACATTCTAGGGGTGCCTGGCTGGCTCAGTCGGTGGAGCATGCAACTCTTGATCTCAGGGTTGTGAGTCTGAGCCCCATGTTGGGTGTAGAGATTACGTTAAAAAAAATAAAATCTTTTTATTTTTTTAATGTTTATTTATTTATTTGAGAGAGACAGAGTGCGAGTAGGGGAGGGGCAGAGAGAGAGGGAGACACAAAATCCAAAGCAGGCTCCAGGCTCTGAACCATCAGCACAGAGCCCGATGCGGGGCTCAAACCCACCAATGGCGAGATCATGACCTGAGCCAAAGTCTGACACTCAACCGAGTCACCCAGGCACCTTAAAAAAAATAAAATATTTTTTAAAAATAAAGAGTCCCCCATTCTTTTCATGTGCTTCTTATGCCTTAGGACTGCATGATTCTCATGGTTATTAAACTTTCATCTAATTGAATTCCAGTTATCTCTCAGAGCTTTGTCTGATGATTCAGTCATGACTCCCATAGTCATTCTCCAAGATCATCGCTCAGCCCCACTCCTCACCCTACCTCACCCCTGGAGGTCCCTGAGTTTCTAATTCCCCTGGGAATAGAAAAGTGGGCTCCCCCAACATCTATTCTCCTGGCAAAATTAAGGAAAATGTTCTTAAGCTTAGTAACTTTGCCCAGAGGCTGTTTGGGGGTTACCGTGGCATTGCAGCCTCTTGCTCCCCACCCTTCCTGGGCAGGCACTGCAGCAGTCCAGGTCTGTTGGAAGAACAGGTCCACAGAAGAGGCACAGGAGCCAAATACCTAACCTCCCAGAAGGATGAGGGGACACAACCAAAGTCATCACCTAACCCCCTGAGCCGAGCTTGAACCTAGGACTTCCGACTCCCAGCCTCATGCTCTGACCCCTGAAACACAATACCCTCAACAACAGCAAAGCCAGCAGAGCCAGGAAGGACCTCACAGATCACAGCCCCCAACCAATCAGCCCAAACATGAGAATATGCTGCATACAGCCCTTCAGGTTGCTTGGTAAACAGAACAGAAATAGGCACGCGCCTGCCCTTTCTAAAGTAAATAAACTTACCATGTATTTGTATTCCCACACCAAGGAGAGCCAATGATAAATGATTTCAGCTACAGTGGGAATGCAGGTGAGGGCTGGGCCTCAGAAAGCAGAGAAAACAGGTTATGAGGATGGCCTGCAGGGATCCTGGCATTAGGAAGAGCTCTTACAAAGAAGCCTTGTATACAGTGGGACCTCCAAAACCAGAATGAAGATCCTCTAGTCCCTCCATCATCAGCATTTTGAAGAGCCACCGGGCAGCTGAGCTGGAACATAAAGCTTCCGGCTGCCTGGAGCCCCAGGGCCATTTCTCTGGCTTCCCATCCCTCCCCGTCTTGGCTCCTACAGCCCCAGGGGCCCCTGATGGCGCTCTCTCTTTCCGACCTGCCACTGTCTGCTCATCAGCCTCATAGGCAGTATCACCACCATCTCTCCTTCTGGCTGGCTCAGAAGGAGACCCATGATGCCTCTTTGGGTCTTGAGCGTAGTACCACCAACAGATACCAAGAAAGTGACAGCTGCAAATGAAACTAACAAACATGAGAACCAAGACATTTTTCAGAATTTTTAAACAGCTCCACTGGTGTCACCCTTGGCTTTCGGGTGGATCCTAAACGGGGCAGCATCCTTGACCTCTTGACCCTTCCTTCTCTGCCACCTACTCACCTCTCTGCCCTCCATGCACCCCTGTGACTAGGCACTGTTTTGTTGTTGTTTTTGTTGGTGTTGTTGTTGGTGGTGGTGGTGGTGGTTGTGGTGGTGGTGGTGGTGGCGGCAGTGGTGGTGGTGGTGGTGTTAGGGGCACAAAATAAGGCTCAGGCTGGGTCTCTGCCCATCTTATGGCCCAGAGGGGAGACAGATGAGTCTGAGCCATGGAGGTCCTATGAGATACGTGCACTGACCAGCATGCGAAGAGAGCCCCAAATGAAAGTCTCATTGTGCACATTCCTCAGCGCCCCCTTCTCCTCCACATTGTCATCCGGCAGCTCCCAGGCCTGCTCTCTCTCCAGCTGGACCCATCTCCTCTCTGCCTGTCACCTCCACGACCGTGGCAGCCCTCACCCAAGAGCCCCCGCTGCTCCTCCAGGGCCCCCCAGATCTAAGTGGGGCTCACCCACCCCCCAGAGAACATCCCAACGGCTGTCTGCTCGGTCAGCACTTGACACAGGCTTGTTCAATCAAAAGAAACATTTCCAACTAGATTAAAAATAATCCCAGCAGGGGTCGCAAATATTAAATCTTCCTTCCAGAACGTAAACCCTACAAATATGGGAGTTTGCTCTTTGCACAAGTGGGGCATCACGCAACTAATCAAGTTCTCCCTCGGACAGTTATAGAATGTATTTATCTGGAAACCAAACTCCCCACTCTGGGTTTCCCACTTGCCATACTAGATTCAATCCACACTTCGGTGCTTGCCCAAAACCTGTTTCAGTGCTGTTTTCAGCAACGGCTTAACGACCAGCTGTACGGGCAGCATTTGGCACAACTGCCCTTGACTTCTGTTTCGCCTTTCCAGTGCTACTCAGAATTCCCTTTGGGAGCTCTAAGTGTCAACAGCCATGATCATTATTTGAGTCACCTGATGCAAGAAGAGATGTCACACAGGCTGCCAAATGGGACACATTATTGCCAGGTTCCATGCCCTGAGGGAGGGGCTCAGGGCAATCCAAGCAGATGGTCTATGAGCTCTGACAGCCAGGAGTTTTCACGAGGGCATCAGACATCCTGAGTGAGATGAATCCTCAGCACGGAACAAGGTGCCAGCCGCCCTCTTTGCTCAAAGTAAAAGAATGAGTTAGCATGTGTCTGGGCCTGAAGTGGGCTTGAACTTGTCTAAGAATGAAAGCTTTGGGCAGCTACCCAGGATACGGCCGTGACTCCACTCAGAAAGCTGCAAGGGGAGGGTAAAATGGCAACGGGTCCTCTATTCTCCTTATCAGAAGGGTCCTGTCCCACCTTGCTTGTGCCCACTCGCCAAGCTGCTTCCAGTCTAAAGCAGATAGCAGTGGGGCCTGTCATTCAAAGATACCAAAGGGGAAGTTGGGTGGCTCAGTTGGTTAAGCATCCGACTTCAGGTCAGGTAGTGATCTCACGGTTCATGAGTTCAAGCCCGCGTCAGGGTCTGTGCTAACAGCTCAGAGTCCGGAATCTGCTTGGGATTCCGTATCTCCCTCTCTCTCTGTGCCCCCTCCCACTCAAGCTTTGTCTCTCTCTCTCCCTCTCTCTCTCTCTCAAAAATAAACATTAATACTGAGGATTGATGGGGGTTGGGGGAGAGGGGGAAATGGGTGATAGGCATGGAGGAGGGCACTTGTTGGGATGAGCACTGGGTGTTATATGGAAACCAACTTGACAATAAACTATAATAAAATAAATAAATAAATATATAAACATAAACAAAAAAAAATTTTTTTAAATACCATGGCCTCGGGGCACCTGCGTCACTCAGTCGGTTGAGCATCCAACTTTTGATTTCAGCTCAGGTCATGATCCCAGGGTCATGGGAATCAACCCCCTTGCCAGGCTCTGCGCGGAGCGTGGAGTCTGCTTGGGATTCTCTCTCTCTCCCTCTGCCCCTCTCCCCCACTTGTGCTCTCACTCTCAAAAATAAAAAAATAATAATAAATACATGGCCTTGAACCCCATGGTAGTCCCCCAGAGCTGTGCCACCAGATGGGACCAGATGGGGCTCCTCTCTGTTGGTTCACTCTCCTTCCCCCAGAAGACATCCTTATTTCAAGCTGCCCAGTGCCCCAGGAGGATGAGGTTAGAGGGTCAGTGAAGAGAAATTCAGAGAAAACCCAGATGCAATGAAATGAGCTCTAACTGCCCAGTCCCCAAGCCAAGCCAGCTGCCTTCTATGGGGTTGCCACTGCTCCACCACTCCTTGTCTTTCTTCTATGCCTAACCCGGCCCCCACTGTGTCTCCTTCCTCGCCACCCTCAAGGCACCCATCCCTGGTGAACTTTCGGGGCGCTACAACCTCCTCGGGCCTCTTGGAGACTCTACAGGTCCCCACCCTGGGTGAAAAGCATGTGAGTTGGCCAACTCTGGCCTCCAAAACTTAAACTGCATCTGCCTTCCCTCCACGGTCGGGTTAAAGCAGGTGGGAATGGCGGTTGTCTTCAGGGTCCCAGGTTCTTAGGCCTTATTCATATGCTTCCACGCTGGGCAGCATGTTCACTAACCAGAAATCGTATCTGGTTCTACCTTTTCACCTACAATCCTGAGGCCCTGGCTCCTAGTTTTACTGAAGGCCACCAGCCAGGACCCAGATCCATTCCTTTTGAAAAGCCCTGGCCATCTCTCTTCTCATTTTCCAGTTGAGGAACACCCCCACTTCTCAGCTATTTGCCAAGCAGAGATGACTGGCATAGCCTATGTCCAATGAGGAGCCAAGCTTTCGTGGCTCGGTCACCGCTTGCCCTCAGGGGCTTAGAAAGTAGTAGGTTCTTTCCTGTGGGGTCCCCGGATCCCCCAGACCAAATGGGGAAACCCACCTGCACCCAGGCCCAGCGTGGAGCCAGGCTACCTATCGGGGCTCAGGAAAGGGACGGACCTCTGCTGCCTCTGCTGTGTTCCGGGTTTTTGCATTTGACCTTCACTTTGCTCCTGGCACAGTTCCTCTGAAATTCCACCAGGACTTGGCCAACCTCAGGGAAAAGGGATTTTGTCTTCACGTAGGCCAAGGGAGCCAGTCAAAACCAGATGAAGTTAGAGGCCAGGGTGTCCCCGGGACCAAAGGGGCCGGCTGGACTGAAATGCTTAAACCCGAATGACCATCTGGGACATCTGGAAGGGCGTATCTCTTCCCTATGAACACGACAAACAGCCTTGCCGCGGTCTGTCCCCTCTCTGCTGACCAGCTTCAGGGCTCTCGCTGTTGGCCTGAACACCAGGGAGGAAACTAGGAAAAGGATAAGGAAGAAGCAAGGCCAGCTAAGGTGGGGCTGAGGGAGCCTGGCTCAGGATGCTCAGAGCCACCCGGGGTGGGGGGGGGCTGTGAAACCACGTACCCTCCCTGGCCCCTCTCCTTGTCTCCCAAGGACGTGCTTGCCTGGGATCTCTGACCACGAGATCCAGAGGGTCCACCAGGTGGCAGTGCTACTCCAGCCCGGTTGGCACGGAGCCTGCAGTGTGAGAGAATGGCCACCAGGGGGCAACACAGGGCCAACCTGCTTCACAAACGCCACTGGTTGCCTAGCAACTGTGACGCAATGGGCTCCCAGTTTGCACCCTCTTCAAGGCCTCACAGGTTATTTCTGGCATAACAGACTGTTGCACAAGGAGTGGCCTCAGGAATCCCCAACTGCCACTCTTTTAAGCCGTGAGACTCTAAAATGGTCCAGGGACCCCAAATCCAGCACCGCCCTGGCATCTAGGGATTGGGCTAATGTCCCTTCGGAATGCCAGGGATCAGGAAAAGAAGATAAACATTCTCCATTTCCCTCTACTGCCCCGAAGCCACTGGGGACACTCTGCTTTCTCTAGCAGCTAAATCAACCTCCTCCCTTTCCCCTTTCCCACCCTTCTAAGCACAGGCTAGATTAGCCGTATGTGACCTTGAGTCAGACCTTGAGCCTCCTGCTCCTTCCTCCGCAGGAGGGCCCAAGGGGGTGACGATAAAGTCCAGCTCTGACCTTCTGTGGTCTTGATTCTCTCCCTTTCCCCCAAGAATTCTGTCCTTGCCTCAAAACTCTCCCTGGTTTTGATGACCTTGAAAACAGAATTCTTCCAATTCCAGTTGGATAAGTATGACCCGAGAGGCCAGAGATGGAACCAAGAAAGTGAGGCAGACACGAGACAAGGAGTGTGGTTATAATGAGCTCAAAGCCTGTGCCGGTCTGGTCTGTGAAAGGGCCTGGGTGAGCCAAGGTCAGTGCCCTGGGCAGAGTCAGCGGGCCGCTCTGGCCGTGGCGTTAGTGGCTCCAGGCACGTCTCTGGGTTTCGAGGAGCCCGCTGGCCCCGGGGCTGGGCTCCGACTGGGGCCCAGGTGCCGATCACTACGGTATCAGGGTCTCCGCGGGGCACCACCCTGGAGGATCACACCGGCATGTGCAGCTCATTGTACTCGTCCTGACCATCCTCGTCAAAGTTCGGTTCGGCGTCTTCAGAGTCCAGCTGCAGGAGGGAGAAGGTTGGGAGAGGCAGGGAGGCGGCTGGCGCCCTCCTAGTCCCCGGCGATGCCTCTGGCCAGCAGCCCAGCCCTTCCCAGGCCTCGAAGACTGCAGGGACTGTGACCCCAGCCTGAAGCACTTCCCTCTGACCAAAACGCTCAGGTCACTGGCTCCTGATAATGGTCACGGTGACAGCAGCTACCGCATCTCAAGTATTTTCCAGGGGCCAATCCTAGCTCCTGCGTCGCCTCCGTACACCGCGTTTGGGTGGGTGGTTTTCAAACCAATGTCCCTTCCTCTGGCTGGACAAACGCAGAGCTCGGGAGGGGTTTCCGGCGCCACCCCACCCCCACCTGTCCCTCAGCTGTGGGCTCCTGTCCGGGACACAAGCTGCACAGCTGTCTGCAGTGGTCCTGGGCTGATTTCACACCGAACCATCATACTCAGTGCTCTACCTGGATTAGTGCTTAATCCTCACGACACCCCTATAAGGAAGAATCCATCATCCACCCTGTTATCTGGCTGGAAATAAGATTCCAGGAGGTCAGGCAACCTGCTTCCGGTCACGCAACTAGCAGGCGGCACAGGAAAGGCTGGGACCCGGGACGCCCCGACCTGGGCCCACCCCCCCCAACACCCGCGCAGCGCCCCTCACCGCCTGCAGCTCCCTGTCCTGGAAGAGCCGGGGCAGAAGGCAACGCCTCAGAGGCACCGTGAGCAGCAGCAGGAAGGGAAAGGCGAGGGACGCCGCCGTGGACTTGACGAGCCAGAGCAGCGCGATGCAGCCCAGCTGGATGCAGGTAAACAGGTGCATCCGCCACGTCTTCACCTGGGGAACCGGCCTCGAGTTTCACAGCGTGCCCCCCCACCTACCGCCTGCTCCCGCCCACATCTCTGGGGACCCAGCTCCCCAGGCCCCAACTGACCCTCCACCATCGTCCTGTTCATCTCCAGCCTAGGAGTCCCTCCCCCCCCTTCCCCATCAGCCCCCCTCCCCCGCTCCGGGCTTCCTGGCCCTACCTTGGTCACATAGGGTTGTTCCGGGTGGTGTTTCGCCGGCATGAGGATAAGCAACAGACGCTGGGACAGCTGGATGCCGGACAGCGACGTGACCCCCATGTACAGGAAGATCCCAAAGAGCACAGCCAGCGGGATCCGGCGCAGCACAGCCCCCATGACGATGGACAGGCCTGGAGGAGGTGACACAGACCTACCTGACCCCTCGGACGGCCGCCACGAGGCTGGACGGGCCCGGTGGAGAGGGGATCAGCTGGGCCTCATCACTACAAACGAGAGAAGACGGAGCGGGACAGAGAACCAGGAAAAGGCTCAGGGTAACAAGGCGCATAGACTGTTAAGAGGCAGGCAGGTGGGGGCCAGACAGGATGCATTTGGAGACTCGGAAGGTACCTGGGTCAAGCCTGGGACAGAGAGCGGATTTAAGGGCACAGGGTCCAAGTAGGCAAGTCTGTGGGGTGGGGGCGGGGGCCTTGCAAGGTGGGCGCTCTCACCCACGAGGCTGGCGATGAGCACTCCAGTGACCCGCTGCTCCCGCACCTCCTGGATCTGGGGCTTGTCGCCAGGGGCGATGGCAGTGCGCATAACAGTCAGTGCGTTCACATGAGTGACCGAGCGGACGGTGGCAGCCGTGAGCCAGGGCAGCCCAAACAGCCCACAGAGCCCGCCCAGCGAGCCGATCAGGAGCAGGTCGAGGTGGAAGCCAGAGCCCTTGAGCAGCCTCCGGGCCTTCTGGCTGACAATGAGCCTGCAGGGGCAGGACGGGGAAGTGGTGGGTGAGCGGCTAGGGGGCCAGGACAGTCGCAGGGACAGGCACGCGAGGCAGGGACAGCGCCATTGTGGGGGAAGGATGCGCGGAGCAGAGCTCTCCCCAGGACCTGCCAGTTTCCTCTCTCAAGTTCCCAAAGTGACGTTCTCACATCTAAGCAAATCTGAGCTAAGATTTCACACCGCCGATGCTTAAAACACCACAAAAGCCAGATGCCAGGCCTCACCACGTTGCGGTTTAACCCAAACGAGGCACATGTGAGCATCACTGGGTGAGAGAACATACTGCCAGAGTGGTGTGAGGACTGCCAAGTGCCACCTCGCAAATGGCGATGCAGACAGATGGGTATCGTGTCCCAGCGCTGGAGGGAAATTGTGCCCAGGCCCGCGTGCCGCCCCTTGCCACCAACCCCACCGATTCCCACCCCTCCCCAACCTCCCCCCACAGGGTCCCCCAGCCCTCTCACGCAGTGATCTGTGTCTCCATGAAGATCAGGATGAGGACCAGGAGGGCTGGGACAGCAGCTGCCACCATCATCCAGGGCGGGAAGGGGCGGGCACTGCCCAGGGGTGGGATGAACCACGTGCGCTTATGGGGGGATGTCACTGAGAGCCCCGTGGGCACCGTCAGCTTCTACATGGCAGGAAGGAAGGCAGGGTTCAGGGACACGGCCTCCCCATGCTAAGAACCCTACAGGCTGGCAGGTGCCCCCACCACCACCCTCTGCGTTCCCAGTCCCAGGACTCCAGGAAACCTGGATGTGAACAGGTTTTGGGGAAATCAGTTTTCCATCTTCCAAAAGGTCTGGTAAAAGAATGACATCTTTTCTCCTTGGGGCCCAGGGACACCTGTCAGTTGCCCCCCAGCCCATTACCTGCTCTAGGAGTCACGGCACAGGGTCACACATAGCCTCAGAACCCCCCCCCAGCTGGCGTCCTCAGCGGCCCCCAGCCCACCCACCCCATCGCGGCCCCAGCAGGTCACCACATCACTAGGAAAGCTGAGTTCCACCCCTGATCGTGCAGCAATGGGAACGTGTGGTGGCCTCCCTCTCAAGACTCGGGTGAGAATCCCCTGCCAGGGGGTCGGGGTGGGGCTCACTCACCTGTGTGTAGGTGTCCGTGATAGAGTAATCCACTAGGACCATCACCAGAATGGAAATGGGGATGCCGAAATCCCCAATGATGCGGCGAGCCTGGAGAGAGGGGCCAATGGGGAAAAGGAGCAGAAGGTGGAAGTGAGGGTCGGGACACGGACGTGAGGGCGTGTTACTCCCGACTCTCTTGGTCTGAGCTGGAGCCAGAAGTCCCCTGACCTGACCCTCCAAATCCCATGGGTGCCACCCAGCTGGAGAGGGCATTCCCGTCACCTGATTCAATTTCTCTGAAGGCGGGGAAGGGACTGCACAGATTTGGTTTAGGTCCATGGGTTGACCGGGACGAGGGGGAAGCCCCTCTCTGGAGCGGAGACTGGCAGTGACAGCAGGAACTGGGGTGGGGGGGACCCGTGGGGGCTCCCCACTCCCCCGCCATGCACCTTGCCACCCAAGAAGCGGCTGTTCCTGAACTTTCGCAGGAAGAAGGCAATGAGGAAGGTCCCGAGCATGAGGATGAGGGACAGCAGAGCGGTGTTGGGCTGGTTCCTCGGGCCAGGCGGCCCCTCGGTGGGGGGCAGGGCGCTCCCGTTCAGCTCTAGCCCAGCCTCCAGCGCCCCCTCAGGAGGGTAGAAGGACAGCAGCGGGTGCTCCGTGAACACCTGTGTGGGTTACAAGGTTGCCCTAGCACTCACCTGGGCAGGTGATCCTGATTCTATCACCCTGAGTTCACACAGCTGTGAGGGAGAAGGCTGGCTCGTGACACACCTGACCAGGCCAACAGCATCACAGGACGCCCAGCTACATCACACGCATGCTCACGCGCGCGCGCGCGCGCACACACACACACACACACACTCACACACTCCTCTACAAAAGGAGCCCCATAGCTCCAACAGTGCCCCACTCCATCACATACTGGTTGAACCCCACTGGAGTTCTAACCTGTACCCTCTAGGTGTGGCTCCCTGCCCTTCGGCTCTGTCCCAGCCCGGGGCGTCCCAACCCCCCACACCCACACCCAACGGAGCCCTCCTCACGGTCCCCTCTGCTCCCAGGGCTCCACGCGCCCCCTCCCACGCTCTCCTCCCCAGCCCTCACCCATGCCCGCCCCCAAGACCTCTCTGGACCTCCACCTTGTAGAGCTTGTGGAAGGTCTCGTAGATGAAAATAAGCGAGATGAGGAAGGCGAAGATCTCCTGGGTGAAAGGTGAGATATAGCGGACCAGGAAGCTGCCTTCGGCGGCCACCAGGGCAAGGACAAAGACCACGAGCCAGAGGCCAACCCACACCCGGCCGGTGAGGTACTCCAGGTCCTGGGCTCGGCAGAACTGGAGGCCAGGAGGGAGGTGTGGTTACCCACAGCAGTCAGAGACCCTCGGGGGCCCCACGCGATGGGCAGGGGAGGGAGGGAGTGAGCTCCAAACAGGGAGGCGGGGAGACACCACGGGGACCCATCGCCTGGGCTGAGGGACGGGGCGTTAGAAAGTGATCCCTGGGGAGGGGCTGGGTAGCACTGTCACCTTGAAGAAGGCTTCTTCGAACACGAGCAATGGCCCAGAGAAGCCGACCACCAGCAGCGGCTGGGCCCCCAGCAGAGAGAAGAGGACACCAAGCACGGCGGTGGACACAATCAGCTCGGACACACCCATCAGACCCTCCGTCTTCTCCCCTGGTGAGGGCGAGGCTCAGCGGGAGGGCCCTGGCCTGGCTCCTTGGACCCTGCGCCTCCTCTTCAATCTAGCTTACCGACCTGGGGACCCAACGAGGACAGAGCAGCCCCCCAGAGCCCAGCCCCATCCCTCCCAGGCCCCTCACCACCAGCACCCCTGGGGCACTCACAGCATCCCTCACCCCTTGTACCCCTCCCATCCCCTCTCACTTCACAGCCCCCTGCAAGAGTGACCCCTGGGCTCCCCTGATCAGCAGCCCCTAGAGACGGTCCCACTGGAGCAGCCCCTGTCACCCTTCAGCGCCCTCCGGTGATCCCGGGCTCCCCTGACCACAGCTCTTGAAGGGGACACTGGGCCACCTCACCCTGCCTCCCTCCCCCTCACCTAGCAGCCCCCCGAAGGTGATGGCGGGGCTGAGGGCAGCGAAGTAGATGAACAGCACGGCCGCCACGCACTGGGAGTGCAGGGCGTCTCGCAGGTCACTGGGGTAGTGCGGGTACCGCCGCTTCACATCCCGCACCAGCCCCCCAAACACTGTGCCAGTCCGCAGAAGGGGGTCATCTTCGGGGGTTGCCTCAGGGCCCCCCAACTCCACAGACAGCTCTGGGGGAACAAGGGGCTGCTGGAGCACAGACCACCCCCTCCCAAAGGGGGCGCTGAGCTCAGTCCTCCCCACCAGGGGCCGGAAGCTGGCATGCCGGGAGTTCGGGAGTCAGGGCAGGCTGGGGTCACGACCTTAGGGGCTGCGGGGCGGGTAGGGGACAGGCCCCAAAGGGTCTGACCTTTCCCAGGGGCCACATAGCTTCCCCGGGTAGTCATCTCCACTTTGGTCTGTTCACGCTCCCGCCGCTTCCTCAGCAGCTCGCGCTGGAAGGCGGCCACGGAGCGCAGCAGGTCACGGCCCTCCACCTCCGATGGGGGGATCACGATGCTGCCGTCCAGGAACTCGCTGATGGCACTCAGGAGGTCCTGTCGGTCGTCCGCCTGGTAGGCGGCCTCGTGAAACAGCTGGCAGGGGAGAGCCAAGGGCTGAGCCTCCCAGAGCGCCCCTGGGAGGGCTGCAGGCAGAGGTGTCGGGCCGTCACAGAGCCAGAGGCGCGGTGGATGTCTGGCCACGTCTACACGTCCAGTCTGACTGTCAAACTACGGAGTCATGTCCCCGCCGGCAATCGGCCGGCCACAACCCTGAACCTCCAAGAGCTTTCCATTCCGCTAGGAGCTTCAAGATTTTTCCACAATGCAACAACTAAAGGGGCAATGCTTGGCATAGCAGGAGCCCCCAAAACCATCCTGACTGGAGAGTAGCCCCACTCTACAGGTTGGTCAGTACGGATTTCCAACGTCACCCCTGGCTAGAGGACCTTCCTGTCCAAGCCAAGGAGAAGCCACGGCAAAGATGAACGCATCCAGCCCTCCCCTTCAAGTCTCATGACACATCTAGAACTTTCTCCCCCGTCAGCCACCTCCCCTTCCTACGGCCCCAGCCCAGGGCTCCCTCCTCTCCCCTCGGCCAACAGCTCCCTCCACTACCACTCCAGAGCACTGCCTCCACCCAGAAGGGCCTCCAGGAGCACCACCGTAGGCAGTGAGAGACCGGGGAAAAGTAGGGCTCAGGCAAACAGGCCTAGAGCACCCAGCCCAGAGTCTGCAGGACCCACCTTGTCAGACATGAGGGTGGCAATGGAGCGCCCAAGTTCGTGATAGTCAGTGCTGGTGTGGCTGGGACCCAGCATCACAAAGAGGAAGCGAACTGGCACCGGGACCTCAAGCACAGACTCCAAGAGCACAGCCTCATTCAGTCGCACAAAAGCTGCCGCCGGCTGCTCCAAGAAAGGCACAGAGCCTGGGGGGAAGGGGGGGAGAGTAAGGCACAGGCCACTGGGCAAAGAGGATCAGTCCAGGCTGGCCCTAAAGAACACAGCTGGGGCCATCATGTACAGTTGAGCAGGTTGTATGCTACACAAAGAAACCCCAACCTAAAGAAACCCTATTCGTTCATATGTTTATACATTTACTATGATTCATCAATAGATGAAACGTTCACCGACTTCAGGAAGGAGTGCTTCTTTTTAAGTCCCACAAAAGTGCTGTACAGACTAGTAGCAGTCCAAGAAAGCAGAAAACTGGATGGGATGCAGGCAGAGGATTGAGAAAGAAAGAGCTGGGGGCAAGACATGCTGTCGGGAAAAACAGGGACAAGTTGGGGGTCTGGCCAGGGATGGAAGAGGTGGCCTGCAGGCCAGAGCGCAGGACCAGCAGACCACAGTGGAAGGAAGCCCACGGGCCCAGTAACCCCGGGCCCCCCCACCCCGCCTCCTTACCCACGAGCACAACGGTGGCCTCAGCATCTTCGGGGATCTTCTCCAGCAGCTTCAGGCTTTTTCCCCGGTGACCGTCTCCCCCAGGCATGTGGAGGGGCTTCTGAGGACGCAGAACTGGAATAGGGCTGGGACCCTGACCGGAGGCCGTGGCAGGCCCTCCCATCCCTTCCTCCAGCCACCCCCACCCAGGACTCTGTCCTCCAACCCCAGGACCTGGGCCCCATTTCGTCCCTCCCTGGCCAGGAGAGGGACTACTGGGAATGTGACCCACATTGGGAGCAGACCACTCGGGCTATGGACACCTGCTCCAAGCAGCCCACAACACCCCAGGCTTCTCTTGCTTAAATGGCTCCCAGAGGTCTGCCACGTCATCCCATTTAGACCTCCTGTTTCTGCAGGGGCAGGGGCCCTCATGCATGTCTCGGAGAGACCCCCCCGCATGCCTCATGTGGTGCTAGGCATCCAGCCTTCCTGACCCACTCAACGAAGCCCTCAGTAGCCTCCAGTGTGAAACTAGAAGCCCTCTCAGTCCCCTAGCCCAGGTCAGAGCAAGGCGACTGACCTCCTTGGCATCCGGGTCATGAGGCCAGAGAGGGGCCGGCTCCCCCACATCCTCAGCCATGGTGGGTACTGCCCCATCAGGGCCATGGCTAGGGGTTGGGTGGTGATTCCCCAGGACTGAGTTCACGCTGGAGCTGGACAGGTTTCGGGGAAAGAAGCCACTGTCCTTGTCGTCATTGGGATGGCTGTGGAGAGGGCAGAGGGGGCACAGGAGGTTAAGAGGAGATGCCCTTAGTGGGCTGAGGTCATGAAGAAATGAGAAATAAAAGATCAGGGAGGCACTGGGTGGTGGCTCAGTCAGTTAAGCGTCTGACTTCAGCTCAGGTCATGATCTCACGGTTTGTGGGTTCAAGCCCCACGTCAGGCTCTGTGCTGACAGCTCAGAGCCTGAGCCTGCTTCGGATTCTGTGTCTCCCTCTCTGCCCCTCCCCTACTCACACACTCTCTCTCTCTCTCTCTCTCTCTCTCTCTCTCTCACAAAAACAAATAAAAGCGTTTATAAAAACAAAACGGAAGGGAAAGGGGAAAGAAAGGAAAAGAAAGGAAGAAAGACAAGAAAGGAAAGGAAAGGAAGGAAGAAAAGGAAGGAAGGAAGAAAAGGAAGGAAAGGAAAGAAGAAATGAATGGAAAGAAAGGAAGAAAAGGAAGGAAGGAAAGGAAGGAAGAAAGGAAGGAAGAAAGGAAGGTAAGGAAGGAAGAAAGGAAAAGGAAGATAGAAAGAAGGAGAGGAAGGAGGAAAGAAGAAAGGAAAGGAAGGAAAAAAGAAAGGGAAGGAATGAAAGGAAGGAAGGAAAGGAAGAAAGGAAGGAAAGAAGGGAAGGAAGGGTAGAGGCCTCTATCTCTTCTATCTCAGTGTAAGAAAGAACTTTCTAATGGCTGGTGCTGCCCAAAGATGAATGAGGAGTAAGCTCCCTGTCACTCGAGTAATCCAAGCAGAGGCTAGAAAGCCACACAGGTGAGCCTGTGCTCCCGGAAGAGCAGCCGACCTAGAAGGCCCCTCCCAGGCCCCCCCACCACCCCCCGGCACCTGTGTTTCAGCAAGAGGGTGCGCAGGACACTGGCCCTGTCCTCCGGACGGATCTGGTCCGACACGATCATGGTCTCCACCACGAGGTGTGCAATCCCCGGCAGGGTGGTCTGCTCCAGGTCCAGGAGGGCCGCTCCTGGGGGCACAGTCGGGGAAGGGGGCAGGGTGCCGTCAGAGAGGAAACCCCGCCCCAGCTGCCCTGGTCCCCGAGGGCAGGCAAGCATGCTGGGTGAGCCCAGCGCCTGATGCACACAGTTCCAGGTGGCCCAGCCGAGCCGGAGAGCGGGATGTGCAAAGGGAACGCAAGAGCAAGGGGTGGCCCCTCCAAACCCGGGGAGGGGGCCACCTGGGAGTCTCCTGCATGTGGACTGCAGCCTGCTATGGCCAGGTACCAGCCCTGCCCCTCAGAGCTTACGGCTACGCACGCAGTCAGCCTCCACATCTCCAGAGTGGCAGCCAAACCGTGCCTGGGCCCAGGACGCCAGGGAGGAGTCCCAAGAGCTGGGCAGCCTGCTGCTGGCCAAACTCCATGCTCTGTGAAGACGGCGCGCACCCCAGGGCCAGGCCTGCAGGGCCCCTACCATGGGCGATGGTCCTCCGGAGCTCCAGAAGGCTGCGGAAGGAGAGCGAGGCCACGTGGGGCTTCCCCCAGCGCTCTGTCTCTTCCTCCACATCCTCCTCGAACTTGATCCAGCGCGCCGTCTCCCGCCAGTGGGGCTCCTGGCTGCGGTCCAGCGTCAGCTCATTGAGCTCCACAAACACCTGAGGCAGACGCCAAGGTGAAGGTCAGGGGGCCGCCAGGTGGGATTGGGGGTCTCAGAGACATGGCACCCAGGCAAGGCAGGGAGGAGGGAAAAGGAGGCTCTAGGGGGGAGAGGGGAGAGGAAGCCGCGGGCCCCGCACCTCATGAGGCCTCCGATCCATTTTCTTCTTCTTCTTCTTCCTGCGCAGGATGGGGGCCAAGCCACTGGGGCTGCCCCTCCCACCCTGCGAGCGCGACGGCTTCTTCACTAGGTGACGCCGCATGCCAGGGTTGTCCTCCAGCCGGTGACCTGCAGACAAGGCAGGCTTGGTGGTCCCGGGGGTCCAGCTCAGGGCCTCACAGTCATAGCCAACCCCTCCGGCCCCGTGCTCTACCCAGCCCATCTACTTGGTGGGGGCCACGGTCATCCAGGGGCCATGTCCGCACATCCACATAGTCCAGCATGGCCATGTCACAGACAAAGACAGTGAAGCCCAGAGAGGGGGACGGACTAGCCCAGAGTAACACAGGGGACCCCTGGCCAAACCACGGTAAAAAGGCAGACCCCAGATCAGTCCATAGCCCCAGCTGCCTACCCTCCCCCATGGCCACTGGCTCTCACTCTGGAGCGCTATGACCTGTAGCAAGTCACCAGGCCCCCAACACTGTCCCCGTGCCCTCTCTCAGCACCCATGTCTGCCCCGTGGATAAACACATCTGGCAGACACAAGCAGAGCTCCGTCCCTTCCTCCCTGCTCGCCCCTTCCAGGCCAGCAGCTGCAGAAAGGCCAGCTGCCCTGTTACTCACAAGCTGGTCCCCCTGCCATGGGGCTCAGCTGGCCCTGGGTGGGTGCCCACGGGTCACGGTCATCAAGGTCCAGCACCAACATCTCTAAGTCCTCTGAGGCCAGTGAGTCTCGAGTGCTGGGGGCTGGGGCCATGCCGGGGCCCCAGCCCTCAGCGTCCCCAGGCCTAGGGCTTGGTGCCCCGTTAGGCTCGGTGACCTCCTCCAGCAGGCTCATCATTCCCCCTGGGGGCCGAGCCCTCGGCCCCTGCTCCCTCCCAGAGCCCTGGCTCTCCTAAAAGGTGCCTGGACCGGACCAGTGGTCTTTGCCCACCCAGAGCCTCCTGACTCCCCGCAGCCCCAGGCCTGCTCCCTGCTGCTTCTGGCCCCCACCCTGAGTCGGTAAACACGCCCTCCCCCTGCCCCCCCCCACTGCTGCCATCGGATTGTTCCTGTCCCTGTCCTCAGGCCCTGGCAACTTTCCATGACGTACTGAGCTCAAAGCCCTCCCTCCCACCCGCGCCCACACACTGCGGTTCCGAGGGGGAGGGAGGTGGGGTCAGTGATGCCCCTGGCCCGGGCACAGAGCCCCGTGGGTGATGACAGGTGGCACAGAAACCAGGGCACTGATAAGATGGAAGGAATGTGCCGAGATCACGGCCAGGCCCAGCCAACGGTGGTGTGACAAGTACGGGGCCCCTGGTGTAGGGAGAAGCAGGACCCAGACGAGTGGCTCAGGCTCAGAGGGCCGGTGTGAAGGGGCCAAAAAGAAGATGAGAAGACGAGCCTTGGGGGAGGGGGAATATAATGTCTCCAAAGGAAGAGGGGTTGCCTTATTCAGGGGGTGACTGAGAGGACAGAATCAGCACAGAAGGACATAGGTGTCACGAAGGGAAATCTCTGGCAACCGGAGAGGTGGTTTCGTGAGGTAGTGAGCTCCCCGTCCCTGGCCACATGCCAGCAGACAGGGATACTGCAGAGGGGACCCAGCTCGGGCCCGGGGAGAGCACAGAGCTTCTCCAAGGTTCCTCACAGGCGGGGCGCCCAGGGGGGTGGGCCACGGGAGCTGCCCCAGGGTGTCACTCACTCTTCATGTCGTCCAGGTCCGCAGAGCCCAGCATCTGGGCCTCTGCCTCGTCAGTGGGCACCTGCTGCTCCGGGCCGCCTGGGTTGCCCAGGGCACTGCCTGGGCACAGCCTCTCCCGAAGGTCATAGCTGGCCGACGGGCTCCAGGGCCGGCTCTTCTCCCCGGCGACTCGGGAGGCCCGGGCCCGGGGGCTCGGGGAGCTGAGGAGGCACCATGGCAGCCTTGGACTTGACAGGGAACCATGGTGGAGACGGGCCAGGTTAGGGGGTTCCTTTGCCCTCCCCCAGTTTGGGGCGGGGCCTGGAATAGCCCCCTGGGCACTAGACACAGACTCTTTCTGGGCAGAGAAGGACGCTCATGTCCAGCTCCCTGCCCCCACCACACCAGTCCCCCTTCCTCTCTGTCCTTCCCCCTCTAGCCCTGTCCTCTGGAGTGATACTTTCTCTCTCCTCTGTCAGTCATGTGGACGGGGGGGGGGGGGGCCGCCCTCCCCGCCTCCTCCACCCCCTCTCCTCTCCTCCCCTCTTCTCCGGGGTCAGAGCTGGGGACAGTCCCCAGGGTCGGGAAGGAGCCTGGGACCTGCTCTGGGCTGGATACCAGTACCTGACTGACTGCTGGGGGCTCTTGTCAGAACCAGGGCCCACCGAGGGCAGGGGCTTGGTGAAGGCAGCCCTCCCGGAGAGGCCGGGACTGTCATCCTCGTCACTCCCAATGGAGAACTGTGGACAAAGCGGAGTGGCTGGGTCCCTGCCCAGACTCAGCCCCCAGCCCCCCAACTCCGCCTCGCCCAGGCAGCCCCAGGCCCCTCTGCTGCATCTCCCTTCCTCTCCTCTCTGCACCCCTCCCTGAGGAGTCAGCGCTCCTTCAGGGCCGGCCCCGTTACCTTTGCTTTCTGCGGGGACCCTGAGGGTGGGGGCTCCACAGGTTCTGCCTCAGATTCCCCTTCCTCTTCCTCCTCCTCCTCCTCCTCCTCTTCCTCCACTCCGGCTCCCCCCTCCTCCTGGATGGGAGGGGTCCCCTCAGAGGGGGGAGCAGAGGTCTTCTCCTTCTTCCTCCTCCTCCTGGTCTGCCGGGCAGAGGCGGGGGGCAGTCGCCGCAGTTTGTGGGGCGGAGGCAGGCGCGCTGAGAGCGGGTGGTGGGTGTGGTGGGATGTGTGCCGGTGAACTGGGGGTGCAGGAGAGCCGGTTGGGGTCCCCAACAGCAGAAGAGGGCCCCTCACCACCCTAGGGGCACACACCTTATTCTAGCTCAGGGCCTCAAACAAGGGCACCCTAGTCCTTCCTCGAGAGCCAGGCTCCCCACCCCCCAACACCTGTGTCTACATCTTGCCATTGGTAAGGCCTGGCAGAGCAGGGGGAATGGGTGTAAGGGAGAGGGTCGTGAAAGGGGGGCTCGGGGAACTAGGAGGACACGAGTCAGAAGAGCTGAGGGAGGAGGCAGAGAGGAGAGAGCAAGGCCAGAGGTATGGCAGAGTCTTGGGGAAGATGAAGGTCACGGAGGAAGGCCTCAGGCCCATCTCCCTATGTCTCCCCTGGGTCTGGGGCCCGGCTCCCCCGGAAGGTGGACAGGCGATGGGTGAGTGAGGCAGGATGACTTAACATGGCATGGTGGCCCAGCACAGCGTCCAGCACAGCGTCCGGCACAAGATGGCACTGGGTGACCAAGCCAGTGGTGAGCACGGTGATGGTGGCAATGAAGGTGATGGTGGTGAGGGCGGCCACACTAGGGGTCCCCAGGCTACCCACACTCAAAGTCCCGCTCGCTGTAGCTGCGGCTGGGCTTCTCAGGGTCCCAGGCCGGGGGCTTGCTGATGAGGTCCCCAAACCTGCTCACAGCCAAGGTCTTGCCCAAGTCATCGTCCTCCTCCTCCAGGTCTGGACTCAGAGGGGGCTCCTCCAAGGGCACCCGGACCTGCAGGCTCAGACAGCCTCTCCTAAGGACCCTTGACCCACGAACACCCCACATCCACCCCAACTCCGAGCCCTGGCTGCGGGCAGGGGGGAGACGAGTGGGCTCCATCTTCAACCACCCCTCTCCCTGCGCCCCAGGCTTGGGTCAGCATCCCAGGCTCCCAGGGCTTGGGAGGAGAGAGGGCAACAGAACTGAAAAATACCAAAAGGCCCCCCCCCCTTCCCCATACCCTCCAGCCCAGCTCCATCCCTGGATTTGAGGGTCCCAAGGTCGGCCAGAGGACTCCCCTCTCCTCTTTGGGGTCCCTCCCGTCCTCTCCCACCCCCGCGCGCGGCAGTCACCTGGGGTAGGGGGGAGGCGCCCCCGGGCGGCGGGATCACTCCGTTGGCCATGGCCGGGGAGGCGACTTGGCAGCCTCGCTCACTGAGGGACCCGTGACCCGGTTGAGAAGAAGGGGGCGCTGCAGGGGCCTAGTGGGGAGCCCTGGGGGGAGGAGGGCGGGGTCAGGAGCCGCGCGCGGCCGCCCTCTCCCCCTCGCCGAGCCCGATCACCCCCCCGCCCGCCCGCAGCCCCCGCGCCCATCCGAGGCCCCGCCACGCCCGGGACACCCGGGGCCCCGGCCCTGGCCGGCCGCGCCCCGCCCTGCGGTACCTCGGGGCTCCGGAGCGTGCGGGGCCAGCGCCGGCCGCCGCGCCCCATCTCCCTCCCGCGCGCGCTCCGGGGCCTGGCGCCGCGCAGGGCCGGACGGCCGGGGGGCGCCCGCGGCGGCGGCGAGCCGGGCCGGCCGGGCGGACGCAGGCGCCGGAGCCCGCAGCCCGGGGCTCCACCTCCTCGCGCTCGGCTCCGCAGCTCCGCCGCCGCCGGGCCGCACAATGGGAGCGGGCGGGCCGTGACTCACTCCGCCCCGGCCGGCCCGGCCCCCACGCGCGGGCCCCCGCAGGACCCACCCTGCCCGCCAGCCCCTTCTCCCGGCGCCCCACGCATGGCCGGGGGCGGGTGCACGGCCCTACATTCCCACAATCCCCAGATCGCTCCCCCACTTTGCTTTTAGCCTCCCCCACCCTCCCCTCAGGAGCCCTGGAGGCGACCCCCTGCACCGACACAAGCCCCTCCAACCTTGGGAAATGGGCTCACAGACTCCGGAAAGCAGCCCCCACCTCCCCCTTGGGTCCCAATATAGCCTCAGATGCCTGGCTTCTGCCACCAGGCACCACCCAACAGTTGACCTTGGCACATCACCTCCCCTCCCGGGTTTCCCCCTCTGTGGCCTGGAGTAGGAGTGTTCCAGGGTTCCGTCCAGCTCGAAGATTCTGTAGCCCAGTTGCCACAGCTCCCCTCCCCTCCCCTCCCCACCCGCACCCCCTGAGGTCACGTCTTCTTTTCTAAGGTCGTATCTTCCTTTTCCAAGGTCAAAGGGCTTGGGAAGGAACCGCTGGATCCCAGTTTGATCCTCTGGTGTCTGGCTGAAGCTGGGCACCCAGCACCAGGCTACATCCATAACAGCCTCTCAATAATATGGGTTGAAGACATAGCGCAGCCACTTCCAAATCCTTGGGAAGGTGGAAGAGGATGTGGGGGCAGAACCGGGAGGAAGCTAATGGGCAGGGGAAGGTGAGCCAACCCAGGAGAGGGAATAAAACGCCTGCAAAGAAGGGGTATGGGGGACAGGGTTCTGGGCGCCCTCATCTGGCTCTCAGCTCAACCCAAGAGATTTTCTACCCTGAGAGCCACACAAGGGGACGGGGAGGGCAGCTAGGGTCTGTGGACACCCACTTGGCTTTGCACTGCACTAGACCCTCTCCAAACTCATTTCAGCCTCCCCACAACAGAGCTACAGGGAGGCTTATCACCCTGCCGTGGTCACAGCTGGGAGCAGGGGTGTGTGCAGGGTGACTGTCGGAACCGCAGCCATTTAACTGCCCCCAGTCTCTCACACTGAAAGAAATGTGCTCGGCCTCCCCATCTCGCAGGGCGGGCATTGAGCTGATGGCACAAGACGCAGGTGTGAGTCAGCTGTGTGGAAGTGGAGCGTGCGGATTGAATTGTGTCCCCACCAAATTTATACGTTGAAGTCCTAACCCTGGGCCCCTCTGAAAGTGACCTTATATGGAAACAGCATAGTCACACTGGGGTAGGGTGGGCTCCTTTTCCAGTATGACTGGTGTTGTCACAAAAGGGGGAGATTTGGACACAGACGTGCGGTCAGGGAGGACACCATGTGAAGACGGAGCTGGATGCCACAAGCCAAGAAGCTACCAGAAACTGGGAGAGGGGCCTGGAACAGATCCCTCTCTAGCATTTTCAAGAGGGAACATAGCTGTGCTGACATCTTGATCTCAGACTTCCAGTCACCAGAACTCTGAGCTAAATCCCTAACACACTGATACGCCATCCCAAACCTTTATTTATCCTCTGAGCCAGGTGACTCGGTCCCAAGTCTCTATCTTGAGGAATGTTTGCACAGGGCCCTCACCTCCTTAGAGATACCCAAGTGTCTTGGAGCCTTTCCCAGTCGGGAACATTGCGAAGGGCTCTGTTCAGTCAACCCCCGACCCTTCGGTCCTCCTCACGGCCCCGGTCCCGGTTTCTAGCTTACAGACTTGGTATCCAAGTTTGGAGGAAATGCTGCCGGCTACCGCTTGTTTCATGCCAACGCATCCCACTAGACATCAGGGAATGCTTCCGTTTCTCCAACCTGAGATGTCCTGGCCTCCGGGAGGCTTTTCCTGTTGTGTTCTCCTGCACCTGTAATTGGCAGTCCCCAACACAACGTTCCCAGTGGGGTCTTTATGCCTGCGACAAGAGTGCATACGCAAAGAATGGCCACTGTGTGAGCGAAAGGCAACAGGAAAGGTGATTAAAGTAGAAACTCAGAGTACCCCGTTGGCACCCTTCTCCTCAGCCCCCGCCCTGCATGCTGAGGCCCAGAACACTTGTAGGACACATGTACTGCCACCAAAGTCTGTCCCGTATGTCCAAGAGCTCAGGAGCCACCCCAACACACCGCCCAGATGTGGACACACAAGCACGCCATCCTCTAGGGTTCCTCACAAATGGGCCAGGAGCCCTCGGGGGTGGGCTCCTTCCCTACCCATTCCCTGGAATCACGGTCTTGGGATCAAGCATGTTGGGAACTAGCCTGAGGTAGTGGGTTTTCGTCCTCTGAGGCCACCCAAACTTTTGCGGACCCTCTACATTTTGGTCGTTGCCCACGAGTATGGTCCCTCCGAGGTCGAAGCCGACTGCCCCTTGCCGGACTCCCTTGCAGCTAGGGTACAGATGCAACCTGGGTTCCGCCAAGCAGACTCGCCCGTGCAAGACCTGAAATCAGAAGTGAGCACAGGAGTGGAGGCGTGTGGGTCCCGGAGGGCAGCCGTGCTGCTTCTGCTAGAGAAGCTCTACTCATGGGGCCGGTTGCTACTCCTCTCTATTCCTCCCCCAGATACTACCCACTATTCATTATTTCTTGTAACAAATTCCAGCTTGGAGTAGCTATCATTCTCAGCACTCTGACTAATGGAATCAGGGAAACGGTTCTGAGTCCGGGGCACAGGCCAAGAAAGCACCAGGTGTTAGCGGTACCAATACCAGGGAGTTGGGAGCAGGCATGTGAGAGAATGACCTGTTTTTTTTTTTTTTTAAGAGCAAGAAAACGTGCTAGCTAGTGCCCCTACTCATGAGGGAGGAGCAGAGGTAAGACAAAAGAGTGTCTTTTTTTTTTTAAGTTTATTTATTTGAGGGGGGGATGGGCAGAGAGAGAGGGAGAGAATCCCAAGCAGGCTCCACACTCTCAGCACAGAGCCCAACGCGGGGCTTGAACTCGTGAACCATGAGATCATGACCTGAGCCGAAATCAAGAGTTGGACGCTTAATCAACTGAGCCACCCAGGCGCCCCGAGAGACAGAGAATCTTAAGCAGGCTCCATGCCTAGCACAGAGGCCAATATGGGGTTCAATCTCATGACTGTGAGATTATGACCTGAGCAGAAATCAAGAGCCCGACACTCAACCGACTGAGGCACCCAGGCACCCCGAGAATGACCATCT
>CM053578.1:89580823-89677006 GCA_028646485.1 Cryptoprocta ferox
GAGAATGTGCCTCCTTTCTGGTAGATGGAGGTGGAGGGTATAGGTCCCCTAGCTGGCCTTCTGACACTACCCCAGCAGGGTGTGGAGGTCTTTCAAGGTTGGAAATGTAGGTCCCCACTGAGCCTTTGTAGGCGTGCGTGGGAATGAGCCACAGTTTTCTCTAGTGTTTAGCGGTTATTGTTTAGAAGCTTTCTATCTTTCTAAAAAACCAAAGAATCCAGTTTGAAAAAAAGGCAAAGCACATGAAGAAACACTTCACTGAAGAGGATAGATAGGTAGCAAATACGCACATGAAAGATGCTTAACCTGGGGCACCTGGGTGGCTCAGTTGGTTAAGTGTCTGACTTCAGCTCAGGTCATGATCTCACAGTTTGTGGGTTCGAGCCCTGCATCGGGCTCTGTGCTGACAGCTCAGAGCCCGGAGCCTGCTTCAGATTCTGTATCTCCCTCTGTCTCTGCTCTGCCCTCACTCATGCTCTGTCTGTCTCTCTCAAAAATAAAATAAACATTACTCAATAAATAAGATGCTCAACCTTATTAGCCTTATCAGGGAAATGCAAATTAAGAGTGCAATGAGATATCACTACACACCTATCAGAGTGGCTAAAATAAAAAATAGTGACAATTCTTTTTTTAAAATATAGTTTATTGTCAAGTTGGTTTCCATATAACACCCAGTGCAAAATAGTGACAATTCTTAACTATAGAGAACAAACTGAGGAATGATGGAGGGAAGTGGGTGGGGGATGGGCTAGATGGGTGATAGGTCCTAAGGAGGGCACTTGTGATGAGCACTGGGTGTTATATGTAAGTGATGTATCACCGAATTCCACTCCTGAAACCAATATTGCACTGTATGTTAACTAACTAGAATTTAAATAAAAATTTGAAAAAGAAAAAAAATGATAACACCTAAGTTCAATGAAGATGTGGAGAAACTGCATTATTCATACATCGCTGATGGGAAGGTAAAATGTATAGCCACTCTGGAAAAACAGCTTGGCAGTTTCTTAAAATCTAAACACGCAAGTGCCACATAGCTCAGCAATTGCACTCCTGGGCATTTGTCTCAGGGAAACGAAGACTTACGTTCATACGAAAACGTGTACGCAAATATTTATGGCGGCTTTACTTGTAATAGCCAACCCAGACGTTCTTCAGTGAGTGAGTGGTTACACAAGCTGGAATACTAGTCAGCTATGAAAAGAATGAACTTTTGGTACCCACGACAACCTGTTTACCTCTCCAGAGAGTAATGTTGAGTGAACAAAGCCAATCTGCAAAGGTTTCACACGGAATGATCCTATTTATATAATATTCTTAAAGTGACACCATCATAGAAATAGCGAACAGGTTAGTGCTTTCTGGGGTTGAGGAGGGGATGTAGGTAGGAAGGAAGTGGGTGCTATTAAAGCACGGCCTGAGTGGTCATTATTGCAATGGCAAGGTCCCGTATCTTGGCTGTTTTTAGGTCAATATCCGAGTTGTGATATGATCTCAGAATAAAAAGCTTAATTTGAAGAAGTAAATTAGGTAAGCCTCATTAAATACATTATTAAAAGCAAAGGTATTAAATACTTGAAATTGGTCACTCCCTGTTTATTTTATTACTTTTACTATTATCTGTGTTCTTGAAATTATTTATGCCTGTTGTGTCTGTGTGGAGGACATATTCGTTAACAATGTGCTGCTGTATCCCTTCTCCCCAGTTCCGCATTCAGTGTCATCACGCTGATAGCTTGATCAGCGATAGTGGGAGTGTCTGCACTGCAGAAGTGAGCAGAAGTGAGCGGATTAGGTCTCTGCTCTCTCTTTTTTAAAAAACTTTTTTTAAATGTTTTATTTATTTTTGACAGAGAGAGGGAGAGAGAGAGTGAGCAGAGGAGGGTCAGAGAGAGAGGGAGACACAGAATGTGAAGCAGGCTCCAGGCTCTGAGCTGTCAGCACAGAGCCCGATGCGGGTCTCGAACCCACGAACCGTGAGATCATGACGTGAGCCGGACTGAGCCACCCAGGCGCCCCTCTGCTCTCTTAATAACAGGTGGTCAAACTTACACCAGGACATTCCTGCTCATAAGGTCATGGATTTCCAAATACCTCCCCCGCAAACATATGTCCATCAAAAAATGGGTAATGACTCAGATCAGTTATGAGAGGAGGAAGCTGGGCTTCTTACGGCTATTTCCTCTCCACTTCATTGCTACCTCATTTTATACGAGGCCGTTGTGGACTGTGGCTGATGCAGATGCTGGGGGTGGGGGGTGGGGGATGGAATCCTAGGTGTTGATAATCTTGTGTTTTGAATATTGAGCAGAGAAATGGCAGGATGGTAGAACTACAAAAAAAAATGTAGCCTTATGAATGCCCAGATATCTTTCTACTTTTCTCCAGGCAATTTCCTCTTTCCTCTCTCTCTCCATCAAATTCTGATCCTTTCTTTAGCACCTTGACCTAGGGACCACATAGCTATTGGTTTTGCTCTTCCAGCAAATCTTTCCTTTTCATGCCTCTCTTGGCCATAGGTGGCACGGGAGTGGGGGGCGATGGGCCTGTGATAGAGATCTGATGAGCCACCCTATCCCATGTGGTGGGATGGCTGCGGTGACCGGTCCAAAGGTGGGCATGCACAGACAAGGGGTTACATGGACACTAGTTGTAAGAAGTTCTCTTCCTCTACTGGGGTTGCTAAATTCGCTCTGGCAGAATCTATGCTCCTTGCCACGCAGAGACAGCCTCTCTGAGGCCAGAGAATGGCCAATACAGAGCTAGGCAGAGATGAGAGCCAGCCAGCCAGCCAGCCAGCCAGACAGGCAGACATTTGGAGTCCGATTTGGGCCGAGTCCCTGGGAGCTCCTGAGGCCCCGTCCCCTGAAGCTTGCTCTTCCCAGGTGAATTCCATTCTCGACTGAAGCTAATTCTAGCTGAGGTTTTTGTTTTTGTTTTTGTTTGGCATGTGTAGCCAAAAAAAATCCCAGATAAACACACACTCCTTCTAGAGCCTCCCCCGCGGTCTCCATGGCTTCTCTTCCTTCCTTTGGTTCTGGATCCCTCCTCTCCCCGCCGTTTGGAATTTATATATGCTGTCCAAAGGGGCCAGCCACAACCTGAAACCATGGGAAACCCCTTTCCCCCTCGACGTCTGTCTCTCTCTAGAGATCCCCTTAGCAGGCTGCTTTGTGCCTCTGAGTGTCTGGGCGCTGCAGCCAGCCGCAGAGTTGGGTCAGAGGCAGGGTAATAGCATGATGCTGCCGTTTTATAGACTGAAAGAAACATTTGGGCTGGAATACACTTTTTTTTTTCCGATATAGAAGAAACCTCCAAAAATCAAGCCAAATGTTTTTGAGAAGCATTTTGTGGTGGTAAACTGATTGAGTGCTGAGACACCTCCGTCTTCCGCTCCCATAGTCCCTGATTTATTTTGGCACCAGAACGTCTGTAGTGCCACCATCTAGCCACATGTTAAGTTTTTGTCGACGCAAGGGTGTAAGCCACATATGGTTTATTTCAATTAGCTTAATTGTTTTTGGTCTTTAATAGCTAATTGTCTTAATGAGCTTCCAAAGCACAACAATGCCGACAACGGTAATGACTACATCTTATCCATATGGTTACAGAAGACAGATGACTTGATTTCCCATCCTCAGGCTGTGCGAGTCCCAGGAGAGGACCGGGCAGATGTGAGAGGAGGAAGATGGAAGTCCTCCAGAGGACTGACCCGGCCTTGAATGCAAAACTTGAATATTAAGAATAAATGAGGAGGTGATGGACAGGGGAATAAAACAGGGGCGTGAAGGATTTATGTAGGCCTTGAGTCATCTATTTCCTTAATGTACATACCATGGTGTGATGCTGGGTGAATAATAACAACAAATTTCATGGTGCCAGCAGGCTCTATTGGCTCTGATCTGAAGAGGCAATGTTTGAAGAC
The DNA here is from genome assembly GCA_028646485.1 of Cryptoprocta ferox. Lineage (NCBI taxonomy): Eukaryota > Metazoa > Chordata > Mammalia > Carnivora > Eupleridae > Cryptoprocta > Cryptoprocta ferox. The sequence goes on from CM053578.1 coordinate 89,584,752, forward strand.
CAAATTGTAGGACACTGAAAGTGAGAAATGCCCCGAAGTGTGATCTGTCTTAGGAAAAGCTGGTACCAGTCAAAACATGGGTGACATTTCTTTGGCAAATCTGGCTTAGAAGAAGTTCATAGCTAGTGCCTGGCGTATATTCAAAGCGTAATATATGTTTTAATCAGCACCTGTCAGGAAATCCTTTGGGCTCAATCTTCAAAATACATCTAGAACCTGCCGCTTCGCACATTCTTAACTGCTACAATCCTGCTCTGATCTGCCATCATCTTTGACCTGCCCACTCCCCCATCCCCCCTACTCATCTCCCAGCGTCTACCCTCACCTTTTACAGTTAATTCTCAACACAGCAGCCAGATGAAGCTTTTAAAACATAAATCATATCACATCACTGCCCTTCTCAGAACTCTCTAATGGAGAACTCTCTAATGGCTCCTACCTCCCTCGGAATGAAAGCGGAGTCCTTGAGATGAGCAGCCAGAGATCTCATCTTGTCTTACCTTTCTGAGCTCCTCTGTTCCTGCTTCCCCCCCCCCCCAGCCCCTCCCCTGCACCTGCACTCCACGTCCGGCACGTTCTCACACATTCAGGCTGCACTCCCCAGTGCTCTTCCCACTAGCCACGTGTCCCACACTGGACGGAGCACGGACAGAGCGTTTCCACCAGCACAGAAAATTCTGCTGGATGGTGCGGCTTTAGGGGCTTTATGCTGGCCGGAAAGTCCTTTCCAAAGATGTCCACGTGGCAAACTGCCTCGACTCCTGAGCGTTTGCTCCAACGTCACCTTCTCCACGAGGCCCAGTCTGACCACTCCCCCCCCCACAGCTTAAAATTTCAATCCACCCCCTGGTTCCCCCACCAACCACTCCTGCTCTCCTCACTCTGTTTTTTCTATAGCACCTAACACCTTATTGCATATTATACAACTCAGTTGTTTATAATTCTCATTGGTTATTGTCAGCCTCCACCCGTGAGTATGAATAGGGTTTTTGCCACTGCTGTGTCCCCCGCATCTAGAATGTTGATGAACACATTCTAGTAGCTGCCCGTTAAATATTTGTGGAAGGAATTAGTTAATGGATCAACATAGTTACTGAACACTTGCTGTGTTCCAGGCTCTGTGGTAGGCACTGGGGATACATAGAGGAATAAAATAGACACGGTTCTTGCTGTCATAGTTTCTATTCTAGTGGGAAAGACAAGTAAACAAATACTTGATACAAATTCTGAAGGGTTCTATGAAAGAGACATATAGCAGAAATAGAAGATAATTGCGTCCGTGTGTGTGTGTGTGTGTGTGTGTGTGTGTCAGTCAGGGTAGGGAGACTTTTTGGGGAGAACAAGCCAGCTGTGTAAAGAAGGGTGGAGGGGGAGTGCTTGTAGGGGGGTGTTGAAGACTATTCCAGAGGAAAGAGGCTGTGCACAGGCCCTGAGGCAGGCAGGCATGCACAGAAGGACGGGTCAATAGCAGGGGAGTTGACTAAATTATTAGTCATCAGAGTTTGGGCACTGAGGGGGGCAGCCTTTCCTGGTAGTGCTGCTCAATGTGTGGTCTTGAACCAGCAACACATCATCTGGGATCTTGTTAGAATGGCAAATTCTGGGGTGCCTGGGTGCCTCAGTCGGTTTAGCGTCTGACTCTTGATTTCAGCACAGGTTGTGATCTTGCGGTTCATGGGATCGAGCCTTGGGTCAGGCTCTGTGCTAATGGAGCCTGCTTGGGATTCTCTCTCTCTCTAGCTCTCCCCTGCTTGTGCTCCATCTCTCTCTCTCTCTCTCTCTCTCTCTCTCTCTCTCTCTCTCTCTCTCAAAATAAATAAACTTACAAAAAAGGGGGCACCTGGGTGGCTTAGTCAGTTAAGCGTCTGACTTTGGCTCAGGTCATGTTCTCATGGTCCATGGGTTTGAGCCCTGCGTTGGGCTCTGTGCTGACAGCTCAGAGCCTAGAGCCTGTTTCAGATTCTGTGTCTCCCCCTCTCTCTGCCCCTCTTCCACTCACACTCTGTCTCTCTCTCTCTCTCTCAAAAAAAAAAAAAAAAAAAAGAAATGTAAACTTCTAGGGCCCATCCCAGACTTGCGAATCTGTGTTTTGACAAGGCTGCCAGGTGACCCTGACACTCTCTGTGCTAAAACACTGCCCCTTCTAGAGAACCCAAGCACTGCTGGGCACCCCATGACCGTTGTTTGAATGACTGACTGACTGAATGAATGAATGAAGGGATATGTGCAGTGTTTGTGTGAACAGCGCCCGTTCCTTTTTTATGCTTTCATTCTGCAGCAAAAGCTCAGAAAATAATGCAGCTCAGAATACAAAGTGTTGCTTGCTTTATTTATCGAGTCAGATGACAAGCATGAAGCGGAAGAATAAAAGAGAAGAGGAGACCCAAGCGTCACAGAATTCAGGGGTGTGGATTTAGAGAGGAAGGTGGAAGACGTTCCTGATGGGGAAATCGAAGGCTTGAGGCTGAGGGGAGCATGGCTTGGTCCTGGGAGAGAGCAGGGGACCACCTGCTGGAAAGGGCACAGTGTATGCGCGGAGGGGATGGTGCTGGAAAATGGACAGGTCTCTACTGCTGCCGTAGAAATTGCACCATAGTAGGTACAGGGAGCTGGCATCTGGGAGGTTTTAGGAAGGTATTGCTGCATTTGTGAGGTGGCTGGAGTGACAGCGTACAGTGGTCTTGGCATCACTTACAGAATACCTTAGCTCTGCATTTAGTACTTAAAAGAGCAGGAATGTACCATCACCATCTAGCATTCACCATCTAGCATTCTCTATATGCCACACACTGTCCTAAGCATTTTACATGCATATGGTCATTCAATCCTTACAATCCAATGAGGCAGCTACTCTTTTATATGACCAGTAGAGACTGTGGCTCAGAAAGATCAAGGAACTTGCCTAAGGTCACCCGGCTGCTAAGTGGTGGAGACGTTTTGAGCCCAGGCAGTCTGGTTCCCCTATACTCTGCTGCCTCGACTACACCCTGCGCCCAAAGGACCTTGGGAAGTAGTTTGCTGCCTTCTGCTCATCAGTCCCTTTGGAGGCCCTCTTGGGGGTGGTGGTGGTGGGTGCTTCAGAATGCCCCTCTTTTCTGGATCCTTCCTCCTCCCCTCGGACTCTGTCCTGTACCCTCTGGTGTTTGTGGTAAATGTGTTGGTCAATTTGCATGAGTGGATGGGATGGTCCAAGTAGAAGGAGGGGGCTGTGGACCTTGACCTTCTGTACAGGGGGGAGTATGATTTTAAAAAAATGTTTATTTATTTTGAGAGAGTGAGAGAGAACACAAGCAGGGGAGGGGCAGAAAGAGAGAGGAGGAGAGAGAGAATCCCAAGCAGGCTCTGCATTGTCAGCATGGAGCCCGATGTGGGGCTCAAACTCACAAACTGTGAGATCATGGCCTGAGCTGAAACCAAGAGTTGGACGATTAATCGACTGAGCCACGCAGGTGCTCTGGGAATAGGGTTTTATGGGGTGGGAAGTTTACATTATGTTGGGGGGCTTCTTTAAGAAAAAGAATACAAAAATGTCTGGCTTTTGCAAATTAAAAAACATTTTTTTAACGTTTATTTTTGAGAGACAGAGAGTGAGCGGGGGAGGGGCAGAGAGTGAGGGAGACATAGAATCCGAAGCAGGCTCCAGGTTCTGAGCTGTCAGCACAGAGTCCGATGTGGGGCTCGAACCCACAAGCTGTGAGATCATGACCTGAGCCAAAATCAGATACCTAACTGACTGAGCCACCTAGGTGCCCCTGGATTTTGCAAATATTTTAGAACTGCTGACCTTGTGAGTTCTGACAAATCCCCTCCCCACATCCAGGGCTTGGAAGGAGCACCATTAGCTTCTTGGAAAAACTGTCTTTGGGTCTGGGCCTGTTTTCTTTTTTCTTTTCTTTTCTTTTCTTTTCTTTTCTTTTCTTTTCTTTTCTTTTCTTTTCTTTTCTTTTCTTTTTCTTTCCTTTCCTTTCCTTTCCTTTCCTTTCCTTTCCTTTCCTTTCCTTTCCTTTCCTTTCCTTTCCTTTCTTTTCTCTTTTCTTTTTTAATTTGTTAATTTTTAGTAATCTCTACAGCCAGCATGGGGCTTGAACTCACGACCCCCAAGATCAAGAGTCACACCCTTTACCAACTAAGGCAGCCAGGCACGTCTGGGCTTGTTTTCTTTGGGTATTCCAGAGTGGACAGTCTACAAGACAAGCATCTTGTTAATAGTGATCTCCTCTTAGAGTACGTGCATTATGCTTCTGAAATCTCTTTTTCTCACCTCAGCAAGTCCTTGGGGTGACCCTTGTATCCTTCTAGCTCGGGAGAATGCAAGAAAACTCCGCCCTGCCTCATTTAGGAGGCTAGTGGTGTATTAAAGGGTAAGGCAGTACGCGGAGGACTCCACTGTGAGCTGGGACACATAGACTCCTTGCCTCCGAAAAAGGAGCTGGCTTTCTCTTGGCTGGGCGCCTAGAGACAGCCTGTCACCTCCTGCCGTAAATGATCCCCAAACCTTCCCCTTTGCTGGCTTTGTGCTTATTTCAGTTTGGTTCTGCACATGTTTTGTAAATATGGTCCAGTCTGGGTGTGGTCTGACTGTATATAGAAGTAATTTAGCAGGTAGCAAAGCAGGAAAAGCAGCTTCTGTAGACAAGTCTTTTCCCGGCACGCATTTGGGCCACTGGCTATGCCAGAAACTGGTTCTGATCTGTCCTTAACACAGGGATGTGATCAAGAGTGGTTTTAGAGGCATAACTGAGACGTTTGGGCAGGATTCTGGCCAGAGAGCAGAGAGGAGCCATGGGTGGGGGAGAGACGGGAGGGGCGAGCACTGAGCGGGGATGGAGGTCAAGTTCATACATTTCCCTCCATCACAACCCATTAATTCTAATGAACCGATGTGCCACTGCAGAGCAGGTGACGTGTGCTCTCAGAGTGTGCTGTCAACTTCACTGTGGTTCTCCTGGGACTCACGTAGGCCACTGAAAATGCTCACTTGATATTCAAATATTCCCTCTTTTCATTTTCTTCTCTCTCTCTCTCTCCCCCTCTCTCTGAGGAAATTGACTGTAAATGGCAACTTCATAGCCGGTCCTGAGCTGCACATTAGAGCCAAACCAGCAGTCCTGGGATTTACAATCATAACCTCTTGGAATTGAACTATTAACTAATCCAAACACTAGTATATTAAGTCGCCAACCCTGGCCTCCAGCAATTACCGAGGCACCTCGTCCTCAGTAATTCTAAAATGGTTGGAATTGCTGCTGGCTCTTTAATCAGGTCTCAAGCCTGGGGAGGCTGAGAGCCTCCTTTTTTTTTCTGCCTCCCTCATGTTTTCTCTGAAGAAATTGCAGGGTTGTTGGTGAAGGGTCTTTTTTTTTTTTTTTTTATTCCCCTCATCCCTCCAGGAAACGTGTGATAAAGTTCAAAGCCTGAAGCTGATAAAGCTAAAATTAAGTGCAAAATGTTTAAGTGTCTCGGAATGTGCCCATTCCTTTTAAGAAGATTATGTTACTTGAACAGGAAGGCAAACAATGGGCAGAATTCACGCAGAAACGGAAATGACCAGCGAGTTGTAAAAGAAACAGTTGTTGAAGGCAACAGACTGACCTTGAGAACAGGATTTGTTTTTATCAAGGTCACCGTGCAGTGAATACGAGTCCTGACTCTAAATGCGTGAACCGGGGCTGGCAGGTCTCTGTTCTAATTCAGGCTGCTTTTGATCACTGGTCGCTCAGGGGTGGGGATTTTCGCTGATGAATGCGTCACGTTCAGTAACATCATGAGAACTGGGTTCTGTTTAGAGTCACACCGGCTGGGCTTGAATCCTGGCTTCACCACCTATGGGGTAAATGACCTTGGGCAAGCTACTTAATGTCTCCATGCCTCAATTTCCACATTTCTGGAGGGCATAGAATTGATACCAGCGTTTTTGGGGCTGTTTTGAGAACAGATGCCTGGCACATAGGGCTGTATATGTGTTTATTGTTATGATGATACGTTTGGTTTTGATACTTATGATTCGTTAGACAGAAGGTCTCAGTTTGGTGCTGTCTCTAACCAGCTCTCTGTGCTTGCTAATCTCTCTTTAAGAGAGAGCAGGCCTTCGTTTCAGAGCTAGCTAGCATGTAATCATACTGTTTTCCATAGTATTTATTTTTATGGTTACCTCGTATTTACATGGGAAGTGAAACTGGTTTTCTCTGTTTAACAGTGCCCTAAAATTTTTTTAACTCTTTTCTTTTTTAACATTTTAATTTATTTTTGAGAGACAGAGAGAGAGTGCGAGTGGAGGAGGGGCCGAGAGAGAGAGGGAGACACAGAATCGGAGGCAGGCTCCAGACTCTGAGCCGTCAGCACAGAGCCCGACGTGGGGCTCGAACCCACGAACTGTGAGATCATGACCTGAGCCGAAGTCAGATGCTTAACCGGCTGAGTCACCCAGGCGCCCCGTGACATAAAGAATTTTAAAGGTAACTTTATTTAAACAAAACGTGAGTTGATTTAAACAGAAAAAATTTTTCTGTTTTAGGAAACAGAAACAGAAAATTTTAGGAAAATTTTTCCTAAAATGCCATATTAGGAAAATGGCAGATATAAGTGGAAAATGAACAGGCAAAATTATAAAGGTGGGGCATGACTGACAGAATAGTAGGCCAGGCAATCTTTGTCTAAAAGAAACTTCCAAAAAAAAATTAATAAAAGAACCTTCCAGCACAAAAATCTCTAGACTGTTGACACGTTGGACATTTAAAAATTTTTTTGGGAGGCACCTGAATGGCTTGGTCGTTCAGGCTCCGACTTTGGAAAAGAAGACACAGAATCCAAAGCAGGCTCCAGGCTCTGAGCTGTCAGCATAGAGCCCGAGGCGGGGCTCAAACTCTTGAACCGTGAGGTCATGACCTGAGCTGAAGTCGGATGCTCAACTGACTGAGCCACCCAGGCACCCTGCTTTGGGCATTTTTATATTCAGGTGAAGATGCTTCAGCAAGAAGTTTTCTCTGGCTTCCTCTTGGCTTCCTTTTGCCTTTCCACCTTATGTCTTTCCATTTGTGAGCAGCCAGAGAGGTGAGTCACTGGGCCAGCTGAGGGTCTGCCCCTTCCTATGCCCACACCCTCTCCAAGATCCTGCCACTCTAACAGCTGGGATGGAAGTTTCCAGGGAAATCAGGCCGGCTGTGATCATCAGTGCAGGGGCCCTGGGGAGCGGGGAGGTCATGCTACACCAGACAGTGGGATTGTGAAAATCTGATAATTTCGATTAATTTTACCTGATATGGTTTGGTTAAGCCTGAATCCATAGCTTCCCTTTCCGGACACCAGATTCCTCACTCCTCCTAAATGAGAGAGAGAGAGCAGACCTGCCAAGTCTTAGGGAAGCAAAACAGATGGAGATCAGCTATGTCCAGAGAGGGAGAAGCCTGGGCACAGCTGGATAGAGAAAGAGATGAAGAGTATAGGTTTTTAGATAACCATGGACAAACAGATTAAAAAACCTGGAAATGTGACATTCTGTAAATGACATGATTTAACTGAGTCTAATTAGAGAGAAGCAGATTTGGGGCCCATCTAAAGAAAATCTGGGTAACATAAACCATACATCATAGGGGTGGTTGAAACAGAAGTCTTTTATTATTATTATTTTTTAAAATGTTTATGTAGTTTTGAGAGAGAGAGAGAGAGAGAGAGAGAGAGAGTTGGGGGCAGGGGAGCAGAGAGAGAAGGGGACAGAGGATCCGAAGCTGGGTTCTGTGCTGACAGTGGCACACCAAATGCAGGGCTTGAACTCACAAACTGTGAGATTATGACCTGAGGCAGAGTCAGATGCTCAACCGACTGAGCCACCCAGGTGCCCATAAAGGCCTTTTATGAAAGACACAATTGTAAGAATTTCTTTCTTTCTTTTGTTTTTTTAATGTTTATTTATTTTTGAGAGAGAGAGAGAGAGAGAGAGAGAGCGCGCGCGAGCGAGCATGGGAGGGGCAGAGAGAGAGGGAGACAGAGAATCTGAAGCCGGCTCCAGACTCTAAGCTGTCAGTACAGAGCCCGACACGGGGCTTGAACCCATGAACTGTGAGATCATGACCTGAGCCAAAGTCAGACGCTTAACCAACTGAACCACCCAGGCGCCACTCAGGAGTTATTTATTGAATTGACGTAAGGGTCTCTCGATCTTTTCTCTCCAGCTGGAGAAGTTTCTGTAGCTTGGTGGCGAGAGGAAAGCTCTCCTGAGACCCTGGTCCAGTTTAAATCCCTAGGCACTTCCCCGAAACTGACATCCTCCTTGGGATCCGGTCTGGGGATCCACCCCAGCCCTTCTTTGTCCTCCTAAAAAAATCCTAATCTGGGAGTATGAAAGGACAGCTTTCATTCCACTGGGTGCCCAGATGGTCAAATAAATGAAGGTGTGAATCTGCAGGCAGCTGAGGGGTAGAGGTGCAGGTGGATGTCACTGGAGATTCTGCCTTAGGTCCTTGATCTTTACATTGACCCAACCCCTGCTTTCATTCTTTAATCGTTTTCGGAGAATGCTTTTCCATTGAGGGAACCTAAGTTAGCATTTTTATTACTAAAAGTAACTGACAAACCATACGGAAATATTTATGTACTCAAACTCAGTCTCTGCGTGGAGAAACATCTTGTTGATGTAAGCAGGGTGCTTTATTGGAGATAGATAGATCTGTCCCTTGCTCATTGAATAAATAATCAGACTTTAAGGCAAGGCATGCACAGTGGAGTTAAGAGAAAGACAGCCTTTAACTTTCCATTACACACTTTTTTTCAGTAGAATTCCCTCGTGCCAAATGTTTTTTATTCCAGAACAATATGCCACAGTGTTTACAGAAAGGTTTCTTATTCAGCAGAAAAACGGTTGTGTTATTTTGATTACATTCTTAGTCCTTGGTAATTGTCTCATTTTCCTTTGGTAAAAGGAATTCAGATGCCTAACACAATTGTACTCTGACACCAATTCAGCTTGTCATGAAGAGTTTTACTGATAGAATTCAGTGAGTTGTGAATACCTTCCTTGCCCACATTTGGTTTCCTCAAATCGTCCGTGATTCATAGGTAGCACAGATGTTCCCAGCTGCTAGAAAATGAAGCTTGAAGTTCAACCTGATAAGGAGAAAAATACCTAATTCAAATTCTAAGAATTATTTGACCTAAATCAATTTCAACTTGAGAAAATGGGGTCAACTCTCTGTACCCCAGAAGAGCCACCTTGGTGATTAAAAAGTAAATCTTGAAGAATTAAATTATGTTGCGATTCAGCTTTCATATGCACACTTAGGAAAAAAAAAAAAAAACCCAGAGCATCAAAGGCTGTCGGAATAACTCAATTTAGTGATGGTGGCAAAGCATTGCTGAAGGAGGACTTTCCAGGCAGCGGGCTTTGCCCGGGGGAACTGTTACACACTTCAATTGGCATCTGAGAGAAAAGGAGAAGTCTTTCAAATGAATAATTTTATGACTTTGAACCACACACACACTGCTTGAATATCAAATTATTTTAAATGAGAACTTCAAAAAGATCCACTTGTTAAATGAGTAAAAAGCCCTAAACAGCTGCCTACCAGAACAAACAGATTTGGATTCAAATGCCAAACAGAGATGGGGCTGGGAAAGACTCAATTCCAGGATAACCCTCGATGGAAGGGGGGCGGGCATTGACCTCAGGATTTTATCAATAATCCAATCCAGCCCTCCTTGGTTTACAGATGAAAACACTGAGGCCAGAGCAAAGGTGTCCGGCCAGACCCGGTCCCCACCCTATTCAGTGTCTAGAGTCCAGACGTGTCCCCAGTTATCGCCCTCCGAGTGGCATAGACAACGGTTGGTGATGGATAAACCACTCTGTGCCTGTAGGTTGGATGATACGTGCGTTTTCAAGGAGAGCTTTCAATACCTTTAACCCTTAGCTCGTTGCAGAAGCCTCGATTTTCAGGCAACAGAGTCACCCCTCCCTACCCCCCTCTTGGATATCAAACAAGTAGATGTGTATTTATCAAGTTGTCCCTTACGTGTGGTGGAGGGAAAACTAACCACCTTGGCGGTAGTTGGAAGATCCAAATTCTCGTCTTACATCTGCCACCAAAGAGCCACGTGCGACCCTGAGTCGTTGGTTTCTGAGCTTCAGAAAACTGTGCACATGGGTATTTACCCGGGTTTCTTTGCTCTCAGGAAGTCGTGAAAAAGATACAGGCTCACGAATGTGAAAATGCTCTGTGAACTGGGAAGATGTGATAGGAGGGTGTATTAATCATGTCTTTTTGTTCTGTACTTTCAGTACTTTCTTTCGTGGGGCCTTGCTGACTCTGGAGACGCTGCCCCTGCCTGGGTCAGCTGATTTCTAGAGACAGCAAACAATGTACCTGCAAACCAGCGCCCTTTATACTCTCAACCAACCCCTTTATCAAACTCTTAGCCCTGGGCCACTGTTCTGTCCTCGTCACCCCAGGGGCAGGTTTCAGACCACTAGGGACAGCCCCTGGCTTAGAGACTGCAGAAATTATTCAAACTAACCTGCATACCCCGCCTCACCTGTCTTTTCCTGCAAGCACCACAAGAAAGGCTTTTGTCCCGGTGTTCTTCTCACTCCCTCTGCCTCCTGCTGGGTCCCAGGGCTTCCCCGTGTGGCCCTCCATGGAGTGGCATGCCCCCCCTTCTCTTGGGATCTGTGAGTATAACACACTATCTTTTAAAAATGAATTATTTTTTAGGGGCACCTGGGTGGCTCAGTCGGTTAAGCATCGGACTTCGGATCAGGTCATGATCTCACAGTCCTTGAGTTCGAGCCCCGCGTTGGGCTCTGTGCAGACAGCTCGGAGCCTGGCGCCTGCTTCAGATTCTGTGTCTCCCTCGCTGTCTGCCCCTCTCCCGCCAGTGCTCTCTTTCTCTCAAAAATAAAATAAAAATATAAAAAATTAAAAAAATTATTTTTAAATTAAGATTTTATTTACTTATTTATTAAAAAATTTTTTAATGTTTATTTTTGAGAGAGCGACAGAGACAGAGCGCGAGCTGTGGAGGGGTAGAGAGAGAGAGGGAGACACAGAATCTGAAGCAGGCTCCAGACTCTGAGCTGTCAGCACAGAGCCTGATGCGGGGCTCGAACCCACAAGCCGTGAAATCCTGACCTGAGCTGAAGTCAGATGCTTAACCGACTGAGCCACCCAGGTGTCCCAAGATTTTATTTTTTCAGGGGTGCCTGGGTGGCTTAGTCAGTTAAGCATCTGACTGGCTCAGGTCATGATCTCCTGGTTCATGAGTTCGAGCCCTGCTTTGGGTGAACACGAGCCCCGCATCGGGTGAGCCCATGCCCTGCTCCGGGTGAGCACTGCTTCTCTCTTTCTCCCTCTTTTTCTCCCTCTCTCTGCCTCTGCTCACTTGTGCCCCCCCCCCAAAAGGATTTTATTTTTTTAGAGCAACTTAAAAGTTCAAAGCAAAACTGAAGGGAAGGTATATATGCTCCCCCCTCCCACACATTCATAGCCTCCCCACCATCCCCCACCACAGTGGTCCCTTTGTTACAACTGGTGAACCATCATATTCACTGAAAGTCCATAGTTTACCTTAGGATTCCCTCTTGGTTTTGTACATTCTGTGGTTCTGGCCAAAGTACAATGACGGGTCTCCACTATTATGGGATTGTATTGAGTATTTTCACAGCCCTAACACTCCTCTGTGCTCCCTCTATGCATCCACCCCAACCTCTGGGAACTGTTGATCTTTGCATTGTCTCTGTAGTTTTGTCCTTTCCAGAATGTCGTGTAGTTGAATACGTGCAGTATATAGCCTTCTCAGATGCGTTTCTTTCACTTAGGGACATGCATGTAAGTTTCCTCCGTGTCTTTTCGTGGCTTGATCATTTCTTTTTTGGCATTGAATGATATCTCATTGTCTAGCTGTACCACAGTTTATTTATTCATTCACCCACTGAAAGGCATCTTGGTTGCTTTCAAGTTTTGGCAATTATGAATAAAGCAGCTATAAACATCTGTGTGTAGGTTTTTGTGTGGATGTAAGTTTTCAACTCCTACGGGAATACCAAGGAGCACGATTGCTAGCTTGTGTGGTAGGAGTAAGTTTAGGTTTGTAAGAAACCTCCAAGCGCTCTTCCAAAGTGGCTGTACCATTTTGCCTTCCCACCAGCAACGAATGAGCATTCCTGTTGCTCCAAATCCTCGCCAGCATTTGGTGTTGTCAGTGTTCTGGATTTCGGCCATTCTAATAGGTGTAGAGTGGTATCATATTGTGGTTTTAATTTGCATTTCCCTGATGACACGTGATGTGGAACTTATTTTCAAAAGCTTATTTGGCACCTGTATACTTTCTTTAGTCTGTTAAGGTTTTGGGTCCATTTTTAAGTCATGTTGCTTATTTTTTTTCACTGTTGAGTTTTAGGAGTTCTTTGCACATTTTGGATACCAGTCCAATGTGTCCTTTGCAAATAATTTCTCCCAGCAAGTGGTTTGTCTTCTCATTCTTTCGATATTATCTTTCACAGAGCAGAAGTCTTTAATTTTAATGAAGTCCAGCTTATCAATTATTTCTTTCGTGAATCGTGCCTTTGCTGTTGTGTCTAAAAAGTTACAGCCATACCCAAGGTCATCCAGGTTTTCTCCTATTGTGATCTTCTGAGAGTTTTGAGTTTTGTGTTTTATATGTAGGTCTGTGATACAATTCGAGTTAATTTTTGTGAAGCGTGTAAGGTCTGTGTCCAGAGTCATTCTTTTGCATGTGATGTCCAATTGTTCCCACGTTTTTTTTTTTAAAGACAGAAATTATCTTTCCAATGGCAATTGTCTCCTGATCTCTAGGCCTCCCTATATCTGGATAATAATGAAATCTGCATTTTGAAAGAGAGGGTCTGATTTTCATTTAGCTAGGATAGGATGCCACTGCTGCTCACAGCAACGCCTCTGCTGCCCAGTGTCCACCTTTAGTGGACAGTCCCCAGGTCTGCCCCTAAATCTTCAGGGTCTGGAGGGCAACATGTCCCCAGGGAGGAGTGGGCGGCTGAGGGATGAGTGGTGGCCACGCAGGTCGGCTCCTTCCCAGCCATGCCCAGAGCCACGGACACCCCAGGTATGCACTTGCTTCCACACCCACCCTGGCCCACGAAGAATTCCAGGCTCCACCTTTTCACTTCTGCTTCTACCTTCTCTGTTATCTGTTCTTTTTGGTTCTCTTCTCCGGCCCCATTTTGTGTATTCTCCCACTCTGCCTTATCATCTGCCCAGCTTTTAAAAATTTATGTAAGGCCCTCATTAGAATTTTAAAGTTTGTCTTCATATAGGTTCTGCTCATTCCTTATTAGGTTTATCCTTAGCTTTTTGTTTGTTTTGTTTTGACTTTTTGACTTTTTTTAGGTTGCTGCTTTTTAAATGGGATTTTTCTTTCATTATATTTTCAAATTAGTTGTGTGTATGTAGCCGGCTATTGATTTTCACATATAAATTTTTAAGGCTAGTCACCTTATTGAATTCTCCTATTGATTTTAACAATTATCTCTCTCTCTTTTTCCCACTTGATTCTCTTTGGTTTTCAGGTATAGAGTTGACACCAGCCAAAAATAGTAACAATTTTTTTCCTCATTTATGTTTATGACTTTATTCTCTCATGGCAACATTAAGTTATAGCAGTTAGAGTGGGCATTTTTCTCCTGTTTGCTTGGCTTTTTGGTTTGGTTTCTCCTAAGGATTCTGCCTCTCAGATTCCCCTTAGGATCCCGGATCCTGAACCTGAGTTCTTAGCACCCTGGGCTCTTATTGCTTTGGGAAATGGGGTCAGGGGGTTTCAGAACTCAGAAGGCTGAGGGATCACTGAGCCTTCTGCAAGTCTGTAATACCCATCCCGGTCCACATCCCAGCGTCTTCTTGGAACCTCCTCCTCCTTGACTTGTGTTTTCTAGAGCAAGTAATTTTAGGGGAAAGGAATGCAAAATAAGAATAGTCATCATAAACTAACATTATTTCAATGGATTGATTGTGTACTTAGGCAAACATATTATGGATGTATTTCTAAGAATATTTTGCCCTTTTTTGCATTTCTTCTTAACCCCTTGAGCACCGTTCAGTTGCCAGTGACAGAAATCAAAATCAAACTAGCTTAAATTAGAAAAGAATTTTTTTAAATTTATTTGAGAGAGAGAGAGAGAGAGAGAGAGAGAGAGAGAGAGATAATTATAAGCAGACTCCACGTTCAACACAGAGCCCAACCCAGGGCTCAATCCCACGACCTTGGGATAATGACCTGAGCTGAAATCAAGAATCAGACACTCAGCCCACTGAGCCATCCAGGTGCCCCACAAAAGAATTTCTTGATTCCTGGAACCAAACTGCAGGAAGCCTGGGTTGCTCATTCCTGTCTCCACTGAGGGCAGAGTTACCACTCAGCAGGTACTTGGTGCAGGCAACTCGGGAGATGTTGTCTTTAAAGTAATAACGACCACCTACTGAGCTCTTAGTGTCAGGATCTATTTCAACTGAGAAGCCTACATTCTCATGTAACCCTCTGCACAACCCTGTGACATGGGGTGGTGACCCCTACTTTACCGATGAGCATGTGGGGTCTTGGTGGAGAACGGGCCTAAGCTCACAAAGCCAGTAAGAAGGCGGGCCTGGGACGAGATGTTAGTCAGACTTAAGGGCTTGGGCTCTTAAGCCCAGTAGACTCTGCAGCCTCTCCCCAGAGCAGAGGAAAAAGGAGCTCCCCCGGCCAACTCCAGACAAAACATTCCTGAGCACGGGCTCTGATTGGCTTGGCGTAGGTCATTTGTCTATCCCTGGACCAATCACTGATGTCAAAGGGCCATGTTACTAGAATTAGCTCGACCAAGGTCATGAGCCCATCTCAAGGGCTATAGAGAACCAAATGGGGGAGGAGGTGTTTGCCAAAGAAAGTGGGGGTGCTGTTTGGGGCAGATGAAATGATAAGTGTCCCTTACAACTCCAAACCCAAACCCTCCACTCCACCTAGGCCAGCTGTCTTAATACTCTGGGAATAAGCGTGGAGCATTCCTACCTACCCCCCCCCCCCGCCCCCCGCCATATCTGTACATGCCATTCTCTCACTCTGAAATGTCCCTTTTCTTCTAAGTTTTGAGTAGCATACCCCTTCTTTCTATGTGTAGTCTCTTTCTTCAGACAGCATCAAGCGTCTTCCCTTCCTTCCTGCTGATTTTGGGCATTCATTCTACAGATTTCTCCCATTGTTTGATTGATGGTGGTAGAAGGTGGTTCTATTTTCCTGGGGGTGAGGAAAATCTTCTTGCACTCACTCTTTCATGATCTTGTTCACCCCTTCGAACTTTCCAGCTGATTTAACTTTGCTGGGCAGCAAAGTAGTTCAAGGTGCCTGTGTCAAGATATTAGCATACACTGCCCCAGGCAAAGACACCACTGGAGCGCCCCATCTGTTTTGCCAAGTTCTGTTATGTAAGTGACAGCTGAAGGTATCTTTTAAGAGCTGTAGTGTTTGTGAATGATGTGTCTTCATAGAAGAACAATGAGACACACCAGCATGCAGAACTCACTTTGTGGGAGCAGGTTTTCCGCCAGAGGGTGATTTGGAGGTTTAAGGATGTGTAGGAGGAATGGCAATCAAGGTGGGGCCGTGGGTTACCATGCTGAGAGGATTCTTTTCATTTGTCAAATGTCACTGGCAGCTGAAACTCTTCTGGGGATGCCTGTCTTGGGGCAGGGTGCACTCACTCTTGAAAGACAACCCTAGGGGTTTTGCTGGGGCCACCCACTATACCCTCTTCTCCCACCCCGATGAGAGACTACCCCACGTCAGGTCCACTTGTGGCTCTAGATATTATCTCTAAGCTCAAGAGCAGTAATGTTAGCTTGGTCAGTGTGGTGGTTGTAAAATGTGATTCCAAAATTCTTTGGGACTCCCCCTATCAAGGGTTGGGGTCTGTGCCCCTTCCTGTTGATTCTGGGTAGTTGTGACAGCCTAGACTGATAGAGTATGACAGAAGGGCTAGAAAAGGCCCTGTGGCTTCCGCTTGGTCCTCTGTCCAATGCTCACCCTCCAGAGACTCCCTCTGGGGAAGCCCCCATCCGCCATGTTGTGAGAAACTCTACCCACGTGGAGAGGCCATGTGTAGGTGCTATGCCCTGTCCTTCAGCCAGCCCAGGCCAGGTGCCAGGCACATGTGTGCAGAAGCCAACTTTGAAGCCCCAGACATCATGAAGAAGTTAAGAGCCGCCCCCGCTATGCCTGAATTGCTGACCCACAAAATCTGTGAGCAAAAGAAAATGATGGTTGTTTTATGCCGTGGAGTCTTGGGTGTTTATTACAAAACAAAGATAAATGGAACAGAGACTCTTCATACCAACTATGACCGAGGACCGAGGGCTCCAGAACCCTCTTCAGCCACTCGGTGCCGGAGAGTTAGTATTTGTATGATGTTCTGTGCAGAGTTCTTTACAAAAACTTGGATCCCAGGCTATCTGGCGTTATTTCATAAGCCCTCCAGTATGTACCAAAAGGATGCCACCTTGCCCAGGCATATCTTCCCAGCTTGGAGTCGGCTTTGGTTCCCAGGACATTTGGGAACTCTGCCCTGCTCTGTCAGCCCTCATGGAAAATTCCAGTGGACCTTTGGGTCCTACAGTTGTATTTAGTTTCTCGGAAGCAAGCTCTAGCACCCCATCCCCAGGGTTTGCCCATTATATGGAAGATTTGGTCTCAATATGCTTCTCCTCCCCCCACCCCCGCCACCACGTCACATTGTTCATCTCCCGGTCAGGGAATGTGGTACTGGGTTTAGACCATTGAAGCTTGAAGGAGTTCTATCAGCCAGTCAATCAACAAACACTGGTAGGATGACCACTCTTTGTAAGGGCCTGTGGAAAAAATTAAGAACATTATGACTCTCAAGAGCTGGTGGTTTATTTGGGGAAATAAGACACAAATGTGGAAAGTAAAATAGCCCAAAGATTGTAATATTTCCAGCATGTAAATAGCATGTTCACCCATGAGAGTGGGTAGCAGGCCCTGTTCATTGTGAGTCTGTGGAGCTAAGGGTCCCCTTTTATAGAATATAGGATTACAAAGGAAACCAAGCACATTGAAATATGGCCATCCAAATACTAAAAGCCAAAACCAATCTGTGAATGGACTAGCAGCTAATCTTCTGTATTAACCCATTAAATAACAAGATCTAGCATTGGTCTCATAACCACCATAATTTTGAAGAAGTGATGAGTATAAACTATATCCTTGGGCCCAGGAAATACACGCAACAACTATATTATGGCATAGAACATCTGTGATTTCTATTGGTGACAAAAATCCCAGGGACTGTTAGTGCTCCTGTGGGACATTTGAGTTGAGAGAAATGCTAAATTTTAGTTAGAGGTTATTGCAGACAAAAAGGGTGTATGTTCTGTAGCAAATTTAAAAACAATAACAAAATGGAAGTTCGTCTTGCTTTTATTATCACCATGCACCATTAATTTTTAAACAATGTCAGTGATAAAGAACATCCCTCCAGGGGCCAAAGATTCCTACTTCCCCTGCCCTCAATCCCAGTATGCCACTGAATAAAGGTATAATTTTTCCCTCAGCCAAGTTCACAGACCCCTGAATGCTATCCACAGATCCCTTGGTGGTCTCTGACTTCAGGTTACTGCTGCTGTGTGGTGTGTCTTGGTTCAGGGTATGAGTTTTGTCTTTGTTTTGTTTTGTTTTGAGAGAGAGAGGAGGGGGGAGAACTTGCACGTGGGAGAGGGACAGAGAGGATCCTAAGCAGGCTCCAAGCTCAGCATGGAGCCCTACGTGGGCCTCGATCCCGTGATCCTGGGATCATGACCTGAGCTGAAATCAAGAGTCAGATGCTTAACTGACTGAGCCACCCAGGTGCCCCAGGGGGTATGGGTTTTGGAATCAATGGGTCTCAGCTTGAGTCTGCTGGGGTTATATGACCTTGACAGAATTGCTTAGACTCTCTGAAGCTCAGTTTACCTCTCTGGAAAATGGGATATAATAATGGGCACTTTCCCATCATCGTTGGGTGGACTCACAGAGATCAGAAAGCAGGTGAAGGGGTGAACGGCACACCTGGCCGGTGGAGGGTGCTCCATCAGTGGTAGTGGAGCTGGTGGTCATTGTAATGGTTGATTTCCCAGTGGCTCTGGGAGAAAGGTACTGCCATTCTGGTTTATCAGGTAAGACTGTATCTTCACTTCTGCTGTGGGTTCTGATGGAGCAGGAGATGCCCTTTGCCTTGCTATCACCCACCTGCCCAGGACTCTTAGCCTTTGTGATTGGGTGTCCCTCCCCCCCATCAGTGCCCTCCTGCCCGTGGTGAGTACTGGGTCACAGAATCTAGAATGAACTGATATGGGATGGGGTGGATTCTCCTGTGCCTACTGGGTTCAGCAGCCCAGTGAAGCTTGCTCAGGTCCCTCCTCTTGCATGAAGTCTCTTGACCTTGGGGATCAATCCTTGTTAGAGCTTTTGAAGACTTCCGGGTCTGGACCATCCATCGGGCACTGGATATGTATGTGGCTGTTGTTTCTCTCATGCCAGCTGCGCTCCTCAGTTAGATTGTCCATCATTGAAGGCAGGGAACTGTGAGAGAATTTCTCCGGATGGAAGGAATCTTTTATCTTCCCCCCTCTCCACTTGACAGCCTTGCGGTAATATGTACTTATTTATTGAATGTTTACCGAGTGAATAGACTAACCAGTGGGTGAAGGGACCAGCCACAGGATCCTGGCTCTTGGTGCACTTCTCAGGGCAGCTAGCTTTGGGCCTTGCTGCCCTAAGCCCAGATCTGTCTGTGTTGTCTATATCATAGGTGTGCAGTGGCTCCTCTCTTCCTGAGGTTGGCAGGTGGGTTGATCACATCCGAAAATCAAATAGCCAGTCAGGTGTTGTTGCCGAATGCGTGACTCTGGAGGTCTGACCACAAAAAGGTTCCTTTCCCACTACACCTGCAGCTGGGAGCTATATTCCCGGATTTTAGCTGTCTGGCCCCAAACGCAGACGTTCAGATCTCATTGATCTGGGCCGGGGTCCCAAAAGTTCCCACTGACCCCGGCTGAGAACCTCAGCCCAACACTAACACAGAGCACAGGGGCTTTTCCTGTGTCTGAGAGCGGAATCCCCCACCTGCTAGCTGTGGGGTCCTGGGTAAGTGACTGAATATTTTTGAGCCTCCATGCCCTTCTCTGGAAAATAGGGGTAACGATAGTCTCTAGCCCCTAGGGAGTTCAAGAGGATTGAATGAGACCATGAATGCAATGCTCCTAGCATATCTTAAATGCTCAATAAGTGGTATTTGCCATTATTATTACTAATTTATTTATTTTAATTTTTAAATTTATTTTAGAGAGAGAGAGAGAATACAAGCAGGGGAGGGGCAGAGAGAGAAGGGAACAGAGGATCTGAAGCAGGTTCCGTGCTGACAGCAGAAAGCCCAATACGGGGCTTGAACCTCGAGATCATTTGCCTGAGCTGAAGTCAGATGCTTAGCCGACCGAGCCACTCAGGCGCCCCTATTACTAATTATTTTAATGACATGTATGAGTGGAGGTGGAGGAGTGGGTTTGGGTCATAAAGATGTCTCTGTCTTGGCTCACTCCTGGGCTGTGTTTCTGTGTAGACCTGGCTCCAATACCCCCGCCCCCCCGCCAAAAAAAAACCAAACACCCTTGTGCTGTGCTCAGGGAGAGGCAGCGTGGCTGCCCCAGGCCCTTTATTGAGGCAGGACCACAGAAGTTGGGGGCTGTACCATGCCATTTATTATCCAGGCAAGAGGAATGGAGAGGAAGAGGCTGCTGGACTTAAAGCTCTTTTACTTTATTAAGAGCCTTTCTAATGTAAAAAATGCTCACACAGCCGCTTTCCACGGCAGCTGCCTTACCATTATTTTCAAGACTCTGAGGACAAAATGAGATTAAGTGTGGGGAAGGGGAGAGGCGGGGGGGGGCATCCAAGGGCTGGATTTAAATCCAATTCTGCAGGTTGAGCCCGTGTTAATGCAATATTAAAGGATTTGGAGGCGAGGGCCTCTGTGGCTTAATCCAAGGTTTCTTCAACATCTGGGTCATTGGCAATGTCACTGCTGCTTTTATTCTAACTGTATCAAGGGGGTAGTCAGAGAGAGCACTGATTCTTAATTCCCACAATTGCTTGCCTTTAAGGCACCAAATAGACACTCCTTGCCAGGGAACTATTTTTGATCATAGGAGACCTGAAATAGAAATGATTTAACCCATTCTGTTGATTAGACAAGGCACAGGGACACAGCTGCCCCGGTATCTTTCCACTCTGGATCGCAAACAGGATCGCTCAGAGATCAAAGAAGGACGCACGTTTAATTACCCCGGTGCAGTCACACATCTGCTCCGCCTGCCAGGAGGCCCCCAGAGCTGGAGCAGGAAGCGACACACACGTTCACTGAGCACGTATTTCTCAAAGCGTTGCGTGCTGGGGCCTGTGAGTTGTACAGTGACAGAGAGCTCAGTCCCTTCCCAGAGGGGATTCAGGGCTTGGCATGTGGCAAACTATAATGAGAGATACTACCGTGACTAGGGCCCCGAGAGGCAGCAGGGCCGATCCTCTTCCCAGGTTGACCTAATAGCCGTGATTAATATCTTTCTCCTTTTCCTCATCTGCCCTAGAGACTGGAGGAGTTGTTTTCTCATTTCCTCTCCTCTGTTGCAGCCAGAAGGGGTTGGTGAAGCATTCTGGAGGCATAAATTGTCACATAGAAGTCCGCTGGTGGGTTTCAAGAAAGCTTTCATTCTCCTACTAAGAGAGGCAAAACAGCTGGAAGGCAAGTAATGATTTCCCGGGAAGCAAATGCAATGTCTGGATGTTCAGCAGCTATCTTGCAAGCATGAGGCAATGAGTGTAAGACAAAGGCCACTGTACAGATGCTATCCCTGATATTGTGAGGCTTTCAGATCTAGGTTAGGCGTTGTCTTTCTTGAGACTCTTTTTTTTTTAAGTCTATTTATTTCAAGGGCAGGAAGGGGTAGAGAGAGAAGTAGAGAGAGAATCTCAAGCAGGCTCCCTGCTGTCAGCACAGAGCCTGATATGGGGCTTGATCCCATGAACCATGAGATTGTGACCTGAGCCGAGACCAAGAGTTGGTCGCTTCACTGACTGAGCTACTCAGGCTCCCCTTGAGACTCTTAATGTTGATTTATTTTTGAGAGAGAGAGAGAACGAGAGAGAGCGCGAGCACAAGTGGTGGAGGGGCAGAGAGAGTGAGACACAGAATCCGAAGCAGGCTCCAGGCTCTGAGCTGTCAGCACAGAGCCCGACGCGGGGCTGGAACTCGCGAGCCGTGAGATCATGAGCTGAGCTGAAGTTGGATGTTTAACCGACTGAGCCACCCAGGTGCCCCAGGACTCTTAAAACACATATATCAGGGCTCAACAAGAGCGCCTTGCCCTTGCTTGGGCCATTCCTGATTGATACAGCACAGAAGGGAATCTAAAAGAAGGGACCTTTGCACAAGAACCGCCTGAGCAGGGCCCCATCTGTTGTGTCCTGCCATGTGTGACAGCCCCAAGGGGACCACAGGGAGTGAGGGGTGAGCTCCCCAAGGAACCGGAAGATGGTGGGTAGACAAAACCCACAGGGACCACAGGCCTTAATAAGCGGTTTCTTTGGGTACGAGTGGATTGGGGAGCAGCAGGGCACAGATCTGTTCTTGAGCATGTGTCTCAGGGTCACCTGATCTGAGGCACCTGCCTTCCCCGCTTGACGGAGACTATGAAGAATTGAAGTAAGGCAGGGCCCACCGCACTGGTGTCCCTCCAGGGCCTACCTCCGAGGCCAGCGTCTGCCAGAACTTCCTGTCACATTTATCTTTTCTCCTTCCTTCATCTGCCTTCTGGTCGGCAGCATGATCATTTTCCTACTGTTCAAGACACAGCGTTCTCTCTCTCTCTCTGTCTTTCTCTCTCTCTCTCTTTCTCTCATTGAAGCAAAGTAGCAGGAGAGCTGGGCAAAGCAGCAAATCTTGGGGGCTGGTTTCCTTATCTCTGGGCTGAAATAGAAGCAAATGTAGCTTGGGAAGTGTGACAGCCTGTGTGCTGGCTAGAGGCCCCTGTCATTCTTCATCTTCCTGGGAGTCTTGGGGAGCCCTGCCCTGGGGACCTGGCCTCCGGAATTGCCCATAGCTCCTTCTTGGACTAAGGCATCACCACCAGAACCAAACTCGGTCCTCTCCAAGCCGCTGGACACCTTTCAGGGCAGAGACTCGCCACCTGAGGTCGTTAGGCAACGGACGGAGCTTTGTGCAGCTCAGGACAGAAACCTGATTTGGATGTTCTAAACTTTTTGTCTTGGGGCGCCTGGGTGGCTCAGGTGGCTCAGTCGGTTGAGTGTCCGACTTCCGCTCAGGTCATGATCTCACAGTTCATGGGGTTGAGCCCCGTGTCGGGCTCTGTGCTGACAGCTCAGAGCCTGGAGCCTGCTTCTGATTCTGTGTCTCCCTCTCTCTCTACCCCTCCGTTCGCTCATGCTCTCTCTCGCTCTCAAAATAATAAATAAACATTACAAAAAACTTCTTTGTCTCTGTTCAGTTCCTGGAACATGCTACTCCTATGGCAGTCCTTTGCCTTTAAACCAATCAAGATATCGGTCTTCTTCCTGCTCGTGGTGGGACCTTGCAGGTGGCGTCCTGCCCAGGCCGAGCTTTGGGAGAAATGGCTCCTTTCACATCCCCGGTCTGTGCTGCGTTGATCAGGAATGACCCAGGCGAGGCCCATGGTGCTCTTACTGAGGTCTGATATATGTGTGGTAAGAGTCCAAACCCCTTTCTGCAGAGGTTTCTAACCTGGGAGAAGGTGAGTCTGACCCTGCTGCCCGCTCATCTTGTCTGGTACCCAAAGAGAGCTCTCCAAGAACACAGCCAGAAAGGAAAGGAGTTAAAAAAGATAAGAGACAAAACACCTGCTGATGTCATTGCTGTTCCTGCATCCAGACAGACCCGGAGGGGGTCAGCGCTTGGGCTTCCCACTCACAGAAGTAAAATATCGTCCTCTGGTGTTCAGTCGGGTTTGGGTTTGGTTTCTGAACTTGCAAGAACAGCATACTCTTCCCAGCCCTTTCCTGCTCCTGCTTCTGCCTCTGCTGGCGCTACCGCCTTCCCCACCCATCTCTCCCTATTGAACCTGAAAGGCTTTTAGATCCCAACTGAAAGGCCACCACCTCCTATGGGAAGGCCTTCCTGACCCCTTCCTTTGCCAACTCATCCCTCCCACCTTGACAGCCCCTGACACGTCATCTGTGCTTGTCTGTGTCCATCAGAATGACATTCAGCTGAAGGGAAAAGAAAACCGGACTTACAGAAACTTAGACAAACAGGGAGCTCTTTTCTCTTGCATAACAAATGCATTCATTCCACAACGGTTTACTGAGACCTCACTAGGTCCCAGGCATTTTTCTTGGTTCCATTACTTGGCCAAGCAAAGACTGTTCCAGAACTTTTGGCCACCAAGTGTGACAGGCAGCCTGTGTCCCTGCTTTGGAGGGACGCTTTTGAGTCTGGTGCTCATCTTCTCCTTTCCTCCTGTCTCCTGAATCCAATCTTTCCCTTCTCTCCTTATTTCTGTTCTTTTCCTCACCAGGACCTCTGGCTCCCCATCAGCCTTTGGGAAAAAGATCCATTGCTTATGTTTGCTTCTTTTTTCTCTTTAATATATACAAATCTCTTATTCTCAGTGTAGCTTGCCTTCTTCTTTTTTTAAGTTTATTTTATTTATTTTGAGAGACAGAGAGAGAGAGAGAGAGTTTGAGCAGGGGAGGGGCAGAGAGAGAATCCCAAGCAGACTGTGCTGTCAGCACATTGCCCAGTGCGGGGCTCGATCTCACAAACCGTGAGATCAGGATCTGAGCCAAAATCAAGAGTCGGATGCTTAACCGACTGAGCCACCCAGGCGCCCCATAGCTTGACTTCTTATTCACCTCTTGGCTCTTGGAGAAATACTTGTCTTTGGCGGCAGCAAATGTAGCAGAAAGAACAGGCAATTCTGGAGTGAGAAGACTTTCACGTTCAAGTCCTGGTGCCAGTGCTCACTATCATGACCTTGGGCAAGATACTTAAGCTCTCGGAGCCTGTTTCTTAATTGGTACAATGGATATGATTTAACGACTTTCCATGAGTCTTTGATGGGGATTAAATGGAATGACTTAAAAAAGCACGATGTGGATGTTTCTCGTTCACGAACTGTGCAGAAGGTCACTTTAGTGCTGATGGTGGCAAAGGGATGTTCATAAGCACATGGGGATCTGTCCTTCAGGCCCAGATCTCGAGATCTGGGACGGCTCTTCATTTCCAGTGCTTCCGCTCTCACCCCAGAGGCAGATGTTAGAAGCTGACTGGGAGGTTTTCTGGCTTAATTCCCCCCAAACATTCATGGTTTTATGTTGCAGAGCATCTGAATAGGCTGGAACTCCATCTCTCTCCTGCCACTCCCAGTCTTATTTTGGAAATGGATTTAAAGTCACATTTTTGAGATTCCAAATGTGTGACCGCCCCCCCCCCCCCATCTATTTGGAGCTTCCATTTGCTGCTGTTTATAACCCTGGGCTCTTGATCTGATTTTGCCTGCAGCTTGGAACTCACCGGAAAGACCCCAGGGCTCTCCTTTCGTGTCATCTGGGTTCTCTGGCCTCTGGTTTTCTGTGTCATGGTTTCTTGGTTTCTGATTTGGATTTGGCATTTCCTAGATTCATTGGCTACTGACTCCGTACATCCTGTCCCATTTGTCCTCCTACAAGCCTGTCAGTGGCCACCCCGCCTTTTAGATGGTCCAAGTCCTTTCTGGAACTTTCTGGTGGGAAGGCTCTCATATAGCTATTCTTCCCTTACCATTAAGCAGGACTGCTCTCCTTCTTTTAATTTAAACCTGTGATTTCCAACCGAATTCTTGGTGCTCCAGTGAGACTTCTTTAGCTGCATGTAGGATTCATTCTTCACTTTCTCCCAAAGTGCAATATTGTCTATGCAATATATCGCCTGATTATATTTTACATAATGTATAATGTTATATAATATGTTATATATAATATGTACAATATATAATATTATATGTAAAGCTTTTTCCTGTGAATCTAACACATTTGGTTTTATGGATACTTGGAAAGTTGGAAAAAAAGAGGTAAAATAGTGGGTCATGCTACCCCCTAGTGGCAGAGCATGGCAAGACACATCTGAGCACAGGTGAAAGTTTTACACCCTTCTGCCAAAACCAAAAAGGTAGAGACCACACCGATGAACATAGAATTTGGGTTATAGATTTAAGAGTATTTTCACTGCAACTTGTTTTTATTCACAGATACCAAGATATTTCTTTTGAGCTCTGTGATTTTAGTCTTCTTTTTAGGGATAATAGACTATCGCTGCATATCAAAAATGTATTATTTTTTTATGGAGTCACAATACTGTATGCTACATTTACCTGAATAAAATATTTCTCCCCTAATATGTATTCTCTTCAAAAAACTTTCTGTAAGGTCGAGATGTGTCTCACACCCTTGGGCATTTCACATTTTTAAAAAAAGTTTATTTATTTACTTGGAGAGAGAGAGAGAGAGAGAGAGAATGGGAGGGGCAGAGAGAGAGGGAGAGAGAGGGAATACCAAGCAGTCTCCACACTGACAGCACGGACCCCGATGCAGGGGCTTGAACCTATGAACCTTGAGATCATGACCTGAGCAGAAACCAAGAGTTGGAAGGTTAACCGATTGAGCCACCCAGGCGCCCCTCACATGTTGACAAATAAGGTCTTCCGCCGGAAGTGGTGCACAAACAGCTTTGTGGGCTCCCCAAATGCTGCCGTGAGGTCAAGGATTCTAAGCATCTGGTTCCAGCTTGTTGGGGGACTTCCCAGGGAATCTCCACCTGGTACTCCGCCCTCCCCCCCAATCCCCAACCTCTGGGGGTCCAGACCTGTGACTCTGGCAATAGACATAATGATCCTCCCGCTGCAGATGAGACATTGCAGCACCCTGAAAATATATAACACAACACACTGTGTAGAGCAGGGGTGGCAGACTTTTTCTGAAAAGGCCCAGAAAGTAAATATTTCAGATTTGTGGGCCAGATGGTCTCTGTCATGACCACTCCCTTCTGCTGCTATCATGCAAAAGGAGTCACAGGCAGTACAGAAATGAGCGGGTGTGGCTGGGTTCCAATTGACCTTCCAGCACATAAAAATCGAAGTTCATAAAATTTCCACGTGTCATGAAATTTTTCAATTTTTCCCAACCATTTTAAAATGTGACAATCATTCTAAGCCCATGGTATGAAAACAGGAAACAGGCTAGACTTGGCCTGTGGGCCATAGTTTGCTGACCCTCGAATTAGAGCGAGTAATCCTTCACCCCCATTCTACAATGGCAATTTTTCTGACAACCGTAAACGACTGGATTCAGGACTCTATCCAGTTTTTCTGGATAAAACTCGACTCATAAATGGTTAAAATTTTTTGTCAATTCCTAACAGGCACATATTTATGTAGGTGTTTTGAACTGCTTGACCGAATCGGCCTGTAATTTCCTCCAAAGAATTGGTTGACCCACTGAAAATTCTCTTTGAAAAGCAACCTCATGGATGTTTTCTAAAAGCCTAATTTAAAATCTTTGGGGTCCTCACTCTGTCACCTCCGGATCTTTTTCTTTCTATGTCCACACTTCCATTCATCTTCTCCTTTCTTCTTCCTAATTAGCTGACTGTATAATTAACTGTTTCCTCATTTAGAGGTTGGGAGCCTCACTGCTGTCTAATCATCCCTTGGCCCTCCTCTGTGCCTCTTCTATTTCCTTTTGAGATGAAGTGCCCAGAACTGAATGGCAGTCAAGGTCAAGCTGCCCGCATTTGTATTACATACTAGCACACCATTACCATGGTGTTCGCTCCTCCTTAATACAGACTAATAGCTCATTCTCCTTCGTGACCTCTAGTGAGCATCGTGTAGCCATCTTCAGGACTCTCTTTGTGATAATTTCAAGATCTTTTCCTTAGGAAGTTATAACTAATTCAGGGCCCATCAGCGATCATAAATAGTTTAAATTGCTCTTTCGAGTGTGAACCGCCTCCCAAGGGCCATTTAATTTACCAGGTGTCCCCTGGCTGCGCTTGTCCCATGACCAGCCGCTGTCCCTGCCCTTTCAAACTCAGTTTCCATGTCTTACTTTGGTCCAGTCAGGAGAGGTAGAACTTACACTTGGGAATGAGCTGGCGCTCTGCTCTTGGCCTGCCTCTGCAATGCATTAATGATGAACTTGATAGTATTTCAAGTGTTTCAAGCCCAGAGAGGTTGTCTCTGGAAGATTTTTTGAGAGGCCAAACTGATCCCGGAATTGTGCTAACAGTCAGTTTCCTTCTGTTGAGGGAAAACTCAGGGACTTGACTTTACCTAAAACCTTCCCAATTTTGGGGTCTTGTTGGGTTTCCATAATTTGCCCCTCTGGAGAACTACGGAGACAAGGTTCTGCCCAGTTGACTAGACTAAGTTTTTAGCTGCCCTTATTTGGTAGTTGTTTAGGATGCTTAAATACACAAATTCAGTTGGTAAAATTTGAATAGGGATTAATTAGATAATATGGTGATTAGATAATAACATTGTATCAGTGACACATGTCCTGAATTTGATAATTGCCACTGTGATTATGGAAGAGAATGTAGTTGGGAGTTGCATGATGGAGTATATGGGGGGATGGTCATGATGTTTGTACCTTTTTTTCAAAGGGTTTAGAAAATATTTATATATATATTTACATTTGGGAATGTGTGTATATATATATGTAATGTATATAACAGTGCACACAAGTATATGTAGAAAGATAAAGAAGAAATGGCAGAATGGTAATGATGAATCAGGTGAATGGAAAATGATGAAGGATGGAGCTAGGGTGATGAGCGTATGGGGCTTCCTGTGTAACATTTTCACAACTTTTATGTTGGTCTCAAGTTCTTTGTGAATGAATAGTTTAATTAATTGAGATGGTGGGTCAATGGTTAGAATAGCACCTGAGACCTTGATGGATTGCCGGCAGGGCCCCGCCGTCCCCACAGTGCTCCTTGGTGCACTGTTCCTGCTCCCTGTTCCTGCTCTTCCACTCACCGTTCCCACTGCTCTGCCCCATCTCAGCTAAGAATCGTCAAACATGGGCTGAGCAACAGTACGTGCCAGGTGCTGGCAGGGACAGGAGAGTGGAGAGTAAGCAGATGCGCCCCCATCCTCAAAGAGCTCCAGTCTAGCAGGGAAGACAGAAACTAAACCTAAACAGAGAGTCACAAAGGCCTGTAGAGGGGATGTGCAGGTTACTGAAGGAAACGTGTTAGAGAGTCTAACCCATTTGGGGGCTCAGGGAAGCCTTCCTGGGAAAGTGTTATCTGAGCCCAGAACTATAGGATGGTGGGGATTAGCTTGACAAGGAAAGAGTGACAGGGCGGCCAGCGCGTGTCAGGGGACGGGAGGGGTGTGTTGAAGGTGTTAAGAGAAGTGCAGCCTTGGGGCGCCTGGGTGGCTCCGTCGGTTGAGCGTCCGGCTTCAGCTCAGGTCATGATCTCGCGGTTTGTGGGGTTCAAGCCTGCGTCAGGCTCTGTGCTGACAGCTAGCTCAGAGCCTGGAGCCTGTCTTCGGATTCTGTGTCTCCCTCTCTCTCTGACCCTCCCCTGCTCACGCTGTCTCTCTCTCTCTCTCAAAAATAAATAAAACATTAAAAAAAATTAAAAAAAAGAGAAGTGAGGCCTGGCTGGAGGAGAGAACCGGGGCAGGGGCAGAGGAGGTGGGAGAGGCAGGCAGGGTCTGGTGGGCCACTTTGACAACTTATTTTTCTTTATTCTGAGAGCCATGAGAAGGGAGTAGGCAGTAATGTTATGATTAACTTTGGATTTAAAAACGAACAAACTAACAAAAATCCCTCCAGCTGCAGTGTAAAAGTGAGTTGGAAAAAAGCAAAGTAGTTGTGGGGTGGGAAGCTAGGAGGCTGTTGCAGTAGTCTGGTGAGTCTTCCTGGATCAGATAGAGAGAACTGGGTGGATATTGTATATACATAGAAGGTGAACTTGGCAGGACTTGATGATCTATTGGACTGTCCCATTTGGATAACCCTTTATTGAAAAATTTCCGCTTTTCCTTTTGGTTTATAGATCTGGTTGGGAAGTGCTGTGTGTGTCTTTTTTTTCTTTTCAGAAAGCATTTGCAAATATTCCCCCTTACATGGCATTGACTAATTGCCTTGCTTGTGTATGCCTGCCATGAATATTCCTTGCACAAAGATGAAGGTTTATCTCATTCAATAAGATCTTGCTAATTAGGAATTGGGATCTACCTCTCTCAACATTCTGGAAACTTAAGATGTAGGAGACAGAAATTAATGTAATTTTCAAATAATCTATTGCACTTAAGAAATGGCACATTAGACAATAGGGTTTGTATCAGAAGATATTAATTTTGACAGGGAAGAGATCCTGCATGATGCAATCACAATTCTGACAAATAAATGCCATTGTACTTTTCCATGCCAAGGGTGATTTACAGTTATAGAAATACATGGTTCTCTTTGATTTATGGCATTGTGTTAACCACAGAATTACTTAGCAGAATCAGCTTGGCTTGATGTAAGATATTTTCCTTGCCTAGGAAAAATTTTGGCCTGAAGAAAAGATGACATTAATTTAGAAATAGTGAAGTTATCATTGAGTTATCAAAATAAATCTGAGGACATAAATCAATTCTACTGCATGGAGAATGCTAAATCGATAAGTCCAGAAAGACTTTATTGATTCCATGGCCATCACTCAGGCCTTCTTCATTAGATTCCTCAGCCATATGTTTAATTGAAATGATAATGCAGATAACTTTGGATAAACCCACGAATCCTGACTTTGATACGGGGTTGTTCAAGGTAATGAAAACAGTTTGGCGAGGCTGGCTTTCTCCTTTAGATTCAGGGAGATACATGTGGGAAGACTTAACATCTTCCTGTCTCCTGGAAGATGTCTGGGCAGATGAGGGCTCAACAATTTTAAGTCGCTCCTTCTAAATTTAGTTTAAAAAATTGTAATAAAAAACTGATCATAATATAAGAGGATATTTTTAAAAAACTACTCATGGGGCACCTGGGTGGCTCAGTCGCTTAAATGTCTGACTTCGGCTCAGGTCATGATCTCTAGGTTCATGGGATCAAGCCCCAACTGGGGGTCTGAGCTGACAGCTCAGCGTCTGCTTGGGATTCTCTCTCTCCGTTTCTCTCTGCCCCTCCCCAGTGCACATGCTCTCTTTCTCTTTCTCTCAAAATAAATAAATGAAGTTAAAAACATTACTCATAGTTAATGCCACCTAATATATCTACAATTATTATATTGCACTATAATATCTTTTTCTGTGACTTGTCTCTCTCAAAAAATGATGAGCAATTGGGAACAAGAGTCTCTTAGTATCCCCACATCTGGCTTAAATGCGTGAATGCTTTTATATAGCTGTAATTAGAGCTTTATCAGTCAGCTCTTGCTGTGCAACAAATAACCCCAGAATTTTGTCCATTAAAAAACTGAACATTTTATCTGCTCATGATTTTGTGGGTCAGATAGGTGGTTCTGTTCTTAGCGGGGACTGGATAGTCTAGGATGACTTCATTAATGTGTCTGGCAGTTGCTATGACAGTGGGATGATGCTCTCCTGTCTCTTATGATCAAGTAGGCAGCTCACGTGATGGCAAAAAAATTCCCAGCAGCAGGAGGGAGAGTCATTCTCAAGAACTTGTGCCAGGACTTATCAAGGCTTTGCTTGTGTCACACTTGCTAATAGCGCCTTGACCAAACCCGGTTCCGTGCCGAGCCTGTATTGAGAGGTGAAGAAATGGTCTTTCATCGATGGTGTCTTGATGAAAGGAGTTATAAAATATTGTGGCCATTTTTCCCAATGTATTTAAGAAATATAAGTAAAATTGTATTTTATGCATTTTTTTCTTAACTATAGATGCTTCTCACATGTTTTAAAAAGCTAATATATTGGATACTTTGTGCTAATTATTTTAGATTAAAACATTTAATCTTCAGATAACCCTTATAGGTGGGTAAAATTATTATCCTCATGTTACTAATGAGGAAAAGGGAGGCTCGGAGATACCAAGCAACTCACCTAAGGTCACATGGCTAGTATGTGGGGGAGCAGAGATTTTAACCTTGATCTCTCTGACTCTAGAGCCTTATGCTTAGCATGCTTTTCATGATGGTTATAACTTGCCTTTTGTTTTGACACTGATAATTTTTTGAAATTGTAGGACACATCCTCAGAAGGATTTCCTAAGCTGTGTGTGAGACTGGACCTCCTTACCTAAGGGTGACTTGGGCCTTATGAAAGAATCATGCCACCTTCCAAGCCCACCAAATAAGACTTCTTCATGTTTCTCCTAAACCATGAAAGCTAGGGGGTTGTAGCTAGATTCTGTCAAACCTTAAATTAAGGGTCTGGGCACTATTCTGTGACCATAGATTGATGCTGGATACAAAATTTGGCAAAAATCTATAAAAAATTGTGTGAGTCGATTGGTTATATGGAATTTATAATGAAGAATATTGTATAATTTTTATTATTGATAATTGAGTGCTCTACATCCAGTATACCAGTAGAACATCTATTAAACTTACACATGTGATCTAGCCTTATAGGCACACACTTTTTTCCCCACAGAGAAGTAAATACTTACCAGCACACCACTGGCATATTACCACTACTCCCTTACCTATCACATATAAGAAGATGGGGAGTGGGGTGCCTGGGTGGCTCAGTCGGTTAAACGATCTGGCTTCGGCTCAGGTCATGATCTCACGGTTCATGGGTTCGAGCCCCGTGTAGGGATCTGTGCTGACAGCTAGCTCAGAGCCTGGAAGCTACTTCGGATTCTGTGTCTCCCTCTCTCTCTGACCCTCCCCTGCTTGCGCTCTCTCTGTCTCTCAAAAATAAATAAAAAACATAAAAAAAATTAAAAAAAATAAGTTGGGAGATTTTCCTCTTTAGTCTGCATGCTTGAGAATACAACCTTTCCTCTTTTTAAAATTTTTTTAAAATTTGAGAGAGAGAGAGAGAGAGAATCTCAAGCAGGCTGGATGCTCATGTGGAGCCTGACATGGGGCTCGATTCCACAACCCTGGGGTCATGACCTGAGCAGAAATCAAGAGTCAAATGCTCAACCAAGCGAGCCACCCAGGCGCTCCCACCAACATTTCTTTGATCTTTGGCTTGCTGACTCACAGGAAGCCCTGGAAATCATCAAATTCAGCCAGTTGAGGAAGTCCAAAAGGCAAAACCCCCCGACTTTCCTACAATCTGAGGGCTTTCCTAGGAAGAACTTAACAGCCAGAGGACAGAGTTAGCAGGTCTTGGGTCTCCTGCAAATAGAGCATCTTGTCCATCACATTGGAGCATTTTAGAATTTTTGCATTGACGTTTATCAGAGTAACAATAACAACAAGGATTTATATGCGTTATCATTTACAAAGCATGTCTACATTTATTAGCTTCTTTCATACTTCTAGCCGTTTCTCTGTTTCCGGCATCTCGTGTGCAACTGGAGAGGAGGAATATTGATGACAGTTTTAGGCACTAGCTAGCTCATTCCTCTTCAGGAGAGACTCAGGCCTCTCGGATATGGTATTAACGGTGTTTCCTTGCTCTTTCCTACACTGTTTACGATACCCAATCTGCAGTGAATTCGGGGCGGGAAACAAAACCCCTTAAGGGATTATTAACGGTTCAAGTGGAGAGAACAATGCCACTTGCCAAAGTAAGTATGATGTGGTTGTCTTTGAATCTGGTTCTCTCCCTGCAGTAGAGGGCACAGAAGGGCCCCAGGAATACAAAGGGAGCACAGAGGGAACAAGTAGCTGTTTCAAGGATTATGGAGAGGGTTCCCGACCACTTTCTAAATACTGTACCTGTTGTACTTTTCATTACGATGGAGGAAAACACCATCCGACCCAATTATTTTCTTTTGTTGTTGTGATCAGCATCACCGTTTGTAAGGCTTGTTTCAGAAAGTTCTGCATAGAGTAAGGCATGAATTAATCCAAAAGTACATGGTGACTCATTTGTAATAGTTCATGCCTGTTAACAACAATTAGGCGAGGTCTCTGGAGCACACAGGGCATGGGGAGTGTGGCTCTTATCCAGTTAACATGACTAATTTTCAGAGCTACACGGGATCTCACGGACCTGAAAATGGGCATTTGGGACTCAAAGAATGGATGTGGTGTTCTCTGATGATCAAAGTAAATCAGATTGTTATCAAATCTTAACTCTGCTTTAGGCTGCATGGGCTAAGATGGTCTACAGTAGCATCCTTGGCACGCTTGGGAATGAAAAAATTCAATTTCAAAAGTAAACACAGTTGGAGAACAAAAATAGTTCAGAGGACAGCCTGTCCATAGAACAAAGCGCAACTAATTAGGGCGAACAAATCCAACGGCAGGTTGCAGAACTGAAGCGGTATCTTATACAGCCAAAGATTGCCAAATACATTTCTTCACCGAGATCTGCTTTTTTCTCTTTAGCTATTGATTACCTTTGTGAAGGAGAGAATATTGACATGTGCAGAAAACCGTAACACGCTGAAATAGTTTTAGATAGAGTATCTTTGGCAGGTCTTCGTGTTCTGATTTAAGTGGGAACCACTGTGGGTTCTGAAATAGCTTCTATAACCAGTTTCATCACAGACCTAATCATCCCAAACATCATTCCCTGTAATTTGACTGAAAAGCAGTGAGACAGCAGAAGCTCCAAGTCTTGAAAAGGATTTGGCAGCTGGCCAGCTTCTGCTTATTAGAGCCGCTCTTACACCATCTCCTCCCCTCGCTCTCTGCTCCGACCACGACTAAATAAATCCAGAGGCTTGCATCAAGTATGGAGGTGAGAGGGGCAACGAGACCAGAGCCGACTCCTGCAGGGAGACTGGTTAAAAAAATATTAAACAAGGCTTTCCTGTCCTACAGAACTTAGGTCAAAGTATTGAGAACTTGGATAGGGAGTCTTTTTTTTTTTTTCCCCCCAGAGGACAAGGAGGGACACACCGTCAGGCCAGGTTATAGTGGAAAGAATCCAACACTTGATCAGTGGACACCTGACTCCTAGAACCTCTTCTCCACTGTGTGATCTTTGGCAAGACTCTTTTTTTAAAAATGTTTTATTTATTTTTGAGAGAGAGAGAGAGAGAGAGAGAGAGAGAGTGTGAGCAGGGGAGGGTCACAGAGAGAGAGGGAGACACAGAATCTGAAGACAGACTCCAGGCTAGTTGTCAGCACAGAGCCTGATGCGGGGCTTGAACCCACAAACCGCGAGATCATGACCTGAGCTGAAGCCAGACACTCAACCGACGGAGCCACCCAGGTGCCCCTCTTTGGCGAGACTCTTAACCTCTCTTAGCCTTGGTGCCTTTATTAAGGCTGTGTTTGCTTTCAGTTCTTTCTACCATTTCCACAACCCCCTGCCCCCAAAGTAAAGCTTTCCACTTTTAAGATTAAGATCCTTTGAAAACTTTGCTCTAACATTAGATTGTCTGAACTTCATGTTTTGGATTTTTAGCAAACATGGAATTTAGATATTGGGGATATCTGGGAAGGCCAGATGTTTTTGGAACGTATAAACCAAAAATGTAAGGAAAGTACCATCCTTGGGTAACCAGCCCTCTTTTTCAATTAAGTACACTATAGCATTAAATTAAAAAAAAGCCAGATACAAAATTAAGTATGTACATGTTACCCAAGTGCCTTCCTTCCCCTTCTGCATGTATTAGGAGTATATTAGACGTATAATAGAGGTCACCTGCCTCAACACCTCCTTTTGTCTTTGCTGGGAAGACCTTTCATGCTGTCTCCTGGGACTGCCTTCACCTCCTCACTTACCAGTTGAACCCTCTGCTGGAAACCACCCTTCATCCTTCATTCCTTTATGGGCCGGTGACAAAGGCAGGTGTAGCAGATCTTCGCTACGTATCTGCAGGCATCAGGTGTGATTATGGTGCAAGGCAGGGGACACATTCAGTTCAGACATCACTGTTCTTAGAGATTTATCACTCATAAAGTTACCCACTGTGGTGGGTATGTAGTAATGGGGAAGAGGATGACTACATGGAGCACTTAACAGTAACCCTTTCTTCTTCTCCCCCCTATCAGGCCCTGGAACATTAAAACGGAGATGGAGGAGGGCATTTCAGGGCATGAAAAGGGAAGGGAGGGAGCTTCAGAGAGCAGGTTGCCTTAGTCATGACTTGCCTGGAGTTGGCTCTGTTAGCAATAATCTCCCAACTAGAAGAAGACCTTCAAAAATTCCTTTGGCTTCCAACATCTGGTTAAGCCAATTGCACGGCAGCACGAAATCTGCTTGATGAGGTTGGCCTGAGCCCTGCATTTTTCTCTTAGTTCTCTTCCTGGTCTGTCCGTGTGAAAGCTTTTTGGGGGTGTTTAACCACTTAGTGACAGATGTGGAGACTCAACAACTTTCAGCCCCTTGATTTTCTTAAAACATTTTTTTTCAATGTTTATTTATTTCTGAGAGACAGAGAGAGACAGAGCGCGAGTGGAGGAGGGGCAAAGACACACACACACACACACACACACACACGCACAAACAGAATCCAAGGTAGGCTCCAGGTTCTGAGCTGTCAGCACAGAGCCCGATGC
Source organism: Cryptoprocta ferox (assembly GCA_028646485.1). Classification (NCBI taxonomy): domain Eukaryota; kingdom Metazoa; phylum Chordata; class Mammalia; order Carnivora; family Eupleridae; genus Cryptoprocta; species Cryptoprocta ferox. The sequence continues at coordinate 89,620,402 of CM053578.1, forward strand.
AGAACCCATGTTCAAACTCAAGAACTGTGAGATCATGCATGACCTGAGACAATGCTTAACTGACTGAGCCACCCAGGTGCCCTCTAAGCCCCCTGATTTTCTTGATGGCATAAAGAGACTCTCCTCTTATCACTCATCTGATCCACCTTGTCTTCAGATCATAGAGAAATTCCTTTTTGTCACACCCCCCAGATCATAATGCAGTGGTTGATTAGTCTGAGAGAGACATGAGTCAAAGCCCATCAGCTCCATGCTCTTAGTTAAACAGTGCCCACCATGAACCACAAAGCAGAGCTTCGCAGGGTTAGTTGAGTGTGTTATTGCAATGATTTCATTTAATAAACCTCCGTCAGCATCTTAATCCTCAGTTAAGTATGAGCATGAGAATCCTCGTTAGCCATGATTAGGTGACATCGGTGGTTTTCATGACAACATTTTCTCATTCTGCAGGATTCATTTTCATTAAAAGCCTAAATTGATTAAAAAAATAATTCCAACAAGAACACCTTATTGATGGTGAATTTTTGGGCTTTCATGATGAAGGCTGTTGTAAGGAAACTGTTTCAATGGTTCTGCTTGATTTTACATTTGGGTTTATGCTGGAATCTCTTTCCTGTATGGTTTCCAATCCTTCAGCCTCCTCTTCTGCCTTACCTGTGCTTGGGTCCTGTCCATCAAACTTGGCTAGGTGTTCTCTGCATGTGTGCTCTTCTACTAATGGTGCAGAATATTCCCAGAAGGGGTGGTATCAGGAATGGTTTTCTGTCTTCCCTCTTGGTAGGCTCTGAGGTAGAGCCTGCAGGGTTCTTGGCAGGGGCCAGCGTTCTGGTCACACTGGTGTTTTCAGACCTGACTTTGAGTGCCTCACCCACCTGCCCCCTGCTGGGATCTCTGCCATCGTGCTCCCAACCCCAAACAGTGTCAGGTACATAGAGCTCTCCATGGGTGTCTGAGGGATGAAAAGAATGAGGGGCCGAAGGTCCCAGTTTCCAAATACACCCCTGTTGTCTCTTTTTTCTTTAGAGTTGTGCTCATCTGGATCCTGGGGGAAGCAGGTACCAAGAAAGGACTAAACATGTGAGGATTTCATTAAGGAAAATGCTATGTAGGAAAAATGGGGAGAGAGCTGGGCAGTCTGGGAAGGCTGTCAGACAGCGATGCAATTATCCTGTGAGTGAAGAAGTGGGAGGGAGAAAGGTGGGTGGTAACGTCCTAGACTGTTGAGCAGGCAAGAAATGTTTTAGCAAAGATGCTGGGGAGTCTTAGAGCCAAGATGGCCACCACCCTAGAAGGACCTGCCTTGGCATCCTGGCTGTGCTCAGTCATTGGCAGGGAGCAGCCTGGGGGAAGCGTGGCCTTGGTGCAAAGGTGGCACTATATTTCTGAGCACAGAAGCTGGGGCCCTTGGCAGATTATACAACTTGGATTGGAGGTCTATGAGGGTCCTTCCCATGGCTTCCCAGAGCCAATGGGCAGAGCTGAGCCAAATGCCACTGACCAATACCTGCCTCTGGGTCTGCCTTCTGTTGGGCTGTGGATACTTCCTGTCGCAGGGATACTAATCTTTAGGTATCTGTGGTTCACTGCCAGGCCTTGTTGCCCATGAGGCCACTCATTGTACAAAGTCTACTGCTGCTGTTGCCCCGGATCCTCCACACCTTCTTGTTGTTGAAGATGCCATGTTAATTCTCTGAGAGATACAGGAGTCATTCTTCCAGTGAGAGCCAGGGACAGGGAGAGGGCTGTGATGTTGGAGCAGGATTGCAGGGGGCCTTGAGTGCTGTGCTGAGGAGTTCAGGTGTCATAGTGAAGGTAGCGGGGAGCCACTGAAGAGTATTTAGCATGGAGAGCAATATGGTCAGATTTATGAGTAAGAAAAACAACTCTAGCAGGCAGGATGAATTGTTTGGGGAGGGAGGTGGCAGGGAGGAGAAGGAAGCAGAGAAACTGGTTGGAAAGATACTGCAATCATTTGGTTAGGCTGATGGCTGAAAAGGAGCACCTGTATCACCTCCTCCATCTGTAACTTCCAGCTACCCCCACTGGGGCCTCGTCCTTTTCCTCCCTGCCCAGGACACTACACCTAGGAGAGCCTTTCTGGATTGCCCCACCTAGGACTGGGCTGGACCCTGATAATTACTTTCTCTCTTTTCTTCCCCTGGCACCAGCTAGACTAGTTGGTATAATAATTTTGTTCAAGATCAGTCTGTCCAGCTGCGGTTCTTTACATCCCCCAGTGTTGGGGGAAGAAAATCACCCCTGTAGCTGATGCTGTAGGAGGCAGGCTCGGTCAACAAACGTGCACATTCATGGTTCCTCACTGGTGGGAAGTTGGTGTCGTGTCATGCTTTGATTTTCATTTTCACTATAATTGTATTTCATTTGCTCTCTTAGCTCTTTCTCATCTTCCTCCTTCCTTTCCTTCTGGAATTTCTTTGTGGAAGGTGAGATCTCACTTATTCTCAGTGGTTTCAGATGATCTCTTCTCAAGGAGGGAGTGTTTCACATGGCCACACAAATCTTCTGTTTCAAGACCCTATCCCCTGCTGTTCTTCCCCCCACCCCAAGCTTTTCCCCTTTGTCTTTTAATACATCCACACGCCAAGTTTATCAGCAGAGGGCACTCTCTGTGGAGAACTCCTGGACCTTCCATTTCCAACTCTTGTCTCTGGACGTTTGCCTTCTTCTTGGGAGTCTGTTACTGTGCCATTTCCCATGAGCCCCTGGGCTGTCTTCCCTGATTACCAAGAGAAGATACAGCTCTTTCCTTAAAGCACAGCTGAGACCAGACTGGTATGTGATTCAGATGTTATCACTCATTTGTTGGGTTATATATAGAGCTACCTATTGTGGGTGGCCTGTTGTGGCTGGGGCTGGAGCAGCTCTGTCTCTGGTGCCTCTCTTTGTAGTCCCCAGCTGGTAACCCTATTCAAAGACAATTTCCCCATCCAGGAGCCTCCAGAATCTCTACATTACTTAGAATCCAGCCTAAGAGAGCTACATAGGAAGGAAGCCCCTGCTTCTTATTTCAAGCATATCTACTGAATTTTAAGGTCCTGTTTGAGGATGAGTGGTTTCATGAAGGGCTTGTCTTTTTTTTAAATATTTTTATTTTTGAGAGAAAGGGTGACAGAGCATGAGTGGGGGGAGGGGCAGAGAGAGGGAGACACAGAATCGGAAGCAGGCTCCAGGCTCTGAGCTGTCAGCACAGAGCCCGACACGGAGCTTGAACCCACATACTGTGAAATCATGACCTGAGCCAAAGTCGGATCCTTAACTGACTGAGCCACCCAGGCGCCCTGTAAAGGGCCCATCCTTTAAAGTAGATCCCACACTACCACTCACAGTAGTATGGTCTCACACTGTGGCCAGACAAGGGAATCTAAGCAGAACTTGGTCACCCAGTGACTTCCTGCAGAGACATTTGCAGGAGGCCGTTTAACCACAGCATCATGATCTCTTGTCCTGTACCTCATGGTGCTCACACTTCAGCCTTAACCATTTGTTAAATGTGGATTTCTGGGCTTTGGCTCCAGAAATTCTGATTCAGTAGGTCTGAGATGCTCCAGTGATGAGCCTAATGCAGCTTAAGCCCACAGTTTGGTTTCTCTAAGCTTGTGTATCTGGCTCCGTGCTTGTATTCAGCAGGAAGGCTCAACTGTGCACGGGATTTAGCTTCCAAAGAGAAATGTAGAGGCCAAGGTCAGGGGTGAAGAACAATTGAAAATTGGAAAATAAGAGTGTGGTGTTTGCATCTAAATCCAGAGAATTGTGGGCAGATCTTGTGTTTATAGCTACTGTTTGGGTATTGTATTTCCCATTTGGAATCTCAATCTTAAAATTGATAGCCTGTGAAAGAAGTGTTTCTCAGTAGGGAGAAAAGGAAGATGTTGTAATTTGGGGAGTCAAAAATGATGTCTTGGTTTTAGGGTTTTGCACTAAATTTGATATTCACCACACTGAAAAGAATCCCTTTTCTTGGATTAGAGTAAATCTATTTGGTGCAAATGCACATCCTGTAAGTACCAGTATATTTGTGCTTTCAAATACCCTGAATAAAAGACCAACAATGATCAAGAATAGCAGTGAACAGCCTTGTAAACCCTTTTCTTAAAACATGTTTATTTATTTATTGGGGGGGGGGGCAGGAGAGAGAGAGAGAGAGAGAGAGAGAGAGAGAGAGAGAATCCAAAGCAGGCTCTACAAGGTCAATGAGGAGCCCGATGCGGGTTTGATCTCTTGAACTGTGAGATCATGACCTGAGTCAAAATCAAGAGTTGGACGCTTAACTGAGCCACCCAGGCGCCCCAACCTTGTAAACTCTTTAATGCAATTCATTAATTAGTAAATTGCTAACAATTCTAAACAAGACAAGCATCCATAGCTGCTGTGAATATAAAGCTGCTGAAATACAAATTTACTGTTTTCAAACTGACATTTTATAATGAAAAAAAATTGCTTTATGTAGAATGTTTACTTAATTCTATTTGCACTAATGGAATTTTATCTGAATTATCTGGCATTCGAAGGAAAGGAACTAGGTTCTAAGCTGAGAAAAAAGAATAATGGGTGGTTCCTGGGTGGCTCAGTCAGTTGATCATCTGACTCTTCATTTTGGCTCGGTTCATGATCCCAGGGTGGTGGGATTGAGCCCTGTGTTGGGCTCTGTGATGAGCGAGGAGCCTGCTTAAGATTCTCTCTCTCGCTCTTCCCCTCTTCCCCTCTCCCCTACTTGTGTGCTCTCTCTCTCTCTCTCAAAAAGGAATAATGGGGAGCTTTTCTACAATAATTTTCAAGGACTGCATGAAGAAGACTCATTAATTTAACTCCACATCCACTATACAGAGAATTTAAAAAAAATACAGCATATATATAGCATATGTTCTACTGGAGCATAAATACATTAAATATGTATTTTCCCTCTCTTCTAGCAAGAGAGGACCAGAACGATACCTAAAGATACCTTGATCTGAGATGCTCCAGTGATGAGCTCCCCAAGAGATCTGGTACCCTTGTAGACAATTGAGAAAGGTGATGGAGTAGTTCCATTTTCCAGAAAAGCGGTATGGCTAGACATTTTGGGGCCAGGGTCTGGGAGGAGAAACAAATAACATCATGGGAGGAGGCTTGAGGAAGAGAAGGTGCTCTGGGTCTATGAGACAGTGAAAGCTGAGCCCACCTGATTTGAGTTCTAGGGCTGGCTTTCAGACCAGGAATTGGGGGAGGATGGGAGCAGAAAGAGAGTGCTGTGATAATGGGCATCCTGCCACCTGGCACTGTGTTCTTAGCTTGTCTCTCCTGCCTGCTAGGGCTCTGCTCCCAGGGCTCTGAGGAGCCCTTGCAGGCAGTGATACCCACTAACTCAGCTAGGGAGGGGCGCTCAAGTGACCATACTTTGAAGAGAAGATGAAGCATGAAAGTGTCCCCTGGGAATGTGGGTGAGTCAGAAAGGCTGGTCCTCTCCTTAACGTAAGGCTTCCTTGTGGCACAGGAAATGGCCGTTGTTAGTCATTGAGATAAAGACCAGTAGACTTTCCTAGGAGCTTTTCACATAGGAAAGTCTCATCTGTTTGGGGTGGATTCTGGGTGGTCCTGCCTGGTGGGGAACAGGGGACAGGAGACGGGGGCGGAAGAGCAGTCAAGGATACCAAAATAAATTTACTTGTCACGCGGGGATTATTGCTTACTCATCTGCTGAAATCTGGATGGGTCCCATCATTGTTCCTGCTTCTCCTGGTTTGATAGAACTCCCCCAGGGCACATTTAAAAATACGGAAATCAGGTGCATTATCCTTTATGCTTGGTTTCATAAAAATTAATTATGGGAAAAATATATGCTGTGATGTGCTCTTTTTATCCTACTGAGAGAGGAATCTTTGTAGTACTTTCTCTTGTGAATAGAACTCAATAATTCTCCTTTGTGTAGTAAAATGGTATTATAGTCATGCTCGATCGTGGCATTGCATGTAATTACAAGCCTGTTGAGTTCTGCATTTAAGCCCAGTTTGGGGGGATGTAGAGCTCAGCTTTTTTCAATCACACAGGATTAAACTTGGTATTCAAGTTTTTGTATAAAGCTGGTGCTGGCTGGTTAATGCGCATTTTGACAACCAGTATGAAGAAAAATTAATTCCATCCAGGGTACTTAGCCAGCAAGCACTGGTGGTGGACTAGGGTTGTGGAAAAGATAGTGTCCTTTCTGATTCAGGTCTCAGGCCTGATTGGTTCGGATTCATGTTGAATATTGCCTCTTACTTGTATCTCTACTTTTTTTCACCTGTGAGTTTGGATTACCAAGATGTGAGCCAAGATATCTTGTCCAGCCTTGAAATTAAGTGCCAACTGACATGTCTAAAATTTATGGGCAACTGATGAAGTACAATGGATTTATAAGAAGCTACCTCTGGGCTTTATCTGATGAAGCAACTGAATACTGTTGAAATAACTGTTTTATTTATAGTCCATTAAGTTTCTAATGGGCAAACTTCCAAACTGGGGTTGGTAGTACCTGGGACTAGAGGTCAATAACATCCTTGACATGTGACTGTTTTTCCCTGGGGTCCAAGGTAGTACACATGTACACATGCTCACTGGTCTAACCAGATCTTCCTCCTCTATGACTCTGTGATGGGTCAGCTCTTATGGAGCTGGGTAGGTGTCTTCACGTAAGATCTCTTGGTAAAGCTGATCTCTGGGTTTCTCTGGAGTTCTTAGTTCTGAATGTTGTCCCTTATGCTGAATTTCTAGACATACTATTCTACCCAGAAGGGCTGAGATTTGGGAAAAGATGGAGAAGGATAAGAATCTTCAGGATTTATGTAACAGTGGTGAAGTTGGAGACTGCCCTTCTCTTGTATAATTTCCCTGGGGCTATTGTAAACTCTTCTTGCCTCTGCAAAGTCAGCCATGTGTTGTAGACCTGTCCTGACCTACGATTCCAAACATGTAATTATGACTTATGTTCATAATAATAATAAGTAGGATAAAAGCTGTCATGTAGTGAAGCAGTGGCCATGTGCCAACTCTAGAACTAGTGGTTTCACATACATTATTTCATGTAATTTTTAGAACAACAGCCCAGTAAGTAGGAATTATTTCCCACCTCTTATAGATAAATAGCCCAAGGCTCTGAGAGATTTGGTAACTTGCCCCAGTTTACTTAGCCTACCTCTGTCCAGTACCAAAGCCCACAGTCTATCTTCACCATCACATGACCTCCCAAAGACACACAATGGTCTCATTTGGCCACTGCATTTTCTAAAATGAGATCTGGGTAAGGGTTTCATGTGCTCCAGCTTTGTATGCAAAGTTCATATTTCCTTTAAAATTCCTCTGCTCAGTCTCTAGTCAAGGTTATCTTGGACACAGAAAGTTCTTCAAATATTCAGACCACCTGTCACCCATGGAATGTTCTGAACCTTCACAGTCTCTGCAGTGTCCTACTCTTGCATGAAAATAACTTTATCTGGCTTATAATTAGAAGTGAAATAATTTTAAATGGCTTCCACACTGCTCAGCTTTCAAAGAGGTTCCAGTTACATATAACTTCACATAAACAGATAATCAGAGGCCAGGGCTGGAGAGCACAGTTCCTGCCTCCTAATTGGCATGAAGCAGGGACATCTGCTCTGCATGAAGCCTGGGTCAGGCTGTCTCTCTCATCTGTGACCTCCTGCGGTTGGGAGGGACAGGCCCCAGATTGCATAAAGATTTCACAGGGGCATTGAAAAATGGGATGGAATCAACTTGAACAGAAAATCTAATTGGTTTGACTCCTTCCTTAACCATCAGTAATCATTTTGGGATTGATAGCCCATCTTATAAAATCAATGTTTGCCTTCCAGAGGTAAAATTTCTTGCTTCAGTTGCAAGTTCAAACAATTTCACTTATAAGGCTTTGGCAGAGATGAATCTGATATGATTCTAACTGCTCTTATTTAAGATGAGTTTTTCAAATTGGAGGATATGTAACACCACATTTGTTCAATAGGTTTCATCTCACCCTTCCCCTCTATCTCCTTCACACACACACACACACACACACACACACACACACACACACAGACTTTATTATTATTATTATTATTATTAAATTAAAAAACTGGATGGGGGTTTTGGGGGTGGGAAAATTGTGCAAGATACAGGGCCTGGGGCTGCGATTTCTCTTGAAACTGTCATTGGTTTTCTGGAAGTCCAGTTATTCCAAAGGTACCTAGAATGCAAAGGTCCTGAGATAGCTTACCTCAGAAATTATTGATTTTCTGAGTAAGTCTCCTTAGAGCTGAAAGCTCCTTTGCATAGGTCTAGGAGCACGGTATGTGCTGGGGAGAGAGGCAGACAGGATTCTTTTAAAACTTTCACCTAGGGTTTTAGCAACCCCTGCTCATGGCATTTCTCTCTGTTCTTAGTAAGTCTAAATTCTTTTTTTTTAAATGTTTATTTATTTTTGAGAGAGAAAACATGAACAAGGTGGGGGCAGAGAGAGAAGGGGATAGAGGATCCCAAGTGGGCTCTGCATTGACAGCAGAGACCCCAATGTGGGACTAGAACTCACAAACCGTGAGACCGTGACCTAGCTGAAGTCGGACACTCAACTGAGTGAGCCACCCAGACACCCCTCAGCAAGTCTAAATTCCATTCATTCTTTGTGTGATGGTTTGGGGTCATATCTTCTCCATAGATTCTTTCTGCCAAGTCCAGTCTTCATTGATTCTGTTAATTAGTTAATGTCATATATTTTAATTTGATACTGGACCGAGCAGCTATTCATGCAAGGTGTTGGTCTAGACATGCTTTGTGAGGGCTGCAGAGATAAACCGAATTTCGATCCTTCCCTGAAGAGTTTATAGTCTACCAAGTTAGTACAGCAGGGGATGGATAGGGACACAAGTAACCAGGCAGTTATTATATGGTACACTAAAGTAGAAAATGATACAATGCAAAGAAAGAGGATATGGGGAAATTCCCCAAAGGACTCCCTCCCTTCTGAAAGGGTTTTCTCCAGTTTGAGTGTTCCTTGAGATACATGATGTTCACTTGAGCCAGGAGAAGTCTGATTTGGATTTCTATTTGTATTTATTTCCTAGTCACTGGGAAGAAGGCCTTCAAGGCAAATGGACAGCAGGTGTAAAACAGGATGGGGGATTTGGTAAGCCTGACCTGGAATGAAAGGTAAGGCAGGAGTCCAGTGGTGCTTATGGCATCCAGCTCAAGAAGATGTAAGAACCAGCAAGCAGGGGGATCAGTCAGAGAGGCTGGTGAGCTTCCATAAAGCCTGTGACTTGCCTCACATTTGTTATATTTGTTACTTCTTCCTCTCCAAGGTTTTCCTTCTGGGGACTTAGGGATTGAGGGTAAAACCCTTTAGTGAGTGGGCTCTGTGTCTCTGTCTCTAGGAGCAGGGAGGAAGGAGAACCTGAGGAGGCTGGGCCAGGAAACAGAGAAGTGTGAGAGTCCACCAGGTAGGAAGAGAATCAGGAGAGAAGGTGAGCAGGGAAGGCCTGGCACCAGTTGGGCAGGAATATGACTTGGTCTCAGCATAGGAAAGCTTCTGGGGTCCCCAACACAAGTAGGAGTGAGTGACAGAGGTTCTGGGGTCAGAGAATTGCTCTTGGCTTCAGGGATTGAGGCCCTACGGAGGAGGTTGAATGTCACTTGAGCCCTGAAAGAAAATCCAGATCTGGCACATGAATTTTAAGGAAAAGAAAGAGCGAAGGGCAAGGAAGAATGTGGAGAGGATGTGAAATAGAGTCACTGGGTTTGATTGGGCAAGAAGGGAAGGAGTGAAGGTTAGAATGGAAAGGTAGATTGGGGCCAGATCGTAATAGCTAAGGAGACTGGGCAATGGGGGAGGGTCATGGAAGGCTCTGGGAGGGTGTAGAGCTGTGCACTAGGGAGCTCGATCTGGCAGCCATGTGGAAAGAGAGGTCTATGGGGAGGGAGATCAGGAAGCTGCTGTTGTGAGCTAGGAGAGACTGAGGTAATGGGGTCTGTATCAGGCAGGGTTAATTTCCTCTGCTTGTATCAGTAGCTTTCACAAGTTAGGAGCTTATTTCTCTCTCATATAAAAGAAGTGGTGGTAAGCAGTCAAGAACTGATGTGTAGTCTCCATAGCTATCAGGGACCCAGTCTTCTTTAGCTATTTGTCATTCCTAGAGAGATGCTATTGTACACCAAGCCCGCAGCAAAATGGGAAAGGTGTAGAGGAACATGCCCTTTTAAGGAAACACTTTTACTTATTTCTCATTGGTTAGAACTTGTCACATGGCCACACCTAATTAGAGAGGAGTCTGGGAGGTGGAGTTTTTAGCTGGGTGTCCTTATGTCTGGCTAACACTGAGGGTTCTTTTGTTAAGGAGAAAGTGGGGGAAGGAAGAGAGGGGAAGGCAACTGGTAGACTCTGCCTCAGAGCCTGGATTGAAGTGGTGGCAGAGGGAATGGAGAGGAAAGGGAAAATGTGTGAGATGCTTAGTGACATAATGACTGGGCTTAACCACCGATTAGAAATGGCATGGGGGTGCCTGGGTGGCTCAGTCAGTCAAGCATCCGGCTCTTGGTATTGGCTCAGGTCATGATCTCATGGTTCATGAGTTGGAGCCTTGTGTTGGGTTCTGCATTGACAGTGTGGAGTCTGCTTGGAATTCCTTCTCTCCTTCTCTCTCTCTGCCCCTCCTCCATTCTCTCTTTCTCTCAAAATAAATAAACTTCAAAAAAAAAAAAAAAAGAGATGGCATGAAAAGAAGAGACATTTGGAGCCTGAGTAAAGGAGAAGTGGTGGAAATAAGAGTTAAATGTGCCAGGCACTGTTCTACGTGCTTTCACATGGATTTTACATTGATTCCTTAAAACAACCCGATGAGATAAGTTTTAGTGTTATTATCTCTATTTTGCAGATGAAGAAAATGGGGCACAGGGAAGGGAAGTTGCTTGCCCAAAGTGATACTGACAGTAGCAGTACCAGAATTGGAACCCAGCCAGCTCGTTCCAGAGCCTGTGCCCTTGACCACTACGCTTGAAGTGGCAAAAGTAAAGAGAGACACAGGAATACATAGATTCATATGCTCATACCATGTCTTTTCTCTACATTGTTTCCTCTTTCCCTTGAGGATATTTCACTCCTGTGGTGCTCAGTGATAGGTGGTAAAGAAAATGTGTTGAATGAATTTCACAGGTAAGCTTGGAAGCATACTGAAAATGCTGACAACCTGTCCCTTGTTTTGGTCATTGACAATTTCAAGCCTTGGCCAGGGATGGGCACTGAGCGCTGGCCATATGCCTTCTGGGGGCTGGGAGTGGTTCTGGGGGCTGTACCCTGGTAGATCTCCCAGGCTTTCAGGAAGTAGACTGCCCAGAGCCTATGTTACCAAGTTCAAATGGGGCAAAAGGGGAAGGAAAAGCCAAAGTGGGGCCCAGAGCCTTGAGTAGCTCATGCCTGACAGATTCAAAACAGGGAGATTTGAGTATGGTGTCTGGGGGTGGGGGGGAGGCAGTAAGCAGCTCTGTGCTCCAAGGGCTTGGGGATATAGCTCTAGAAAGGACAGAAGGGTTTTGTTTTGAGTCCAAATACAACTTGGAAACAATATTCTCTGTCTCCTGTTGCTGCTTTGCAGAAAGCATGACTGAGGCCAAGTCTATGCTGGGGCTATAGACCAAGAGTGGAGTAATGTCTGCAGAGAGAAGGGCAATTAGCAAATTCCTTAATTAGAGCTGGGTTCCTATTTCTCCAGTCAATTCTAATCACTTGCTAAGTTTTACCTTGGCTCCTTTGGCCTGCAGTGTGCATTCATAGAGTTCAGAAAATCAGGGCCTCCTGATCTTGGATAAAGTAAGTAAGACCCGGTTTCCCCTTCTATAAATATATTATCACAGAAAACTTATTTTCTGAGACTATCAGGGTCCATAGAATTAATACATGAAAATGTTGGCATGATCTCAGGTGTATTTATTACGTTAGTGATAACGATGCCTTATTAGTCATTAATGCCTGCTAGTAAATGATTCTGCGCTTAAATTTCATGCTTCATTGAATTCCACTGACTTCCATTTCTCACTGAGGTGCTGTTCTGCACTGACACCTGTAATCAAAGCCTGGAGATTTACTTAGGTACCAAAAGATTAATCTTGACAAAATTCATGAAGTTTCTAATTTTTTCCTGTTCACTGGGCATTAGCCATCATCCTTGGGATGTGACCTCCTTCTCTCATTCTGATGGAAATTTGTATTTAACTATATGTTTAGAAAATATCTTGTGGACAAGATGCAGGATGTTGACTGTGGAAAAAGTGCTTTCTTTGAACAAAAATTTCACACTGGAATGAACCTCGGTATCTATATCATCTATATCTATATCTATATCTAATCCATATCTATATCTATAGTTTGGATATATAGTGCCTCCAGTTTATTTTATTTTTTAAAAAATATTTATTTTTGAGAGAGAGAGAACATTAGTGGGGGAGGTGCAGAGAAAGAGGGGCACAGAAGATCCAAAGTGGGCTGCATGCTGACAGCAGAGAGCCTAATGTGGGGCTCGAACTCACAAACCATGAGATCATGACCTGAGCCAAAGTTGGACACTCAACTGACTGAGACACCCAGGTGCCCCACATAGTGCCTCTGTTTTAGGTTGTTACTGAATACTTCCATCTTCCATTCCTCATTTCCTTCTTTCTCTGCAACCAAGATCTAATTGCAAGACAGCACACACATCTGTAGTTATTCTGTTCTAAAAACACAGAGGAATAAGATGTAGTTCCGTCCTCAGTAAGCTCACCCCCCAGGACAGAAGACACACTCAAAAAATGAATAATTATAATATGGTGAGACAAACACCATTAAATAAATAGATACGGGGTACAGGGCAAATGGGGAAGAAGCAAATGCGTCTTGGTATTTTAACAGGAAGAAAATGCATTTTGGCATTATCCCCATCTACATATGCAACCCCAGAACTCATTCATCACTCAGTAAAACTGACTCTCCTTGCTTGCATATAATGTTAATTTAACAATCCTTTTAATTTCAGAGATTGAGAAGTAATTGGATTTTTATTAGTTGAGTCTCTTCTTTCATCTCATCGTACTTCTTAATCCCTCATTTATGTATTTATAATGCAAAACACATTAGGTCATCCCTGCTGCCTCTATTGTCTCTGATGATCTTTGTATGTGCTGTTTCTGTTTTTTCATTATAAATCTTTAATGTGCATACCTGTGTTCCTTTCTTTAAAATCCAACCTTGCTCCATCGGATTTGCAAAAACCTGAAAGCTTGACAATACACTTGTTGGTAAGGCTATGAGGAAACAGGTATTCTCATACATTATTGGTGGGGATGAATATTCCTATGGAGGGACATTTGGAAATATGCACCCAAACTATTTAGCTCCAGCAATCCAACTTCTAGAATTTATCCTGGCATACTTCCAGCAATATGAAAATACAAATATATAAGTTTATTCACTTATAAACGTAAATATTTGTATTTGTAGTATTATTATAATTATATTTTACAAGTATTATATGATACAAACATCACAATATGGTATTTGTAATCACAAAGACGTTGCAAACCACCTCAGTGTCCAAACAGAAAATTGAAAAAGCTGTGGTGCTCACATACAGTGGAGTGCTTTGTACTTGTAAACGAGAAAGAGGAAAATCTTTATGAGCAGATATGGAGTGATTTCTAGGAGATTTTGTTCATTGAAAAAAACAAAATGCAAAAGAACGTGTATATAGTATATATACATAACATCACATATACACGTAACATATATAGTATGCTACCTTTTGTATAAGAAAGCAGGAATATCGAAAAACATATATATTTGTTTATTTTTACAAAAGAAAGCCAGGAAAGATAAATCAGGAAACATTTAAGTTGGTCACCTGCAAGAGGTGGGGGTAGGGCAGAAGAGAGATGGAGGGAGTGTCACCTCGGAGTGTCACCTTTTTGCATAGCTTTGACCTTCGGAAGCGTGTTAATGTTCTATATCCAAAAGTAAAATTAATAAGGATGGGAAAGGGAAAAATCCCTAAAACTTAAAGCAAACTGAAAAAAATCACCAAATTATATTTCGGATAAACACCACAATCATACTGAGGAGAGAGAGAGAGAGAGAGAGAGAGAGAGAGAGAGAGAAAAGACTAATCCAAGTTACTTATGAACACTATTTGACTATATACCTTGTTTTATGAAGAGGCAGGTGGGGGAATTCACACAAATCCTGAAATCTTTTTAGTAGGCTTATTTTTTGCAGCGGTAGGGAAAAGCAATTCTGAAACAATTTTATATGTGTAATAGGATTGAGCCAATGGATAAATGTATTGTTGAGAGCCAGGGTTCTTACTAGGAAAGAAGGGACATAATATGGAATAGGAGAACCAAAAAAAACCTTTTTGGGATGGATTGAAATTAGGTCTATTAGTGTGTACCATATTTCTAAAACATATGTGTGTGTGCATGTGTGTGTATGCATGTATATGCATGAGTGAATGTATACTTGTATGTATAAATGTATATACACACATATGTTACCTAGCTTTGTCTGCTTTTCAGCAGGGGGTAAGAAGATATAACACTTCAGTTACACTGAGTATGCCTGGTGTCCATATTGATCTCTACTATCATTCCCCACTGAAAGGAGCCAGGGCTTCTGGGAGAATCAGCTGATTCCAGGGCTGGGGCAGGGTAAGTGCTAAATGAGCCTGGAACATTTTATTATGCTAGAAATTAAGAAAGTGCTCAAGAAGAGATGGAAACACACCACAAGGACACAGGATCCAGCTTGAAAGGACTCCTACTGGTTAAATCTGAGACAATTTGAATAACAAAATAATGAAGTACTATCATGAGTCATTAACCTTTAAAAATAGGAATTCGTGAGTCCATACCAATAACAAATGGATACAGTAGTAATAAACGTATGGGGGAGAAGGGAGGGCTCTTGCTAATAATGAAATGCTGAATGCCAACTGATGAGTCGGGAGAAGGTCCTAAAGTTGGAAAGTTAGCGTCTTGGAACCGTTATGGTAAAGATTCGATCAAGCGAGAATTATCGATGCATGCTAAATTTAGGGGGAAATTTATATTAGGAGCGGGATATCTGTATGGTCTTAAACTGTCTCCCACAGACTGACTTCTAGTTCCATGGGAGAAAATAGCAATTATGTGGTGGAGACATTCGACGTCTTGACTGATCAAAATTTCCATCAGCCATGAAGATGGACATCATGCGCCTCTACATGTGATGTTCCGGAAGGGTACAAGCATCTATTCTTGCCAAGAATGTATGACCTGAATCATGAGGAAACAGTAAACAAACTCCAAATGAGAAGCAGTCTATTAAAAATGCGAGAGAGGGGAACTAAACACGTTGTTGCTGTGGGGCACCTGGGTGGCTCAGGCTGTTGAGTGTCATCTGACTCTTGATTTCGGCTCAGGTCATGATCCCAGGGTCATGGGATCAAGCCCTGAGTTGGGCTCCATGAGGGTGGAGCCTGCTTGAGATTCTCTCTCTCTCTCTCTCTCTCTCTCTCTCTCTCTCTCTCTCTCTAACCCCCCTTCTCCCACTCATATGCTCTCTCTCTCTCAGAAATAATCAATCAATCAATCAATCAATATTATTGTTGTTGTTGTGGATGATCAAGAAAGGCTCTGGAAGTGTTCTGGATTAAAGAAGGATAAGAAACAAGAGATCTAAATGCAATCCTTGACTCTGGACCGGATTCCATACGGGAGGGAGAATGCTGTAAGGAAATTATTGGATCAGTTGACAAAAAATGGGATATGAGCAGTAGATTAAAGTATGTTCCAATGTTGAATTTACTAAAGATGATAACCATCCTATAGTTATGTAACAGAATATCTTTGTTCATAAGAAATACAATAAATATATTTAGGGGTAAGTGGCCATGACTTATGTAACTTTCCCTAAAAATGATTCAAAGGAAAAAAAAGGAAAAAAAATATATAGAGAGGGTGGAGGAGAGAGAGAGAGAGAGAGAGAGAGAGAGAGAGAGACTGATCCAGATTAAAAAAATTCAGATTTTTTTTTACTATTTTCATTCTTGTAACTTTTCTCTAAGTTTAAAGTTATTTCCATGTAAAAAGTTAAAAAATTCAGCATTGCATATTTGGTGCAAGAACATTTGTCTCCCTACAATTCTGTTCATTGATTTTGGTTCTGGGGACCATGTTGATGTCTGACCACTTGTTAGAATATATAATGTCAGTAGTTAAGGAAAAAACCCCACTGTTTTGGGGGTAGTGAAGCCTTTCTTTGCTAATGAAATCTTATATGGAACGTCAAGCCATAGAAGGGATGAAAGAATGGTTGCTCTGATGAGTGTACTTGTTGGGGGGAGTTCTAGAGTCCTGTCTACTTCACCTCCCCCTTCCAGGTGGGCACCCCCGAGGCTTCTCATCGGCATGGAATTTGACAACCACTGCTCTTAGGGAAACTGGGCATGGTCCAACTGATCTCAGTATCCACTGACTGAGAATGACAGTCTTATAATAGAGTGAGAACTTTGGGATTACTTAAGAGCAGCTGTCCTAGTGTGTGCTCTCAGTGATAAATGATCAGTTCCTTTCTAGCCTCTCCGGTCCTTGGCCTGTAGTTCACAGTTAACAGGTATTCAGCGGCAAGGTCCTCTATGTCAAGCCCAATGTGAGTTTGTTTCAAAGAATGGAGTTGTTTCCGAAGAAGTGTGTATAGATAAGACTTGTGTAAATAGAATCGCATTTTCTCATAGCTGCTTCATGGTTGTTTGGAATTCATTTTCAAATGGCTGGGGTGCCTCCCAGATGGGATTTATGTTTATCCAACCATCTTCTTCCTTTCCTTTGCTTGCAGGTAGTTACGAGTCTTTAACACATTTGGTGGAGAAGAACTTGGCATTTAAAGAAATCTTTGGCAAATCCTCTTGTACAACAGTGATTTAACACCCCCAAGTTAACTGCTGTGAAAGTTGAAACCTCCATATATTTATACCTATTTTAAAACTCAAACCTGAGTCAACAAAAATTTAAGAGAATTATTTATTCAGCAAGCCTTGGAAAAATCATACATAACACATTTATTTTAAGAAGACGTGGTCATTTTAATGATGTGCCTCAAGTCTTGAAGGCTTTTTGGAGGGCCCGAGACCCTAGCTACTACCTGTCCCGTTGTTCTTTTCATGAGAGGACAAGTCACCTCTACACTGAACTGGGTAAAGCTGATGACAGAGATTTCATCTCTGGTGACAATTTCTGTTGATTGGTAGTGACTTTCTGGAGTCCTACATTGAGAGGGATTCTGGGGCAGCCTTTGGGCTTGGTGAGAATGAGTTCCATAGACCATTTGTGATGTCTGCTTGGAGTATGGAATAGGGGAAGTTATCCAGATGTAGGCAATATATATGATGCTCCTGGCCTAAAAGTACCTCCCAGGGGCTCTGTTTGGTTGGAAAGAACATGTTTCCCCATTGGACATGAGCACTGCTTTGTCACTAATCCGGGAACCTTGGTTTTAGAGCCTCAGATTAGATACTGGAGGACCTGGAAGGCCTTCCCTGAAGGTTTGAAGGGATTTTCCTGCACATCAATGGCACTCAACACCACAAACGAATTCTTAGTGGATGGGATGGTGAAAGGCTAATAAAGTCCCCCTGTATCTGGGTTCAACTGGTTGGCATGTCTGTCCTGAAATTTTAGAATCCTAGTGTTTTTTTTTTTAAGATTTCCAAACCCTAACATTCTTTGTTCAGTGCAAAACATATTGATGTCACCTTGTAATTTAAGTGACATGAAAAGGTGACCCTGGCAAAGCCCAACCTCTCTCAAAGCCTTCCTCGATACTGAGGCTTAAGAAGCAGAACAGAATTTAGAGACAATTCCTCTGTGAAGCTGTACCCTGATCCTCACAGATGGGTGGAGAATTCCCTGCCTTTAATCTCTGAGCGTTTTGTGCCTTTTAGGTTAGCTAGGTAGTGCAACTTGAAAGACTTGCCACTGATAGTCCCCTCATCCATTAGTTCAAGGAC
This sequence comes from Cryptoprocta ferox, assembly GCA_028646485.1. Classification (NCBI taxonomy): domain Eukaryota; kingdom Metazoa; phylum Chordata; class Mammalia; order Carnivora; family Eupleridae; genus Cryptoprocta; species Cryptoprocta ferox. The sequence continues at coordinate 89,638,431 of CM053578.1, forward strand.
TTTTTTTTAAAAATTTTAAATGTTCATTTACTTATTTTGAGAGAGAGAGAGATGGAGAGAGAGAGAGAGAGAGAGCGAGAGAGAGCATGAGTGAGCAGAGAGGGAAGGAGAGAGAATCGCAAGCAGGCTCCGTGGGGCTCGATCTCACAAATGGTGAGATCATGACCTGAGTGGACATCAAGAGTCCCCCGCTTAACTGACTGAGTCACCCAAGTGCCTGGATAAGAACCTTTCAACAAACCTTGAATCAGTAAACATTTTTGAAGAGCAATTATTATGTCTTGCTTTTCTTTGTTTTCTCACAGTTCCCAGCAGTGTTGAACACTAGGACCCCAATATGTGTTTGCATAGTGAATTGTTTCCAAAAAGACTTGCTTTTGGACTTATTTTTCAGGGTAAGAACAAAAGGGCTTGGCGGAGCCCTTTTGTTCTTACCCTGATGTGAATCCAGGCGATTTGGAAAGAACTGTGTCTTCTCCCTTGCGTTGTGTCTTTCCCCCATTCCCCCCTCCAGGTGTTCGGTTTGGGCTTATTTTTGCAAATCCGCAAAGACAACTTCCTGAAGCCCCCAGGCTGGAGGGGCTCTTACTGGGAGGCAGGGAATTAAAGGCAGTACTCAGAAGGATTCAGTGCGTGTTTTATTCACAAACAGCCCCAAATAAGGAAGACTTTGTGTGAATGTTGTCATATTTCCCAAGAACACATGCTGGAATTAGCCCCTGCGACCCTCCCTTCCCTGAAGCAGAAAACAGCTCCCCATTTATGCGATCCTTTCCGGTCAGACGCTGTTTACAGTGACGCTTGGTCAGACTCTGTTTACAGTGACACTCTTCTGGGTATTTCCAACTCGGGGCCAGACCAATAAACAAGAGCTCAGGGGCAGAAATACCTCCACCCAAAGAAGTCCTGGGTGGAGGAGGGTCCTCAGATAGGAGCAAGAATAGGTGCGGACAATTGCACAAGTGAGAGTTTTAGGGCAACACTGCTTGCTTTCCAGTACAAGGACTCACATTCCTATTTCCCAAATCCTGTAAAACGTCTCTTCCCGGCCTCCCTTTCTACTGCGTCTTCCCCCCGCTTCGCCGAGGAATCTGAAGATCTTTTAATTAAAAAGTTGAAACTAGAAAGAACAAATGACATGGATTAATACGCTTTCTTTCTTCAATTAAAAGGAACGGAAAACACATTAATAATAATTTCAGTTTCAGAGCATTTTCATGGGATTCTTCTTGAACCTACTGTCCCAGTTTTGTTCCAGACAGGTGGGTCGTCTTGACGTGACCATGGGATGAGATACTTGCAAGAGTCCAAGAGAATGATTTTATTGTTTATGAGAGATGGAGACAAAACCTGGGGCATGTAATTATTTTGAGTCCAGATAACTTTTTTTTTTTAAAGGTCTGGAAGTTTTTTTTTTTTCTTTCTTTCTTTCTTTCTTTCTTTCTTTCTTTCTTTCTTTCTTTCTTTCTTTCTTTTTTCTTTCTTTCTTTCTGTTTATTTTTGAGAGAGGGCACAAGTGAGAAAGAGGCAGAGAGAGAGAGAGAGAGAGAGAGAGACAGAGAATCCCATGAGAGGCAGAGACGGGCAGGGGGAGAATCCCATGCAGGCTCTGCACCATCAGTGTGGGGCCCGAAGTGGGGGCTTGAGCTCACCTGATGCAGGGCTCGAACTCACGAACCGTGAGATCATGACCTGAGCTGAAGTCAGATGCTTGACTGACAGAGCCACCCAGGCACCGCTGAATCCATATAACTTAACTATAATAACTGACTGGACCCTGGAGTCTGACAGCTACTTTAGAGCTTCTGTATGGAACTGTACCTTCGACACCTCTGCCTGGCCCTGCAAACTCCCTTCCTGTCTCTTTCTCCTTCCTTCACCTTGGACTTGCCTGGCCCTTTGCCCTTCCACCTCAGGGTTACCTCTGGGTGCTGGTCCCTCTCCAGGGAGCAGGCTCCCCTCCCAGCCTCTGCAGGCACTCTAATTGAGGGTGGCCAATAATATGAGCCTGAGTGGCTCAGTCGGTTAAGCATCTGACTTCGGCTCAGGTCATGATCTCGCAGTTTGTGAATTCGAGCCCCGCATTGAGCTCTGTGCTGACAAGCTCGGAGCCTGGACCCTGTTTCGGATTCTGTGTCTCCCCCCCCTCTCTGCCCCTCCCCTGCTCGCACTCTGTGTCTCTCTCATTGTCTTTCTCTCTCAAAAATAAAATAAACATTAAAAACTACGTTTCTTATTGTTTTTCATTTTAGCCTCCTTTTCACTTTCTTCAAAGTGTTCGTCAAAATTTACAATCATTTTATGTGTTAGTTTACTTGTTTCTGGAATGTAACATCTTTGAAGGCAGGGACTCTGTCTTCCTGCTTCAGCAGTGTTACCGGTCACGAAACTCGTGGAAGACGTCAGCTTGTGAACCTCGGAAGGTCCCTAAGTGGAAGTGGCAGGAACATGACACCCGGGCTGTTGTGCCAGGGGCCAGGCTGGCGAGGACAGGAGCTTCTCTCAACAGTCTTCCTGCCCCTGTGGCCAGCCAGGCCAGGTCAGGGGGTGTGAGGGGGGAGAACCTCTGAGAAGAAAAGTTAAGCTCCTTCTGATCCTGGGTGCTCTCTGATTATTTTAGTGGTGAGGTCGAGAAAGTCAGCTCAAGTGTGGCCTTGAGGTTGTGTCTTTTCTGGCAAAAGGTGAGGCTGTGGGTCATAGTTACCACATTCCAATATTAGATATGTGGCTTGGAGTTTTTCCTGGAAAAATGTGGCCTTTTAACAGCAGACATTCAGTAAGCCACAAAGGTATCTTCTCAGCCAGATATGGTGCTGGAGTCGGGAGGCATAGGGATGAAGCGGACAAGTGACTCAGTGTCCGGAGAGGAGACTTGACATGTCAACAATTATAACACAGAGTGACAAGTGTTGTCACGGAGGTGTAGGTGCTCCTCAGGGAGGGCAAAAGGGCAGTGGGGGTGTGTGTGTGTGGAGGTGTGTGGGGGAGGCTTTCCAGAAGGGTCAGCCTTAGCCTGCTGCCTCCTTGCTGGCTCCTTAAGAGAGGATTTGGTGACCTCTGCTGGGGGCTGAGACCTCTGGTCTGAACGGAGCCAATTGGTGCAGGGAGAGGGGAGATTTGTACAGAACCAAGAAGGCTTTCTAAAGTAAAATATTGGTTTTAGGAGATAAAGCTTGAAGGAGTCTTGATAAAAAGTGGAGGGACTTAGACCCAAAAGCAGCTAGAAAATACTTTCTGGAAAAGGCCAGGGAGTGGAGAAGCCTGGCGGGATAGGGATGGGGAAATGAGAGCCAAGAGTAGCCCCTGGGAAGGTAAGTGGAAGTAGAGTCCTAGCCAAGTGGCTGAATGGTTGGCTGGGGATCTGCACTGAGAAATTCCACCTCTAGAAATTTATTCTTGGGAAGTGATCAGATACACGTGCAAAGATATCTACTCCTTCATTGATGGTAAACACTAGAGCAGCTAAACACAGGTATCGAATAAATAATTTATAGTATACCCAGTATGCATCATTAAAAATGATGGTTTTGGGGGGCACCTGGGTGGCTCAGTCGGTTGAGCATCTGGCTCTTGGTTTCAGCTCAGGTCACGATTTCACCATTCATGGGTTTGAGCCCCTCATTGGACTCTGTTGATGGTTTGGAGTCTGCTTGGGGTTCTCTCTCTCCCTCTCTCTCCCTTCCCCTCCCTGCCTCGCTCACTCTCTCTCTCTCTCTCTCTCTCAAAATTAATAAACTTCAAAACATGATAGTGTAGTTTTATTATTTTTATATCGGGATGGAAAGACATTCAAGAGATATTGATAAGTAACAAGACGAGATTACAAAACAACATTAAAAACATGTAAAACACTGGCAGGAAATACAAAATGCTCACAGCAGTGGAGATTAAGAACAATTGTTTATTTTTTGCTTTACACTTTTATGTGGTTTCCCCCCCCACAATGAGCAGCCATTAAATTTACAACCAGAAAATCAGTAAAGTTATTTCCATTTTGAAAGGAAAAATCCACAGGGTTTTAAGAGAGATGATTAGGGCTAGAATCCCAATTGAGTAAGTAACTGCTAGAAAATGCTGCATTACTCATTCATGATTTTCCAAGGAGATCCTCTTGGTAGGTAGGGGCTCTGGATCTTGAGGTTTTGACACAGGGCAGAGAGATGGATTTTTCTTTGGGTTTGCTCCCCAGTACTGACCTAGGGGTGGGGATGTGCTCCCCTTTTAATGCTCTATGATAGGCATAAGAATAGGAGCCACCTTCCCATGCTCCCCGTGTGATTCTTCACGCTCGCTGTAGGTTAGACTCACTGGGGACCTGGAAATAATACTGGTGCCCAGACCCCACCCCTCAGACCAATTAAAGCCGAATATCTCGTGCTGAGGCCCAGGCAACAGGCTCAGGTGATGTTCTTCTGCAACCAGGGTCCAGAACACCCTGGTTAGTGGATAAGGAATGAAGAATAAGGAGTAGCATAAATTTGGACCAGTGTTTTGGAGGCATGCCAGCGCCAAGTATTGATCTTTGGAAAACAGATTCCTTGGTCAAATACTTCTGTCCCTCCTTCTAGGAAAGTCTTGAAGCACAAGAGCAAAAAAGGGCTCTTGGAAGTTCCAAGGTAAAAACATCTGTTTGATTTATTTCAGCTGGCATTGCCAGTTGTATCTGACCGTGGAAACTTGTGTCTTGGATGACCCTTCATCTTGGGTTACAGTGGGCTGGCAGCGGTAGCCTGGAGTCTTCTTGCATGCCACATAGTTTGACCACCCTGTCGGCACACTTCTCCACTGTGTCCCTGGAACACTGGTAAGACCAAAGTGGATCTTTGGACATATAGCTGTATGAAGCTGGAACTTTGGGGTAAGCCTATTTCCTCCTGGAGCACTTGACCTGGGACTATGGAGGGGGGATACCCAGGCTACAGAGTCAGGTGCGTACAGGAGGAAAATGGGGTCGAAAGAGGTTGATTGCTTTAGTTCAAATCACAAAGCTGGGCAGGAGCCTGAAAGGGACTAAAATCCAGACTTTCTGCTTCTCCCCCCTTTCCCCCACCAACTTAAAGGCATTACCTCAGGCATTTTATGATCTTTGAATAAAGGAGTACTGCCAAGATTAATGGGAAGTTCCGGCCTTCTTATCCCATTTTGTGTTCCTATCTCCATCTGCCAAGAAGACACCCAAAGCTCTAAATATCATTTGGTTGTAAGGAATGTTTAGAATTGAAGAGCTGGTTTGACACAATTAAAAGCTTCCAGAAGGCTGTTATGGCGCCAGTTATTTACTTAGCGATAGCAAGCTATTTAAATTTCATTATGGAGTAGAAAATAGGGAGATAAGAACAAAATATGGTCAGGCTGACTGTGACCTCAAAACCCCTGCTCCTTTAGTTCATAAAAGATAGCAGAAGCAGAACATTCTGCTTCAAGGATCATTTTGTTAAACTGTGCATTCTCTTAAAAGAAATTGTTTCTTAATCTCTTTGTGGGCTGCTAATGGGCCATTTATCGAGACATTCCAAAGGCAAAGGGAGTCTGGACCAAAGAGGCTGCTGGTCTGGGGAGGGGTCCCTCTGTACTGCAGGTGGTTGGACAAATAACTCAGTATCTCCCTGCCTTGAGCAGATTGATGTTTATAAACATAAACATCCCCCATCAACAAGGCAAAGAAGCAATGTTTATTCCTTCATTCTCTTTACATATAAAGGAGTAAGTATATCACTTCGATGGTTGAAACTCTCCCTTCTCCCTCCCTGCCCCCCAGTCCCTTTTCAAGGCCATTCTCTAGAGTAATTTTAACTATACATTTCCAATGGCACAACTTTTCATTGGGTTCTTCTTATGGAAGAACTGGAAGGGCTGGAGGGTACGGTGCAGGGCGGGGGGATCTGATTCAAGGGATTGTCCAAAGGGCACTTAAATATATATATTTGAGGAATAATTTACATGCAGTAAGATTCACCCTTTTTTAGAATTTAATGAATGTAACAGATGAATACAGTTGTATAACTACCATTGAAATCTATCTATCTATCTATCTATCTATCTATGAATGACAGTTCCATCCCTCCCAAAAGTTTCCTTTTGCCTCTTTGTTGTCAAATCTTTTTATCTCTGGTTCGTGGCGACCACTGATCAGTTTCTTATTCCATAGTTCTTCCTCTTCTAGAAAGTCATACATGGAATCACATGGTAGGCAGTCTTTTGACTATGGCTTCTTCCACTTAGTGTAATGCATTTGAGATTCACCTGTGTTGTTGCCTGTGTTAGTTGTTGTGACTATGCCGTGGTATGTGTGTATGTTTCTTCATTCACCACTTAGAGGACATTGGGATTGTTTTTAGTTCTTGGCAATTATGAATAAAGCTGCTATAAACATTCACATTTGGATTTTTATGTGGATATATGTTTTCATTTCTTTTGAATAAAAATCTAAGAGTGGTATTGTTGGGTCACATGGTAAGATTATGTATAACTTTATAAGAACTTTGTTTAATTTTATCAGAACTTTATAGTTTAACTTTATAAATAATATTTTTGATTTTAATTTGTTTTTTATTTAAGCAATTATATCAAAATGCATTGACTTAATGGTTCTTAATTTTATGAAAGGGTATCATGCTGAAGTAATCTTTTGGGGAATTTTTTTCCACTTAGTTTCATAGTTTTAAGGTTTATTCCCATTTTGACATCTGGCTGTGAATGTATAGTCTTGCATATTCTACTGATAGGCATTTGGCATATTGGTTTTTTAAGTTTATTTATTTATTTTGAGAGAGAGAGAGAGAGAGAGAGAGAGAGCGAGCAGGGGAAGGGCAGAGAGAGAGAGGGAGAGAGAGAATTTCAAGCAGACTCCTTGCTATTATCACAGACCCTAACCCAGGGCTCAAACTCACGAACCGTGACATCATGACCTGAGCTGAAATCAAGAGTCAGAGGCTCAACCCACTGAGCCACCCAGGCTCCCTGGTTTCCAGATTTTTCCATAGTTTTGTTTTACTACTGACACTCTTGTATATGTCTCTTGTGTTATCAACATTACCCCAAACTTAGGGGTTGAGAATAACACACATTTGTTATATTTAAGTTTCTGTAAGCTGAGAGTCTACACATGGCTTATCTGGCTCTTCCCCTTCAAGTCCTCACAAGCCAGCAGCCAAGGAGTCATACAGGACTGTGGGCTAATCTCAGGGCTTGATCAGGGAAGGATTTGCTTTCAAGCTCCTGTGGTTGCTGGCAGGATTCTGGTCCTTACAGGCTGTCACATGGAGGGCCTCTGTTTCTTGCCAGCTATCAGTCAGAGGTCACCCTCAACTCCCTAGCATGGTGGGGGAGAGCCTGCTAGCATGACAAATGTTAGTCTTATGTAACATGTCACAGAAGTGACATCTCATCCCCTTTGCCATGTTCTGTTGGTTCCAAGCAAGTGTTTGTGGGTCCTGCTCATACTCTAAGGGAGAAGATTGCTCAGGGGCGTCAACACCAGGAAGTAGGGATAGTGGGGCCCACTTTACACTATTTGTTCCACACGGGCATGATTTTCCCTTGCGTTTGTAGCTGGGAGTGCAATTGTTGTGTTTGAGGGAACTCTCCCATTCCTAGTGATGCTCTTAAAGACTATCTCTTCTGGAATTCATATAGCTAAGTCAGCTTCCTTTTGGTTAATATTTGCCTAATATTCCATTCTTTTAACTCAACCCTTGCATATCCTTATGTTTGAAGTATGTCTTTTATAAATAGCACATATCAGAATTTAAAAAATAAGGTGACTTCAGCATGCAGCCAAATTTGAGACCCCTCGTCATGGCTAGATTGGAGTTTGAAGGAGAAGGACTATGGAAATAACTTCCAGGGGTCAGTTGGTTCCTCTGTGTTTTTTTTTTTTTTCTTTCTTCTGAGGACACCTGCACCAATCTCTATGTCCCGGGGGAGGAGTGCAGGCACTGTCTGCCACAAAGTGATGAGGGGATGGCTGGGGGAGGCAGGAACAGAATCCCATCGATTCTTCTATCTTCTCACAAGCCTGCTGGGCTGGGTCCTGCTCCGGACAAAGCCAACACTCCAGAAACACCAGTCTGAAACATCCCTGGTAAACTCTGGGAGCTTCTCACAACTTTACTTTTCTATTCTCGTGGTGTGGATGGGGCTGGGGGACTGGGGGTGAGGACCCAGCAGTCATGACGGTTCAGCATCTTGGCCTGTTCAAGTTGTGATCAGTAGACCAGAAGTATCGGCCTCCCCTGTGAGCTTGTTAGGCGTGCCTGCTCTCAGGCCCCACCCTGGACCTACAGATTCACAGTCCCTATTTGAACAAGATCCCTAAGTAATTCTCATGCACATTAAAGTTTGGGAAGCACTGCTTTGCACGGCCTAGACACTGAATAAATACATTTAAATCTAATCAGGCACCTTTTTGACCAAGTACCTCTTAGTTTGCTTGGTCATGTTGTGCCTGTAAAATGTTGATTTTCGTTCTTTGATTTGAGCTGTCTCTGCCCTAGGCCAGAATTCAACAATGCTGGGTTTGCCTACCATGCAGACAGATTTTTAAAACAGAATTCTTTAGTTTAAGAAAAACAGTGCTCTAGTAGCACCATCTACCTCTAGGTTTCAGCACTCATTGCTGTTGTAATTTTATATTTACTGGTGTGAATAGCTGATTGATGTCTGGCTCCTGTGTGATGTTGGAAGCTGTGTAAACACTAGGAAGGTGTCAGACTTTATTAGCCATCATCTCCCCAATGCCCAGTGCAATGTATGGCATACAGCAGGTGCTTAATAAATATCAAATCAGAGAAATGAGCACTTGTAGAGATCTATTTAATTGATGATTGTCTATTGAGTACAATTATGATATTAATGATTATACTTGCAAACAATTCTTTTGTTAAGAAATATACATATGGTTTTGGGAATATGTTTTTCCATTATTGCTATTTCTTGTCATTAATATTAAATCCAGCTACTTGAATTTTTAAAGTCTTATGTTTATTAAAAAAAACCTGAATGCACACCGGCATTTAAATAAATGCTAATATTTAGTACTTACCGATTTCTTAATTCAGTGCCTATATTGTTTTTCATAAGACAAAACAAAAAATACTGCCTTCAAGGGATTTCATATCTCCTTGGTATTCTTAGAAAAGAACAAACACATTTATTATATGATATAAAAAGGCCAAGTGGGGGCAGGGTTCATGGCATGTGCCGAGAATGAATCCTATTTGGGTTATTTCTATTTCAATGTTTCTCTCCATTCCTACTCCAGTTTAGGCCCAGGACAGCAGCCCAACCAATTAATATGAAGTTTACTTTTCCCCCTTCTCTGTTCTCTCTGCCAGATTTTTATTTTTTAAATTAAATTAAATTAATTAATTTTTTTTTTTTGAGAGAGAAAGAGAGGAAATGGAGAATGGGGTCAAAGAGAGAGAAAGAGAGAGAGAGAGAGAGAGAGAGAGAGAGAGTCCTAAGCAGGCCCCATGTCCAGCACGGAGCCTGATGCTGGGCTTGATCTCATGACTGTGAGATGATGACCTGAGTCAAAATCAAGAGTCAGATGCTGAACTCTCTGAGCCACTCAGGTGCCCCTCTGCCAGGTTTTTAAAGAGGGGTTGATCATGAAAGAGTCTTGCTTCTTCTCAGACCAAGAGAAATGAGAGCGAAGTGTGCACTGGCTTAAGAAAATCATCTGACAAAAAATCCAGCCTTTTATTATGTAAGGCCTATAAACATGCATTTAAATAAACACTTTATTTAATTTGAATATTATATTTTATCGGTAAAGACAGAGCATAGGTTTCATTATACTGGATACTGATGTCTTTTACTGTTACAGTTCCCCAAGCTTGGTCATTCCCCCCAAATATAATCCAATTTATAGAACTCTAAATGGGGTTCCCCATCTGCTTTCTTGTGTGTCTTCTTTTTTTCTCCCTTCAACAAACCTGATTCTACACAAATAATCACTACATGTGCGGCAGCATTAGACAATTAAAACAAATTATATTTTTAAAAGGTCTTGCCCAGCTTTTCTCTGGAAAACTTGAAGTATTTTGCTTTAAACTTGGCAAAGCTAAAGACCAAAGTGATGTCTGTGATCGGGGAAAGTCTGACTAATAATCGAATACTATTACAGGCCCCGTAGCATAACACGTGCTTTTTGCTTGTCAAAGGTGATGAAAGATATACAAAGGGTCAAAATCAAGCAACATAATGAGAACACCATGGAAATGATTTTGTTTTGAGCACTGCTGAGTTTTAAAGCAAAGTAATTTATTTCAAGTTTTCCATTAGACATTGAATTGTAAATTGTGGAGAGTCTTTTGAAAACACTTAATTTTTAATTCCTACCATGAGCATTCATCTAACAAATGTAAACCTTAATGAGACATTTGTGGAGGGGGGGGCTGCACTTTCATTTATTCTAATTAGCCTCTATTTTCAAAATCGGTTGCAAATCCTTCATTTCATTAATGAAATAGCAAAAAAAAAAAAGAAAAAGAAAAAAGAAATTATCGAGTTCTAGATGAAAGCATTTATTTATTTTTTTTCCAGAGAATAATTATTAAACACAATAAAAACCTCATTGAATCTCATTTCTACATATCACTAAAGAATTTCTGGGCCAAACAATGACCTTTTGCTGAAAAGTCTGTAAAAATGACTAGCGTGGAAAAAATGATCATTTGTTCAGAGAGGACGTTACACAACCTTACCTCCCCAATTCTCTCTCTGCTCACTTTTTTCTTTGCAGAGTTGGGAAAAGAACTAGATTTTAAAAACCTCCTGATTTGACCAGCAGAGGTCACCCTTTCTCCTTTCTCGTTCCCAGTGATGGGTTTCTGTGCTGGGATTCCTCAGTCCAAGGAAATGTGGGAGATTTTGGCTGCAAGCACAGCCAGAGGGCTGGTGGAAATATATCCACACTGATTGCACCTTCTTACATAAGAACTGTTGAGACATATTATCTACCTGGATTCTTAAATAGATAACTTGCATATATACAGTAAGACCCGTTAGGTTATGTATAATAATCCTATTCTTTAGTTCATCTACTTCATCAAGTATGGTTCAATGCTTACTGGTGCTAGCTCAAGTTCTGCCCAGTTCTCTGACTCATGGCCCAAAGAGTAGGGTCTCCCTAACCCCCGGGAGGTGCTTGCCATGAGTCCTCAGAGAACATCCCTTGGTGAGTTTCTGGAGGGGAAAGAGGAAGAATTAACTTGGGTGAGGATTGACCAAGCATGGAGCCCAGCACCAGGTACTAGGAGGTAAGCTAGAGAGGAAGAGACCTCAGTCTTAGCTTTTGCCTGTGGTTTTGTTTTGGAAACAAAAGCATATGTTTGTAGTTCATTTGAAGACTAACATTGGACTGAAGAATGATGTTCTAGATGGATAATTTATGAGTGTCTAGAGAATGGGTCAGTCCATAACTATTATCTACAGAAGAAGGTCAGTGGTAGTTATGTGATAGAATTTCTTCCACCCCGTTGCCTTGTAGTGGGGGAGATGGGGGGTGGGGAGAGGTACACTTGTCTGGCCAAATCCAAAAATGGGAATTCCTTTTCTCTTCCTCCCTTTAGGGGGGAAATAATAGGCATTTTCTTGGGGTCCCTGGGAAAACTAGGCTTATTAGTTTTACAATGGTTGGTGAAGATCTTTTCTAAATTCCCTCCCTCTTTCCTTTCTTTCTTTTTTTCCTGTAAATCAAAGTTTTAGTTGCATTTTAGAAGTTTAAAAATAAGGTGGGTTTTGGGGATTCTCTGTGGCTGCTGCTCTTCCCTTGAGCTCGAGGTAGCACACGGACAATGCACAGGGTATAAGGTAGTGCCTCCTTAACAGAACTGTTCTTGTCCCTTCTGGGAAGGAGGACAGCTGAGCGACCATGACAGTGGACTTCCATTAATGCATGTGAAGTGACACATCCCATAGAGAAAAATCTGCCTGTGTTCTTGACATCACCCTCTGGGGTCCTCCTCTTTCTGCTCACTGGGCTCCTGGTCCTCCCAGCTGGTTCTGCACAGGGTCACCTCCTATCTGTTCTGTGTGCCTTATGGAATTATACTAGAGTCAGCCGGTACTGTGGATCAAAAAGGCAGGGATTTTGCAAGCTGATTTTTCAATCTCTGGTGGCTTGAAATCAGTCTTGGTGGGAATATTTACAACACAGAAATTGGCAAACACTATAAGTCAAGCCTGCCCCCTGCTGGTGTACCCATATGCCACAGCTTACGTGCCCTCCTGTGTACCGACTGAAACCTACTCACATCATTTTTTTAAACAGTGACACCCGCAAATATTTACCAGGAGAAAAAGAGAAAAACAGCCTGATTTCCTTCTGCTCCTTCTTCAAAAGCTTTGAGACAAAAGTTTTTATCAAGTACAGGTTTCTGCTCTTAATTTTAACCAGAGTTTGTTCAAAAGACAGGCAACTTGTCCTAGCTTTCAAGCACAGTCTGATTTCTTTCTTGAAGCCCACACTAGCCCAATTTCCTTTTAACATCCCCCACTTTCCTCTTCCTGTCTCCTCTGGCTTCCTGAGGGTAACTGTCCCCTGACATTGTCCCCACCCCAAGGCATCAGTCTCTTCACTGCTCCATTTTGGCTCCAGAAGTCATGCTAGGTCTGCAGGCCCACCTGGGCTGTCTGTTCTCCTCGGGTTTCCTTGTGAGGAACGATGGCTGTTTCTGATTTCCCCACATCCTCTTATTTCTTGACAGGTCAAATCTGGACTCCATGGCATCACACCTGGACTCCTGGCATTGCTGAAGCAACAGTCTAGAGGGAGAGGAGAGTTGTTCACTCACTGGCTTCCTTGCCCAGACAATAAGCGCTGTTCCTACCCACTCTGGGGAAGGTACAGCTACATAGTCCTAGAAGCTGCATGTTAGAAAAAGGCATGCAGATTCTAGAACCCACAGGCTAGAGGTATTGTGAGGAGGTGGCCCCACCTAGCTGGAGATGTTATCATATTTACTGCCATAAACCCAATGCCTGGAAAAGTAGTTAATCCCCGTTTGTTAATGGACCTATTTTATCTCCCTCCTTCAGGTAGGAACATATTAGTCAGTTCAGGCTGCCATATTGAGGGGGCCACAGACTGGGTGGCTTCTACAATAGACATGCATTTTCTCACAGTTCTGGAGGCCAGAAGTCCAAGATCAAGGTTATGGAAAATCTGGTTTCTAGTGAGACCTCTCCCCCTGGCTTATAGATGGCCACCCTCTCACTCCTCCTCCTCTTCTTCCTTTTTTAAATGTTTATTTATTTATTTTGAGAGAGAGAGAGAGAGCAAGCAGGGGAAGGGCAGAGAGAGAGGGAGACAGAGAATCCCAAGTATACTCCACACTGTCTGTGTGGACCCCAGTGAAAGACTTGAATTCAAGAAGTGTGAGATCATGACCTGAGCCAAAACCAAGAGTTGGATGCTTAACCAACTGAACCCCCCAGGCACCCCTTCTTCCTCTTCTTATAAGGACATTGTAAGATTAGGGCCCCACCTTATGAGTTCATTTAAACTTAATTACCTTCTTATAGGCCCTTTCTCCAAATACAGTCATATTGGTGGGCTGGGGTTCAACATATGGACTTTGGGGGAGACAGAATTCCCTCCATAACCAATGGGAACTGGTTCTGTTTTAAAAATATTTAAAGAAAAAAAGGAAATGCCCTCACAATCTCCTTTAACTCACTCTTTCAGATTCAACAACACTCTTTTCAGGGAAGTCACCCACATGGCTTAAATCCTGCTCCACGCAGGGTGAAGCCATTGTTTCTTCTGGCTTCTATGGGGAGGGCAGAGAGTGAATCCTAATTCGCTGTATCTGTTTCCATCTGTGTATCTACACTTATCCCTCAAAATGTATCCACTCAAAATTAATTTTTATTCATTCCAATTTAAATAGTAAACACGTGCAGTAATCTAAGAAGAGGGACATGGAGCCAAGTCAAACAGTGATGGGGCTTTGTGACTCTCCAAAGTGAGAACTTTAATTCCTTAAAAAGCCTAACAACACAGTGGGTTTGAAAATCACTACTACATTATCCCCTAACCTCCTCTTCAACTAATTCCTTCTCCAATCCTATTTCTTCTGTTAGTTGTCGAGGACATAAGTCAGGGTGGAAGCCAGACAGCATGCCTCTTTACTCCTCATTCCTATTTAGTTTTTCCTTCATTAATTTGGGGTTCGTGCCTCTCTCTTTGTGGGGTAAGTTCTTCTTGTGTTTATCAGATGTTTTTGGGGGGCTGCAGAGGGACAATGGGAGCTGGTGAATGGGAGCTGGTGAGAGGGTAGAATTGGGAAAAAGAAGTCCAAGGATGAGCACATGCTCCTTTTCTGTGCACATTTGCATTTAACAGGAAACTTCTGGAAGCAAGATGCTTGAATGCAAAGAAACTGAGTGCCTATGATGAGGGTTTCAGGCAGGTCTGTGAGAGATATTTTGTGGGGGTGGTGGGGACTTTCTTCAAATCACACCATCTAGGCAAGCATCTGCCTCTCCTCTTCTCTCTAAAGTAGCCCAGAGAGTTTCAGCTGGGGAGGGAGCAGGGCCAAGACTCAGCCAAGGAGACATGGTGGGGGATGGCTGTGTTTGTGACTCCTGCGCTACCTCACCTCCGAGTGGGTTATTAGCTGGATTTAGGGTTACTCTGCCCACGTGTGGTCCCAGGTGCAACAGGCTTGAAAGGAGCTGGACCTGGGCCACATCAGGGGTGGGACTGGCTGTTGGCAACCCAGGGTGTAACCTGCTTCCCCCAGTGGAATCTTGACTCTCGGGACTTAAGAGCTGGGAGGCACCTCAGAAGCTCGGCGAGCGTAAGCCTTTCGTTTCACAGATGAAGTCACTGAGGCCCCAGAGGGCTCCACCCTCTTTCTGGGCTTGTCAAAGGCACTTAAGAAATACATGTTGACTTGACACGACCCACTGTGAAATAGGCATAACAAAACTCCCCGCGTGGCAGCTGGATTAGGCTGCCAGCAGCTGGGAATGATTCTCCCTCTGCTGGTTAAGCCTCAATGGCAGGGGAGTAGCAGCGGGGCATTGTGGGAAGTCTGAGGGCACAACCCACGCAGAGGTCCAAAGCCTCCCTTCGCGGATGAGAAACTCGAGTTTAAAACCATGTCATTGAGCCCAATTCCCCCTCAGGTTACAGATGAAGAAACTGAGGCCCAGAGAGGGGAACCAATTTGGCTGGTGAGTTGCAGGCAGAACTGGGCTTTGAACCCCACAGGCAGGCTTCCAGACCGATGTTCTCCCGGGACATCTCCTCTGCCAGGGAGCCTCCATGGCAGCATGTCGCCAGTCTGGGATTGGCTGTATTGTTTGGATTCAGAGAATACGGAGGAAGGTGACGGAAGGGAGGCTGGGGAGTAGGGAGGTGAGTAGTAAGAGGCGAGGAGCTAGGCGTGGGGAGGCGAGTCTGGCTTTCCGGCATGCCGCCATTTTGTGACTCAAGATGGAGTGCGAGTTACCGTCCCACCAGTGAAATAGAACCATATAAATTAAACCTGCAATGAACTGTCTGCTGAAGGTGTGAACAAGGCCGATAAATCCCTGGGAGCTTAGGAAACATCTGCTCCTTACCTCGAAGGCAGAAACTTGACCACAAAGCAGAAAAAAGCCAGAACTGGAATCTTTTACTTTCTCTGAAGGGATAAAGATGGGGCCCAACTTTCAGATAAACTCCATAACTGAGGGAGATTTTGTGAACTGTAGGCTAGCTTCTCCCCTTCTCCTTTCTTAGTCTGGAATTTTCCCGCTTCTGCCATGCTTATCTCAGTTCTTCAGTGACCTTGGGCTATTGTTATGCAGTCAGGAAAGGGAATCTAGACCTGGTGAGGGTCCTTTCTGCTGAGCCTCAGTGGTGAGTGGGTGTGTTTGAGTCTGGGGAAGGGATGAGAAAAAGGTGTTGGGGGGACAAGAATTAGGAGTAGAGGCAGGTCACCAGGCCCTGGTCAGAACCCCTGGCCAGAGGTCTGGGACCTGAGGGTTGGTGTGGGGGCCTGGTGATGGGGAAGGGGCAAAGAACAACCAAGAGTTGAGGTCAAGAATCCAGATGATCAGAATTGGATTGTTCAGTTTTGAAAATTTTTATTTATTTGACAGAGAGAGAGAGAGAGAGAGCAAGCAGGGGAGAGGGGCAGAGGCAGACAGAGAATCCTAAGCAGGCTCTACACTCAGTGCAGAGCCCAACACAGGGCTTGATCCCATGACCCTAGCATCATGACTTGAGTCGAAACCAAGAGTCAGTTGCTCAATCAACTGAGCCACCCAGATGCCCCCAGAATTGAACTGCTAATCTAATAGCAAGAATCTTGGAATCAGAGGAGCATGAGGAAGGACTATCATGTGAGATGTTGATTTCTGGCAAGGTTTTAAAAAAAAGGATGGCAAATAGGTGACATCTTGCTTGCTGATCCTACCTGAATAGTGATGGCCATGTGAAGTGTGGTATTTAGGAAAGTCAGATCCCTGGCAGGTCAGGTCCCTGGTGGGACACACAGATCCCTGCTGTGTCCATTGATGATGTCTGCTATAAATAGATCAAAAAAGAGACTGCCTGGTGCCACATATTTCCCATTCCTACTTTGATACCTTTCCTAATATTCCTTATTCCATTCACTCCTGGTTTGCAGCTTGTATCTATGCATTGGGTTCACCCATAGTCTTTCAGGATTCTGAACACGTGCTATGCTGCTGGTCCAAATCAAGGAACTGCCTTAGAGATGAGAAATATCTCTTCATTTACCCCTGGAGTGAGGTCTAAGACTTCTTTTCTTTATATACTACTAGTTTCAATAGCAAAGGGTATTGTGTGTATAAAACCCTTCAGGTATAAAATAATAGGTATTTTCGAGGCTTAGAGGCTGTGCCTGGATGTAGACCACCATCTTTGTCATGTGGCCATGAATCCTATCTCTTATGTTCTCTCAGAGGAGCATGAACAGCCTGGAAATCTAGTGGATGGTGATTAGTGAGGAAGCAACGTGGTTCATGCTATGCTCCTAGCTCTACCTCAGGATAAACACGTACTTTTCCAAAATGATAAGGAGCGGGTATATAATAAGCAGTCGGTAAGTGAAATGTACTCTGTGGGGGCACAGCAGACCATCACAAGGCAAGAATGTCTCAGTCCCTGTCCTCAGGAGCTTGTACTCTAGGGAGTATATGTGACAGTGGAGTGAGAAGGATTTAGTAATAAGCTGAGATGGCTGGTGAGAAGGGCCAGTGTAGTGGGCTACTTAGTGCTTTTGGTCATAGTCGTATGGACACAATTGTGCTTGGCTGGGGTGGGGGTAGGGCCAGGTAGAGAAAAATCCGTATTTCTTCACCTTCATTTCATCTGCACACATGAGATTGATCAGAGGTGCAACTTTGAACTCTTTGATATTTCTCCAGGGGCAGGTGTCAAAATCCACTCATCTAGGAAACTGTGTGTAGAGGTAAGCACCGGGATTGGACCTGGATTTTTCTCGAATTGCTTCTTAGCATGACTTTGGGCAAATTACTTGATCTCTTTGAGCTCCAGTTTCTTCTTCTTTTTTAAATCTCTGAGGTGGGGTAAAATATCTGCCTTGCCATCTAATAGGATTAAAAAAGCATGAATATATGTGAAAGTGACTTATAAATTGTAAAGTCCTATAAAAATGCAAGGGTTTATTATTGTGCCATTAAGCATGAATAACTGTTAAGTACAAAAGGCATACCTATTGCACTGAAATATGAAAAATGGGGTCTCTTGAAGGGGATGTTAACTCCATATTTTATTTAACCAATCTAGAATCCATGGTAGTGTTCTCTTCTTCCACTGTTTGATGATGCTGAGCTTCCAATCAGTAGTGAAAACCTCTGAGCTGTTTTAGCAAAGGTGGAGAACTTTTCCCCTCATCCTCCATGAGCTGGTTGCTCTATGGAGAGAAGGGGCTTGCATTTTTTAAATGTTTATTTATTTATTTAGGGGGGACAGAGAGAGAGAGAGAGAGAAAGAGAGAATCCTAACTAGGCTTCCCACTGTTAATGCAGAGCCAGGCAAGGGGCTTGATCTCATGAACCATGAGATCATGACCTGAGCCGAAATCAAGAGTTGGATACTTAACTTACTGAGCCGTCCAGGCACCCCATTTTAAGACGGATGACCAAGTGTAGGGTGCCATATTGGATTGTAAACCAGAGTAGAGATAACCGGCTCACAGAGGCCTTACTCTCTTGGTTGGTTCTTGTTAACCCCCTGAGCCAGCTGGACGAAGGAATGACAAGCACCAAGCTTGGTTGTTTGGAGCTTGCTTTAGTCCAGCATGTGACTCCCCTCCCTGTAGGTTGCCAGGACGCGGTTCTTGTTGCGAGCAGACGTTAGGGAGTTTCACTGAAAATTCTGTTTAGCTAATTTGGGCAGAAGAGGGTCTTGTCCCATTTGAGTCAAAGGCTCTGCAATTTGGAGCAAGTGCACTTTGAGCTCAGATCACATGCTGTGCTGGCAACTTGTTTTAACTTTTAATTCTTATAGTTAGGAGGAAAAAAAGATTTTAAATGTCATTTGCTGTAATGATTAGCTCCAGTGAGGGATTCTAGCTACGGTTATTTGCTTCAAAGCTTTAATTGGCCGAAGCCTGTATATTTGATCATTAACAAAATGGTCTTTTTTTTTTTTATCATGTTAATAATTTTGTTTAATAGAAATGCAGCTTTGATTTCCTCATGGGCTATGTTGCTATTTTTCTGGCACTGAGAAGTGTTGGTTTAAGATTTTGCCACATACGAGACATGACAGAATTCCATCTTGGATGTCTCCAAGCTTGGGGCTTCTCAAAAAGATAGGGCTGGAAGGAATATTCTTGGCCCAGCTGCAGGAAGCAGTTTGTTTAGATCAGACCAAAACAAAGAGGTTGGCTTATGTGGAAACTTTATACCTGTCCCACATGTTTTAGACACTTCTGAGCAAACAAACAGCTTCGTATTTGCAGTTACAAGGTCAAAAAGTCTCATGTTGGCCCCAGTGCCAATTTAGCTGAGTCCTCAAACAGCGCTGATGTTGTTAAGTAAGAGTATGCTGTGGCCACTTAACCAATCTCCACACCTGGAAAAAATAAAAAATACAAGCAAGAAAGCAAAGTGAATTTGAAACCAGAGTGGGCTATAGTGACAGTGTTCAGATTCTAGGTTCCTGAGTGATCTCTACATTACCGGCTTGGAAGGATATTTGAAAAGCATGCATCATTATGAGCAGAATCTTCTTAATCCGTGTCTCAGGGGCAAGATTAACACTGTGCAAATCCCTGTGTGGACCTGGATTCCTGGAACTATATTCTCATGAAAACTGTCCCAGTGACCATGTCATCTTTTTCTTCCTTGTCTGTCTTAAACCAGCTGGTTCATCTCCTGAAATTCAATATGTTCCCCCTCTTTTTTTTCAGATATGTCAGTGCACAAAAGAAGCTCATGAAAGGAAACAGCTGCACCGATACCAGCAGGAGCTGCTGCAGCTACAGATTTGAGGTGTGCACCTGCATGGGGTTGGGTGACAAGGGATTTGTCGGGGAAGGGAGTATCATGGAATATCAGGACTCTAAAGCCAGAGGGATGGATGGCTCTGGGGTGGCAAATTGGATACCCCACTGCTCACCTGGAGGTCATAGGATCACACCTGACTTGAATTAGTCAAAAGGATTCCAGGATGAGGGTTAGTTGGTCATTTATGAATGAAATGATTAGCTGGCTATAACAGTTCCTAATAAACAGATTGTCCATATCAATGACGTCTATTCAATGAGCCACAAACAAGTGGCATCTCGGTAGCCCTCATGTGGGAGGGGGAAGGACTGATGAGGCCTGGATGAATCCCGTGAAGCCCGTGACTGAATGCGATCACCAAGAGAGTAGGGCATGTAGAGAAGAGTCCCCGGTGCCCAACCCTGTGCCCTCCAGTATGAGGAAGTGGTAAAGATTAGGAGGAGCACTTGAGGGAGAATGAGAAGGAATGACTATGAGAAAGGAGGAAACCTAAAAGAGAGTTGTGGCCTGAAAACCAAGTGAGCAACGTGTTCCAAATAGGAGGAAGGGAGCAGCATGTCCAGTGATATGTAGGAGGGGTGCTGGGCGTTGATGGTTGGATTTAGCTGCATAGACGTCACTGGTGACTCTGACAAGGGCAATTTGATGGGGTGATGGGGGTCACCATCTGACTGGAGGAGTATAAAAGAGAATGAGAGGAGAGGATTTGGCAAAGGAGCACTGACGATTCTTAAAAGGAGTTTTATTATATAACAAGCAGAGAAATGGGGTGGTATTTTAGAGGTAAAGTAGAGTGAAGGAAGGTTTTTAAAAATTAAAAAAAATTTTAATGTTTATTTTTGAGAGAGAGAGAGAGAGAGAGAGAGAGAGAGGCAGAGAGAGAGAGAGGCAGAGAGAGAGAGGGAGACACAGAATCTGAAGCAGGCTCCAGGCTCTGAGCTGTCAGCACAGAGCTGGATGTAGGGCTCGAACCTATGAGCTGTGAGATCATGACCTGAGCCAAAGTTGGACACTTAACTGATTGAAGCACCCAGGAGCCCCTAACGTTTTTTACAATTTACTTTTTCAGATTTATTGAGATATAATTGAAAATAACCTTGTGTAGGCCCCCCCCCTTTTTTTTAAAGATAGCAATAACATGCCAAGGAGAATAATCCAGTAGAGAAGGAAAATTGTGATGATGTAGGAGAGAGAGGGGATGGTTGTTGGAACGATGTCCTTGAGTGGGATCCAGAGTGCCAGTGGAGGGGCTGGTCTTCTTTTGGAGCAAGGATGGCCCATCCACAATAAGGGGAGAATGGCAGTGTTTATGGGGCAGATGCTGATACGTGTATGGAAGCGGAGGTGGGAGACTGTGGCAGTTCTTTTCTGAAACTTTCTATTTTCTCTGAGAGGTAGGAAATGAGGTTAGCAACATAGAGCGAGGAAGGAGAGGAGGGGCAGGAGGGTGAGGGATGGTCATCCAGGAGGGTGGCAGGTGCATGAATGAGGGAATGAGGTGTGATGGCCAGGCAGCAGGAGGACCCAGGTGAGGGATTACATTAAGACTAGTGGGTATTGGTTGTATGATTTTCTCCAGCCATGTTCAGCTGTGGGATGTCGTACAGAACAGTGGGAGAAAGTTGGATTTAAGGGGTTGCCAGTGTAGTTCTACCAAGCAGGAGAGGGGCTCCCTGAAGATTTTTTTTCTTTTTCATTAAAAAAATAACTGATTATACAGACTTATGAAACTGATTTAACACACTATTAATTGGTTGTGACTTATCATTTGAAAACCAGTGATTTAAATGGCATACTCATTTTTTTTCCTACTTGGCTTTTTAATGTACAGATATAGCTTCAATGAGGATTTCTCTGAAAATCCATCAGGCATTTGTTGAATACTCACAAGGTGCCGAACTAGTTTTTAGTGCAGGGGTGGGGGAGACAGAAGAGGGATTAAAACTCAGATCTTGCCTTTGGGGTGATGTGTGGAGAGGATGCAGTTAGCTGTCCCTCCCTCATTCAGACCTGGGTCAGCTCACTACTCAAAGATGGCGCCTCATCATGGTGTGTCACTACCTAAACAGCTGAGTGGATGCCGAGGGGCCAAACATCACAGATGTCCACCTTCATGTCAATCTGAGAACACCCGTTCTCCACATGTAGTCTGATCACCTGACCCCAGGACTGTCAATTCCTTTTACTTGATCAGCAAACTCTATTCATGCATCCTAAGATAGTTATCAACCTTTTAGTCAACCTTAGTAAATTATTGGCTCACACTGAACTTATGGTCAAATTCCACTCTCTGAGACTTAAAAAAAAAACTTAGTTCTCATCAATTTTTTTATTATATATTTAATTTTTGGGGGGGTGGCAGCGTGGGGTAAACTATATGCCCTTTTCTTGGGGGTTGGGGATTGTGTGTTTTGGAGCTGCAGATACCCACTTGCTGTGTGGGGATAAAGTCAGGGTGTTAGTTCCTTCAAATTTTGGTTCATCTCAGAACATATGGCCCTGCAGGAAACAGTTTGCAAGAGTCTTTGATGCAAAGGGAAAAATACTTAATTTCTTCATCTTTTTGTTCTATTTTTGTTCTTGGATTCAAAGGGGGAATGAGTTAGGACTAAAGTGATGAATTCTACCCTATCTTCTAATTATATTTTAATTCACTAGAAAAGGACTTCATTTCTCTCTGTGACATTGAGTGTTTATGGTCCCAGACATGGCATTTGCATTCTCTGTTTATGGTTTGGATGCTTTATGCTAACATACTTGCCACCGATACAGTTGGGCTTTGCCTTTCCAGGCAACAGTTAAACCAGCAGGAGACCACTTGTGTGCAATTTGTTGGAATGAAATCTACATTTTGGGATTAGATTACTTAGTAGTGTCATTTTGCATTGAGGCGACTTTGTGGGTGGTCTCCAATAAACCCTGCATGTACAGCGAGTGTCAGCCCTGATTATCTCCAAGCAAGCTTGTAATGACTGCACAGCTTGGTATTTACAAGAGAAAACCAGCTTCCCTTAACTTTTAATTTAGGGAATGCAGGGGCATGGATGAACCCCCACAAGAGGGTGGCAGAAAGAAGGCCCATTGTGGAGCCTTCTTGAAGGGGTGCCCCTGAACTTTCTGTTCTTTTCTGGAGATCAGGATAATAGCCATAGATGTCACTTGGGGCTCACCAATTTGGACATTTGTCTTTAATGATGCCTGAAGGAGCTGTCAGATCTCAAAATATGTAAGGGCTGAAGGATTCCTTGAGGAGGACGGATTAGTGGCATGAACTGTATGGTTGACTGAAGTGTGAATATATATGGTAAATAACAAATGACGTGCTGGACCCACCCTGATATCATTCTGATGGTAGCAATTCTCCAAGGCAGTAGATCTTCACCAAGGGTTGGTTTGGCCTTCAGGAGATATTTGGTGGTGCCTGGAGATATTTTTGTTGTCACAGCTTGCTACATCTAGTGGGTAAAGGCCAGGGATGTTGTTAACCATCCTGTATTGTACAGACTGTTCCCTGCTCCTCCTTCAACAAAGGATTATTGTGCCCCAAATGCCAGTGTGCCAAGGTTGGGAAGCCTACTACAAGGTACCGGAGTGGTGGGGTAACACACTCTTGCCCTTACCCATTCTCTTTTCTTCCCTCCATGCCCTCTGCTCCATGTGGATTCCTTCTGTTTTCCTGCTTTCCTGGAAGCCTCATGTACTGGAGGTAACAGATTACAGAGTCACACAGTGGAGAGAATGCCTGATTTGGAGCTGCACAGATCTGGGTTAAATCCCAGTCTGATGGCTTCAGTTTGGGTGACTTTGGGGGCAAATTACTTAATCTCTCTGAGCCTCAGTTACAAAAAATCTGAAACAATGGGGACTGCAGTCCTTACTCCACTGGGTGGTAGAGAGATTCAAATTGATGTAAATGGATCAGGACTTGGTCGCTAGGAATTAGGTACTTCATAACATTTTTTATCATTGCGTGTTTTTGCTTGCTGTTACTAAATTTCAGTTTCCCCACCTTTAAACATTATCCCAACAATTTCTTTTTATTGTGGAAAATTTACAAAAAAAAATAAGCAAGCAGGAAGAAAGAAACTAAATCACCTGTATTCTTATGCCGTACACACAGAGATAATTACTGTTAATGCCTTCTGTGTATGTATTTCTAGACTTTTCCTCTCTGTGTGTATGTGTGCTCATGCTGTGTGTAGTATTTAGTGACTTGCTTTTTAGACTTCATGATGTATTAGGAACATCCCTTCATGTCAATACATATAGATCCACATCATCTACATCATCTTTAAAAAAAGCTGCCTAGTATTTTATTGCATCGACGAACCGTGATTTAATCAATCAATCCCTTAAGTTCTTGGACATTTAGATCATTAAAGTTAGTCTTTAAAGCCCAGGAGGATGTCCTGTCTAGGCTGTATGAAGTTCATGGTTTGTAGTTCTGAAAGGCAGACCATTGCGTGCACACTTGCTACTGTACAGACATCCCCAGGTATTCCATTCGGGAGGGCAGCACGGGACATATGTTCTCTGTCCCCACTCTGGGCAGCCTGCTCCTGCTGTGTGGGAGATAGGGGAGTGAATGTCTCTTTCTTTTCATGACATGGCATCATATGGTGGCTCAGTGCTCAGGCCCTGGAGTCAGGCAGCCCAGGTTCAAATCCCAGCTTCTCTATTTTGGTACATGACTTCATCTGCCTGAGCCTCAGTTTCCACATCTGTAAAATGGTGATGCCAATTGAACCCACATCATTTGAGATTTTCTGAGAATTCATTGACGTAGCACATGTCAGGCACATCATGCGAGGTCTGGTGTATATGTACTAAGGACTCACTGTTTTTTTACTTGTATCAGGTGGGAGCAAATGTCTGACAAGCTGAGTACTGCCTGGAAGCCCATGTTTTCTGTGTAAATTATTATCTAACACTACCAAGTGTCCCTCATCTGCTAGGATTAGCAGGAGCTGGAGTTCAGAGATCCTTACCTGTTTTTTTTTTTTTTTTTCTGGGGCTTTTGTTTTTAACTGCCATGTATTAGTCTCCTGTAGTTGCTGTAACAAAACCTGATGAACATAATGGCTTCACACAACACAAATTTGTTATCTTACAGTTCTAGAGGTCAGGAGTCCAAAATCAGTCCTTCTGGGCTAAACTCAATATATTAGTGGGCTGCCTTCTTTCTGAAGGCTTTAGGGGAAAACCCATTTCCTTGCCTTCCCCAGCTTCTAGAGGCTGCCCAAATTCCTTGTCCTCTGGCCTCATATCACCTTGACTTTTGCTTCTGTTGTCACACATCCTCTGACCTTCCTGCTTCACTCTCTTAAGGACACTTGTGATTGCATTGGGCCCATCGGATAATTTCCCCATTTCGGTGTCTCTGACCTTAATCAATCTGCAAAGTCCCTCTTGGCCCGTAAAATAGCATATTCCCAGGTTCTGGGTCCTGTTCTGCTGGCTGTCACAGAATTCTTGCTCTAGGGCCCACCAGCACTCTTGTCCCCTTGGCCAGGCTCCCACAGGCCTGGAGCAAGCCCTCTTCTCCTGCCCTCCCTTCCCACTGTCTGGCTCTGGAGCACTACCCTGCCCCACAGGATTAATTCCCAGACATGTTTCTTTAGGCTGCCTTGTTCCCCAAAATTTAGTTAGAGGAGCCCTGCTCACTGTTAGAGGTTCACCCTGCCTCCCTGACCAGAAGTGTCACTCTTCCTTTACCTTATCCCGCCTGTGCTCCTCTGCCCAGCTCCGAATGTTCCATATGTTCAGTGTGGCCCAGGGGCCCTTCCACTGCCTTACTGGTCCACAGATCCTATGGCCCCAGGCTCAGGAAGGGCAGTGTGACACTCAAACCACAGCTGGACCACCATAGGTGTGTTCTCAGAGCAGGTGGGTGATTGTTTCCCAACATGAGTTTGGGATGGTCAGCTGGTGAGATCCTTGGGACCCATGGGTGCTGGTGCAATCCTTCCCATGGCATCTTCCTGCTACAGATCCTCTCTGACAACCTTCTGGAATGTGACCTTGCATGATTGGGTCCCATTCAGGCTTCTTCCTGCCAGTCCTTCTTTCCTATTCTCAGTGCCTAGCCCTACTTGGCAGAAAGTCTGTTCTTTTCTTGTTATTTTCCTGCCACAGTGACCTTCAAGGCCCAACTGAGGAGGATAGAATCACCATTTAGATGAGAGTCCCAATCCCTAGTAACATGGAGTCGGCTTTCCCAAGCAGGTTTAGGTGTTTGCTTAGGAGCACGGTATTCTGTTTTCTAACCAGCAAGAAAACAAGTTGCATTTTGATATAAAAAACAGGTTGACTACTCCTATCCAGATGATTCCTCCTTTCTCACCCTCAGGGAAACAAGAATGATGGCCTCTCCTGTCTCACTTCCACACATTCTCAAGTCTGGTTTTTATTTTAGTTTTTCAAAACTTGCTCGGCATTACAGAACCATTCGCTGAACGTAAAGAGAAAAATTCGTCCGTATTAGCACTGTCATCGCTGACAAATTAAACGATTTTTATTTTTTCCATGATCCCTTCCAGTTTTTGTCCCTACGAACATATAATTTAAATAATCGTAATCATAGTGTAGCTATCATTTTGTGTTCTGCATTTTCCCACTTAGCATTAATTATATCATAAGCATTTTTTCCATGTTGTGGCAAAGTCATCATAATTATCATTTTTAATGATTGTATGAGAATTCATCAAAGTGGGAGTAGATCACTTAACCCTTGTTCTGTTGTGGGGCCTTTCGAGACTCCTTCCGTGTTCTGTTTCTCCTTCAGGATTGTCCTTGATACCATGTCCCTTGGCTATGTTTGGGGTGCAGGAGGCAGATGAGGGAAGCAGCGGAGGCAGGTGGGGAGCAGGAGCAGGATAAAACAGCACCAGGAGAAGCAAGAACAGGAAGGAAAAGGAAGCCTGCTTTACACACACTCACAGTTGAGACTCCTAAAGCCACGAGCTGGAAGGGAACCTAGCCTTCACCTGTGAAGCCTCTTCACCAAAGGCAGTTTTTGAGAATGACTTTTTCACTTACACTTTGGAATGACTTTCAATGCCTGGAGGAAAGGTGGCCTACAGGAAACTGACGGAGAAGACAAACTTAACCTATCAGTGTTAAGGCATCCAAGACCAACTCCAAATGCTAGTCTAAATTCGAAAAAATATAATTTTTGTTAATCAGGTATTTAGTGCTGATGAGAGCTAACGTGATAACTCAAGAAGGTCTTAACTATTCCGGTGTTTCTTAACGTTCCATGAGGTCTGGGTGCAAAAGATGCTCTGTAAAACAGGGATCCCTTGGTGAAAACTGTTTGAGAAACAGTGATGCTGCCTGCTAGGTCCCCTTCTTGGATATTCACAATGCCCGTTCATATAGTCAATGCTCTGAGAAGAGTTGCAGGGAGGAACACTGCTTACCTCTGGGTGAGCACATTGGCAAGGGAGTCTGGGAGATGTAGCTTGTGTGTCCCACGGTCATGGAGCCCTTTTGTGATATGGCACCCCCACCAGTCAGAGTCTACTCAGGAAGCTGAACATACACTAGATAATTCAGAGAGGGTTGACTATAGATCTAGTTGAAAAAGTGTTGCGTGAACTGGAACAGCTTAAAAGGTGTTGTGACCCAGAGATTCACAACTGCAGGAAGTAGCTGCAACCCCAAAATGTAGATGTGGTGTGATCACAATGTGGGGCACACTTGCTTCTGCAACCCTAGGGGTAACCCACAGGGTGTTGAGACCACCAGGGGGCACAGGGCATGGTGGGACACAGCAGGTGGGGGAAGATGGGGAGATACTAACCAGGACAACAGAAGTGGCTTGAGCTGTGACAGCTGGATCTGTGCAAGGACCTTGGAGCCCACAGCTGTTTCCAGGAGGGTGTTGCCCTCTGTGATAGGCAGGATTCTGCTCCCCAAGATCTCTAGCTCTTGGTGTCAAGCTTGTGAGTCTGTCACATCACAATGGTGAAAGGGACTTTGCAGAGATAGCTAAGGTTACTAATCAGCTGACCTTATGACAGGGTGCTTATCCTGAATTACCTGACGCAGACCCTGTGTGATCTCATGAACGCTTAAAGGTAGAAGAGGAAGCCAGAATGAGAAGTCAGAGAAAGTTGAAGCATGAGAGGATTCAATCTGTCATCCCTGTCTTTGAAGATGAAGGGGGCCAGGAGCTGAGGGATGTGGGTAGCCTCTGGAAGCTGAGAATGACTGCTGGCTGATAGCCAGCAAGGATACCTCAGGGACCTCAGTCCTACAGTGTCAGGAAACTGAACTCTTTCAACAACCTGGATGAGTCTGGAAGTAGAGTCTCCAGTGGAGCCTCCAGAGAAGAGCCCAGGCTGGCTGACACCTTGATCTTGGTCTTGAGAGTCCCTAAGCAGAGAACCCAGTGGAGCACACTGGTTTTCTGACCTATGGAACCATGAGATAAAAAATGAGTATTGTTTTATCTTTTAAAAAGTTCTTTCTTTATTTTTGAAAGAGGGAGTTGGGGGTGGGGGGAATGAGAGAGGAAGAGAGAGAGATCCCGAGCAGGATCTGAGCTGTTAGCACAAAGCCTGATGTGGGGTTGAACTCACAAACTGTGAGATCATGACCTTAGATGAAATCAAAAGTTGGATGCTTAACTGGCTGAGCCACCCAGGCACCCCAGTGAGTGTTGTTTTAAACCACTGAGTTGGTGGTAAATTGCTATGGCAGCTGTAGAAAATGAATACACCCTCCCATCTTTGAACCACCTTCCATTCCCTCACATTCCCTCACACAAAATTGAACTGGAAGCCCATTGGCAAGGGGATCTGTAGTTTGTGGGTTCCCAGATTTTTCATAATCCAGTGCAGAAAAGCAGGAGTGAAGGCTAAAGTCACATGAGTGAGTCTCCGGCACAGCATATGTTAACATTTGGTGAGACGAACATTAGGAAAACCATGTTGGGGAATTTTGATTATGATATAGTAGCTTTGGACTTTTGAAATGGGTACGTTGGGGGCCCCCCCATTAAATGAATGAAGATGATATATTCATGCCAATCTTATAAGGTTGCCAAGGGGGCTCAATAGGGTGTTGTGAAGAAAATCCCACAGACTGGAAGTCAAGTTCTTACTCTGCCCTTCCCCCATTGGGTGGCTTTGTGTGGCTCACATCCCAGGGCTTCTACTTCTTCTGTGGAGCAAAGGGAGTTGATGGAAGCAACCTGTCAGGTCTTTTCAAGCTTGAATGTTCTCCTACTTGGAGAATAATTTTACTTTTTAAAGTGACTGTGGATTCTATTTAAAGGATTGTAGTCATATTTATGATTGATTTGATGCTCAATTCTTGATTAGCAATGGAACTCCTGATACGAGATTGTTGCTAAGGGAAATTATGAGTCAGTATGCAGTTATCTGCTCAGCAATACGAGAACAATGGATAGACTCAATAATGATAATCTTTGGCTCCAAGTGAATTGAGGAGCCTCCAATGTGGGCGTAAGACTTTCATTGCTAGATCAACTGGTGGCCATGCTGCATAACTTCTGCACTGGTTGGTAGAGGGGAACTTAGAGCCATGAGTCATATAATCCCTGGCTTCAAGGAGCTTCTAATCTAGTTGAGATAAAATGGACATGAGGAAATGATTGGACGATGATAGGAATGGATGGAACTGTGTCTTAATTACATTGCAGGTTGATGTCAACTTTCTGTAGTTGCACTGGGCTTTTTATAAAGGAGGCCTTTCCTTTTATCTTTCCAGATCACAGAGAGAGACACAAACCTGTGAGCAGCAGTGGTTCAGAGCTGGGTTTTGTTGGCCTTTGCATTCTTACTTGGTTTCATCGGGAATTGTTTTGTGAAATCGTGAGTGTCTTTCCTGGCAGTTTCCCAGAGGGTATGAAACATAGCTCACCACCCACCTTGAACACGTTGTTTTTTGAGGCATTTGAAAGTAAAACAAAGTACCCTACCATTAATGGAAAGCTAGAATTTTCTATCCACTTATAATTCTGACAGGTTGGTTGATGCTGTCACGGGCTGTGTGTGCCTTTTCAAAATGGATGTTTTTAACTTGTTATTCCTGGGTGGATTAATTCCTAGTACTCCTCTTTGATATGAAATGATGCCATGCTTTTTATACATCCCTACTCTGTGTGTTGCCCACAGTGTGGAAGCAACAGTTCTGCCATCCAACAACCTGCACATCTGCACAGGGGGCTGAAATGTTCATTTTGCACCTGGATATTCATGGGTCATGGAGATATACATTCTTAGCTTTAAGCCTCTTTAATGGTAGAAGCACCTTCGTGTGTTGCATGTTTGGTGTTTCTTTTTCTTTCCTGGGAGACCGTGTGGTTTTGGAAACTTTCAAAAAGGGGCATGGAACAAATATTTTGCCCTTTCTGTTTTTCTGTGATAGTATGGGACAAGAGTATGGAACTGGGGAGTACTGCCTGGAGTTGAGTTCTGATTCCTACATTTTTTGCACAGTTTACTTAACCTTTCTGAGACTCAGTTTTCTCCAATGTGAAATGGAAGGAAAACAACCTGACAAGGTTGCTGTGAGGATTAAATTAAATAATACATGTTAAGTGCTTAACGCAATGCCTGGGAAGTCAATGCCTGCCTAATACCTGTTAGTTACCTTTATCATCTTTATCATGATCATCATCACTGTGACCATTATTACCACTGTCTTCATCACCATGACCATCAATCAGCATCATCACCATGATTATCAGCATCATCATCAAGATCACCATCAGCATTATTATGATCGCCATAATCACCATCATGATTATCACCAGCATTATCATCATAACCACCATCACCATCACCACCACCCCACCATTATCATCATCACCACCATCACCATCAACATTGTGTGCAGCACCATCCTCCTGCCTTCCCAAAGACTCTAAGTGCCTGACCTTTAACAATATCTGGCGGTGAGATAGGTATCAGGCCCCAGCTCTGCCCTAGCCTTGACTGTAACCACTGTACCTCTGAGGAAGAGTGTGAGCCCCACATCCTCCCAACCATGATGCACGGATTCTTCTTTGTTTTCCCTCCTTTTACAGTTCTCTACTTAGCTGGAGTCCTGATATTCAGCCTGGCATTTGCCAGCCCCCTCTCTAGGGAGGTTGGGGCCTCCCATGGTACAATCACCGGAAAGGGTCTAGCTGTGAAGTGGTCTTCTGAGCCTGTGGCTGCCTCCTGTTGGACTCAGAATTTGCTGCTTCCTAGACTCATATCGTGGGAAGTTTAGGCCATGACTGTATTGACTTCACTCCTTGAGACACCAGTTGTGGAGAATTTGAGGGATTGGGGCCTGATTGAGGACAAAGATGTGATCAGGAGGTGGCAGTAGTACCCAGGCTTTATTTGGGTGACACTTTGACAGATTTGGATGTGGGGGAAGTCCCTCCCAGCAGGAGACTGTCCAGAGGCTATGCCATGGGAGTCACTACTTAGAAAGAGAGGGGGTCGGGGGAGTGAGGGATTGGGGGTGGTTTAGGTATCTAGGTAATGTCACTCAGCAGCCTGGCCTGGGTCAGAGAGCTACCCACAGCAGCAGCGGCTGGGGGTCTTTATAACCTCGGGGCTTATCTTATCTATGGCTAGCAGATGTTGGCTATGCAGAGCAGGCAGGCTCTAAATAGCTAAAAACCTGCTAATTTGGGTTAAATAAGATAATTGGATATGTGAAAATTTGAGTTCAGAACCATGGGTTTTTGAGCTATCACAGACTGGGTGGCTTAAACAACAGACATTTATTTTTCACACTTCTAGTGGCTGGAAGTCCAAGGTCAGGTGCCAGTATGGCGAAGCTCTCAGTGAGGGCTCTCTTCCTGGCTTGCAGAGGGCTGCTTTCTTGCTATAGCCTCGCATGGAGTAGAGAGAGGGTGGGGGAGAGCGAGCTCACACTCGGGTCTCCTCTTCCAAGGGCAGTAACTCCATCCGGAAGACCTCATCCTCACAATCTCATCTAAACCTCCCAAAGTCCCCACCTCCAAATACTATCACTTCGTTAAGGCTTCTACGGATGAAGTTTGGGAGGGACACACAAGCATTCAGTCCATAACCCTTCTAATATAGCACTTTCTTTTTTCTTTTTTCTGTCAGAGACAATAAATGGAAATATGTTTTGGAACATGAAGAGCATTATACCAACGGAACACATCATTTTTATTACTACTTGAAAGGTTAATGTCTAGCTAATCACAAATAGTTTCCGATATTAAGTTTTCTTCCAATGCAAATGTAAGACTTAACTCCGTCTTTATTCCAGTCTTTCCACTGAACAATGTCAAAGAATGCCAGCCTGCACAATAAAACCCACACCCTCTGTCCCCTCCCCTTCTGTCTGGCAAGGGGAGGGGTGAAATCACAGTGTGTCAAGCAGGCTGTAAACATTTGAGCTGCTTTCCTTCAACTTTTGGGAGGGCTTCTTGGGGATGACAGGGGGACAAAGGGTTGCAGTGTAAATTACCATGCAAACTGCCACAGTGCTTGAACTTAAGACACCGTTGTCTGCAGCAGCTCAGTGAGCTTAAGCTTCTGTGACTCCCACTGAAGGGGAGACTTGTGGTACCTTCCAAGCTGAGCTGCTGAACCCCCTAAACAGCCCCATATGCTTGACTCCAGTGAGCTCCTGTAAATACTCTTTATCGGCTCTTAAAATATGAAAACCCAAAGAGTATGCCTGAAGGTGTGTCCTTGTTGACCTTTGAGCAAGTTTCCTCTTTAAATGTCAGCGGTAGGATAACTCTGACCAGTTTTGTAGTGTGATGCTCTGAGTACGTCTTGAGTACTGGCATTGCTGACTGCAGCATTGCCCACACATGGATGCTGGGGCTTTCTTTCTTTTCCCATGCCCTCCTTCCCTCCTTCTGTCTCATTCACTGGGTCAGTGAAGAAATGGATTGCTCACGTGGGAGATCGCCTTCATTTCTGAGGTTGGCAGGCTTAGTACTTACTGCTGCCCCCAGCAGGTGATGAGAGGCAGGACTTCAGGACATTTCCTTGCAGGCAAATGTCTCCGACTTCGTTGGCTTCTTGTCTCCATTCCCAAGACCGTGTCTATACCATGGAGGCTACAGACCATATCCAGGGGTGGTGGCTTGTTCGGAGCTCTCAACTCATCTTTTATTCATAGGAAATGTCTCCCTCAGGGCACAACCCTAATTTAGGATAAAATAGGGGACCATAGGAAATGCCCTGAGGAGTTTCTATACTAGGTTATAGGGAAGTTTCTAAAGAGCCATTAGAGCTAATCTTGGTCCTTCTCTTCCCTCCACACCTCACTCCATGTCCGGTGTGGCATAATCATAACTCAGTGTGGGAGGCATCTTTTCTTCATGTTAAAAAAAGGCACAAGCACCACAATTAATGTCTATTCATCTTTGTGTGCTGGGCACTGTGTTAAACATTGTGCATATTTCATGTCTTTAAACTGGACAAGAATGCCTCAAAGGTAGGTTCCGTAGGCAGCATTCTCCAGAGAAGCAGAACCAATAGGATGTGTGTACACACACATACACACACACACACGTATGTATATGTGTATATATACACACACACACACACACATATATATATATAATTTATTTACTTTTGAAGGAATCAGATCTTGCAGTTGTGAAGGTCCAAGATTCGCAGGGCAGGCTGATGGGCTGGAGACTCAGAGAATAGCTGATGTTGCGGCCAGAGCCCAAAGGCAGTCTGGAGGCAGAATTCCTTCTTTGTCAGGGGACATCAGTCATTTTTTCTCTTAAAAAATTTATTTTTAACATTTATTTTTGAGAGACAAAGCACGAGTGGGGGAGGGACAGAGAGAGAAGGAAAAGAGAATTCAAAGCAGGCTCCAGGCTCCAAGCTGTCAGCACAGAGCCCAATGCAGGGCTTGAACTCGTGAACTGTGAGACCATGACCTGAGCCGAAGTCAGATGCCTAACCTACTGAGCCACCCAGGTGCTCCAGTCTTTTTTTTCTCTTGAAGGTTTTTTCTTAATGTTTATTTATTTTTGAGAGACAGAGAGACAGAGCATGAGCAGGGGACGGGCAGAGAGAGAGGGAGACACAGAATCTGAAGCAGGCTCCATGTTCTGAGCTGTCAGCACAGAGCCTGACACGGGGCTCGAACTCACGAACTGAGAGATCATGACCTGAGCTGAAGTTGGCTGCTTAGCCAACTGAGCCACCCAGGCACCCCTCTTGAAGATTAAAAAAAAATTTTTTTAAAGTGTACTTATTTTGAGAGAGAGAGCCAGAGAGAGAGAGAGAGAGAGGGAGAGAGAGAATCCTAAGCAGGCTCCATGCTGTCAGCACAGAGCCAGAAGTGGGGCTCAATCTCATGAACTGTGAGATTATGACCTGACCTGAAATCAAGTCTGCTGCTTAACTGACTGAGCCACCCAGGCACCCCTCTCTTGAGGTTTTTGACTGATTGGATGACTCTCACTCATATTATGGAGGGCAATTTGCTTTACTCAAAGTCTACTGATTTAAATGTTAATCTCCTTGAAAAAAATACCTTCACAGTGACATTTAGACTGAGTTTGACCAAGTTGACATGTAAAATTAACCCTCTTAATAGGTATCATTTCCTTTTTACAGGTGAAGACAACAAGTCTCAGAGAAATTAACTCACCGACAGTGGTAGGCTGAATAATGGGCCCCCAACTGTGTCCATGTCCTAGTCTCCAGAACGTGTGAATGTTGCCTCATATGGCAAAAGGGATTTTGTAGATGTGATTAATGAAAGCTCTTGAGATGGTGAGATTATCTTGGATTGTCCAGGTGAGCCCGGTGTAATCACAAGAGTTCTTATGAGAGGGGAGCAGGAGGGTCAGGTGATGTGATGACAGAGAGATTGTAATGATGTTCTTTGAAGATGGAGGAAGAAGAGGCCATGAGCCAAGGACTACAGATGGCCATGAGAAGCTGAAAAAGGCCAGGAAATGGATTCCCCCTGAGCCTTTAGAGGGAACTAGCTTTGCCAATGTCTTGGTTTTAGCCAGGGAAACTGATTTCGGACTTCTTACTTCCAGAACTGTAAGAGAATATATTTGTGTTGTGTTAAGCCAACAAGTCTGTGGTCATTTGTTATAGCAGCTATAGGAAACTAATACACTTGCCCCAGCCATGTAGTTAGGAAATGGTAGAGGTGGGATTTGAAACCACGGCCTCAGGTGCTTGACCCTGTTGCCCTCCTCAGTCTTGTCGATCTCTCTCAAACAAGAGTTCTTGGGTCCATCCCTCCTTGTCTGGACTTTAACCATCCTGTCCCGGAACTTATAATAAAAGGGACTGAGGATAGGGGGCCAAAGTAATGAAAGCAAGAGTCCCCATTCATTCCTGCTATGTAGCAGGTGCTTTATAAATATTAGTGTTTCATTCTTCCAACCTCCTTGGAAGTCAGGTACTACAATTTCCCGTAGTTCATAGTTGAGGAACCTGAGACCAAGAGAGATTGATTAACGTGCTCAAGTTCACAGGGCTACTAGGGGGCAGAGCTGGAGCTTAAGCCCCAGTCTGTCTGATGCTGATGATTTTGCACAGTCTATCACACTTGCTTCTCCAAAATCTTTATCACAAAGCAACAGCAGCAGGAGAGGAAAATGTGGTAAAAATTGAGGAGAACTGGAGACTGAAGCTTCCTGTGTTCTTGCTTCCCTTCCCAGAAACCTCTGTCTCAGGTGTACAGGCTTCAGATCCAAGGTCAGGAGTCCCCAGGTGCATCCTCTACACCCTAAGGTGGTCGAACTCCTCTGGCCATTCTGGAGCCTTTTGTCTGTTTCCTTCCCCTCTGCCTTCTTGCCTCCTTTTCCCACCTCTGTTTTTGGGCTGTCCTTGGCATCTGTCAATGTGACACTTGAGTTATCCCAACATCATTCACGCACACACTTGTTTCCCTTTTGCTGTTCTCACTGTGGCCACCCACAGAGGGGGTCCAAAAACATGGGAGGAAAGGGGGCAGAGAATGAATCCTGCCTTCCAGGGAGAGCTAACCACACTTCTCAGCCCATCGTGGGTAATGGACAGTCTCGAGATGATGGCCAGGCCTTGGTCCTGTCCATCCAGTGACTGAAGATGACTCTGGCAACTGGGGCTGACGGGAGACATACTGCTGATTCTGAGCCAAGTGTGTGACATTACAAAGCAGGTTATCAGCAACACTGGGCTAAAAATACCATGTTTATTTTTGAAATAAGTTGTTTTGGCAGTTATAAATACTCTATGAAGCCAGCTTACAGTGTAGTCTAGCGGCTCTCCAGAGAAGTGAATCATATTTGAGGCACATGCGGAATCCAACATGCAAATTCCAGTCAGTTCTTCACTATCCTGAGTAATGGAGGGGAGATTGGGTGTGGATAGAGCCAGTGGAGAATCAGCTGAGTGCAGGCTTGCAGCCTAGGCTTCCAAACTGAGAATCTTACTTTGGAGTAGATGCTACTGGAAGAAATGTTCAGGGATGTTTTCTTTGCCTGCTGGGTACCCCTTTGCCCTTGGGTAACAGAGAACTGAAGTGACATATCCTAACTCCCTCTTTTCTCCCTTTATCCTTCCTGCCTTCCTGCCTTCCTTCCCTCTTTCCTTCCTCCCTCCCTCCCTCCCTCCCTTCCTTCCTTCCTTCCCCTCCTTCTCTTCCTCTTCACCCTTCTCCTCCCTCCCTGTCTTCTTTCTTTCTTCATCCATTCACCCTTCAAATAATTACTGAGCCCCAACTTTGTGCCTGACGCATTGCCTTGTGCTGGGGATAGAGATAAACAAAACCAACTTGATCTACGTGCTACTCCTCCCCAACATGAAGTTTAGGAGCCACTGTGATTGGTAATTAACAAAAGGACAAAGGAATGAATAATTTAAAAGTGTGCCCCACCCTCTGAGCGATATGTAGGAGGGAGGGGGAGAGGCTGGGATGGCATCTCCATGCAGACAGGACAGCTTCTCTGGGTGAGTGAGAGGGGGCATTTTAGATGAGTCTGGAAGGATGAGGAGCCCCGTGAGGGGAGAGATAGGGGATGTTCCAAGACAAGGAACTGATGCACACAGAAAGACCTGAGAAAATGACTGATTTGAGGAACTGGCTTGATACGTTTTTATTTATGGAAGTTCTATAAAGAACTGCTTGCCTGGCACTCTCAGGAGCTTGGCAGGGACTCTTACTCTCCTCCTCTTTCCTCCTCTTCCTTCTCTTCTCCTTATTTGGGGGACTCTGTCTTTTGCCCAAAAATTCTACTTCCATAGGGGCGCCAGGGTGACTGAGTCAGTTAAGCGTCCGACTTTGGCTCAGGTCATATCTCACAGTTCGTGAGTTCGAGCCCCGTGTCAGGCTCTGTGCTGACAGCTCAGAGCCTGGAGCCTGCTTCAGATTCTGTGTCTCACTCTCTCTCTCTGCCCCTCCCCCACTCACACTATGTTTCTCTCTCTCAGAATTAAATAAACGTTAAAAAATAAAAAAAATCTACTTCCACTGTCACCCCACCCACCTCATTGTCTTCAGCTCAGAGCCCATCGGCACCTTTGCTGCTGCGTCCTCTACCTGCCTCACCTTAGGGGTGCCTCGATATGCTGATGAGAAAGGGGCTCCTGCTTCCTATCACCCACCTTCACCAGGACTCTCCTTACCGCCAGCTTGGTGGCTTCACCATCAGCACCACGCTTGCTGTCATGGCTACAGTGATGTTCAGTCTCCAGGCCTCCTGCCAACATTCCTGGCCATCCCCCATCTCTCCTGTACCTCTCCTGCCTGTCCTCATCCTCTTCCTCCCTTTATCTGCCCCAGGTAGATATTCTCTTCTCTCTCCTCCTGCTAACACCACAATGGCATCCCTGCTCTGCTTGGCCCCAGGGGGCGCCCCAAACAAGGAAGAACCTGACCATCCCCAACATGTTATGGCAGAAGGAAGAGGGACCTTGGAGTCAGACCTAGATTAGCTGAATGGACGAGTCCCTAATATTTGGACCATTATGGTTGGTCCACCATTATTATGAGGATTATGGAAATAGTGGATGGGACCATGTCTGACATCTAGTAGGTGCTTTGTAAAAGGGCAGTTTCTTTTCTCTCTCTCCACCAGCGTGGGTGTTGTGACCGACAAGCAAGAAATGAAACAGCACAGGGTCGCCTACACCCACACTCAGCCTGTCCAGCTCTTTAGCACCTCTACTGCTGAGGAAGTGTTTTGGAAACAACTCTAGCACCCCACCCCCACCAACCAGTGCCAGTTAACAGCTTTTGGCTAATGGTGCCTAATATACTTTTTAAATTACACAAGTAGTACATGAATATATGATTTAAAAAAATTTAATGAATGAATAAATTGATTTTTTAAAACTTTAGACAAAGAGAGTGCATATGTAGGGAAGAGGGGCAGAGGGAAAGAGAATCTTAAGCAGGCTCCATGCTCAATGTGAAGCCTGATGCTGGGCTCCATCCCATTTGAGCTAAAATCAAGAGTTGGATGATCAACTGACTGAGCCACCCAGGCGCCCTGCCCTAATAATATTTTTTAATTGAAATTGCCAAATCACCTTTGAACATATTACATCAATTTTCCCTCCTCCTTAGAGTTTATAATTGTGCCTGTTTCCCTAAGCGTCCTTAAGTCTTAATTGTTCCTGTTTTCCCTACATTTCACCACAGTTAAAATGATCAGTGTTTTAGGGGCGCCTGGGTGGCTCAGTCAATTAAGCGTCTGACTTCGGCTCAGATCATGATCTCACTGTTATGGGTTTGAGCCCCGTCTTGGGCTCTGTGCTGACAGCTCAGAGCCTGAAGCCTGCTTCGGATTCTGTCTCCCTCTCTCTGGCCCTCCCTCACTCACACTATGTCTCTCTCTGTCTCTCAAAAATGAATAAAGTTTAAAAAAATTGGGGTGTGTGTGCAACACCTGGGTGGCTAGGTCGGTTAATCCTCTGACTTCGGCTCAGGTCAGTAAGTTTGAGCCCCGCATCAGACGCTGTGCTAACAGCTCGGAGCCTGGAGCCTGCTGTGGATTCTGTCTCCCTCTCTCTGTGTTCCTTCCCCACTTGAGCTCTGTCAGTCTCTCTCAAAAATAAACATTTAAAAAAAGATGTGTTTTTTTT
>CM053578.1:89677106-89729238 GCA_028646485.1 Cryptoprocta ferox
TGTTGGGCTGTGCCCTGATAAACTGAGTGATTCACTGGGCAGACACCGCAAGCCGAGAGGGGATTGGCCATGTTTTCAGGCAGATTCTTCTTTCCAATCCCTGCACTGAGCCGTGACTCCATAAGGGACGCTTATACCTGGTTGAAATATGAAGCCATTCGACTGAAGCTGGTTGCCTCCTAGTTGTGACTGCCTTGGTAATCTTCACCCCATTAAGACACCTGCCTTAGCTGGTGAAAAGATGGGGGGTGAAGGCTTGGAAGAATACCTGGGCGTTGCCATGGTCCCTGCTGCACCTCTGCTTTGTGCGTTCTGTGTCAAAGAGATTTCTGACACCTGCTTCCCTGGTTAAGATATATAGTGGGAGTGGCAGGTGAGGGTAAAGAAGGACAATGCACACTGGTGGAAAGAACTCTAGACGAAAACTTTTATCCATTTAGACCCTGTTTTGTCCATTAGAGCACCGTGGTAGGGTTATTTCCTTCATCAGTTGATGCCACGGTTGTCGTCTCTGGAAAATGGGGACATGAGGGCTTGCCTTACCCAACTCCTACCCCTTGCAATATTATCACGGTGACATTAAGTCTGTGAAGGCATGTCAGAGTGTCTCTGTGCTCTGCCAAAGCCAAACTCAGTGTGCAAAATCCACAGACTCTGCAAACTAGAGACGTGCCCCCTTTCCTGGTAATTATTCAGTAATTATTCACATAAGAAGGATTTCATTGTTATGTTTCATATATTCGTCGCAGTTGATGGCCTTTTAATAGTGGCATTGAGTTTGTGTACAGAAAGGTTATTCATTTTAAGATTTCTAGGCCTTAATTGTTATTTGTTTTGCTTGGTTCCAGTACGCCATAAATTAGTGCTATCCACAGAGCGTATTTTTCTTGGCATCATGGTGTATTGTCTGCAGTGAGCCCTGTTTGGCCTGGCACTGGCTTGGATTTCCCCATCTGTTTCTGATGTTTACATTGTTAAAGATACGACAGACACATAGGACATGGCCACATGCAGAGAGGGAACTTTTTTCCACTCCAGTGCATCAAACAAGGTCTGAGCCTGTAATAAGCACAGTCCTAAATTACACTCAAGCCTGCTAGAGGCTGGCCCAGTCTCGGTGATGGGGGGATTGATTGCCAGGGCCCTGGGGTATTCACTCCTAGGAATGTGTCCAGTGAGCTCAACAGCTCAATCTCCAGAAACTCATTTTTGCCTTGGATTTGAGAAAAAAGAACTGCACTGCTGAGTGGGCTCCTAAAAATCAAAGGTAGGAAACATCGGTGACCAATCCCCAATGAATCCTAGTGCCGTGTCCCTGAGGCAGGTCTATCCCATGGGCCAGGGACTCATGAGGGACTGGTGCTTTCTGTCAGCACCAGTGGAATGGCTGGTCCTGACCCCCAAGCAGTTCTCCATGGTCACCCCTAATGTGCTAAAGTGGGGGCCCATATCTTTTTGTGAATCGATCTTAAATTTTCCTCATGGTGTGAGAGAACACAGGAGGGGAGGAAAGGAGGGGGTGGTGAAGTAGGCTGGGCAGAGGAGGGGCATTTGGCTTCTGTTGGGAGCAAAGGCTTTGAGGAAGGAGGGGATGGGGACGATGACCTCCTTAACCTCCCTAAATCAGAGAGAGAGAGAGCGAGGGAGAGCGCGAGGGTGCGCATGTGAGTGCATGTGTTTCCGTGTGTGTGTGTGTGTGTCTGTGTGTCTGTGTATGTGTGTGTGTAGAGGGGTGGAGAGAGAGACAGCAGGTAGGGACTGAATGTAGCAAGGACACTGGTGGAGGCAGCCAACAGCCTTCTGGTTAGCTGAGGGCCAGGCTTTGACATCTGCTGTCACATCGTTATTGTCATCCTGAAAGTCCCTCCTCTGTACCTACTTCAAGTGTTGCCCTTAGGTCAGAACAAAACCTGCCTGCTCTTGCTAAGCCGATACCCCTTTCAGTCCCCCGAAGTGAAGGAGCTGAGAGGTTGGCTGAGTCCGTTCTTCCCCATGGACCCACAAGGGCCTGAGGTCTGGGTTTGCAGAACTCGGAGAGGAGAAAGCTTCAGGTCCTCAGCTTCTGTCGGAGTGGAAACCAGTCTACTTTGCCCCTTGCCTTCCAGGTTGATGCTTTTCTAATTGGGCGCCTTATTTGGGTCGGTGTAGCCCCCTGTGGAGGGTAAGAGGGTGGCAAATTACAAAGGATGATTTGATGTTGCTGCTCGAATATCTGCACACTGCCCACAGAAAAATGTTTAAATTCCCTAGTCCGGATCCTCCATTTTGTGCCGGCTGCTCTGTCTCCTAAGCAACCCCCTACTCCTCTACTCCAACACATTCTCCAAACTGCAGTCAAGATGAACTTTCTAGAACACATGGGGAAGGATAATATATTGAGATGTCCACTGGTGTTCTGTTCTTGTTCTATTTCCCCCATCATAATGACTCCTACCCCATGCCTACTTCTGATAAATGTCATTGGACTCTGCCCAACCAACCCCAGGAGAGTCCTCTGTGTTTCCTGGGCAAAAAGTGGGAGTTACCTGCAGAGAAACGAATGCTATTCTTAGCCGTGTTTTCCAAAGCTTGAACTTCTTGAGGGGATTATGCTAAGAAGGATGTTGGGGTGGGGGTGTGAGGGAGGAGAAAGAAGTGGGGGCACCAAAGACCTAACCTGCTTACAGCCTGCTATTTTCTGTCCTGCTGTTTCTTTGCCCTGGAAACTCTGACCCCCCACCCTCCACCTCCCCCATCATTCTTCAAAGCTCAGCTCAGGTGTGACCCTAGGAACCCATCCCTGACTCTTCCTTCTTGGGGGTCATCATTAACCCCCTGTGACTTGCCTGTCTTTGATCCATGGCACCTGGCAAGATGTTGGGCAGGTTTGTTGAGTGGCCGCTGGCTGGGGACTCTCTGGGGCCTTCTCTCTAAGGTAACCTTTGGGTTGCCCTGGTGCTCCTGTTCATTTGTGCTGTGACATTGGGCAAGATCTCTTCATGCACCTGTCAAATAAGGAAGTAGGGCTGGGTAATATCTCAAATCTTTCCCATGCTGATATTCCCAGGAGACAATGACATGGCACTTGATCAGGTAGATGGCCACACTAGTCTGTTCCTTTTTATTCCATCATCTTCTCTAGTATAGCCATGGTTTCTGCCAAGGTGCTATGATCAGGGAAGGGCAAACATGCAGCTATCATCACCCAGGGATCCAGAACCTTCCCTTTTTAATTGGCACTCATCTAGCATCTTTTAATGTCAGTGAACTTCATTACCCTCCATCCAGTTCTGCAAGCCAGAAACCTAAGAGCCGTCTGTTGACAACTTGCTTGTCTTCATCACTCTCCCCATTCAATCCACTCCTTGGTCCTAAATAGCTTCAAAGGATCTCTGGAACCCAAGCATTCCCGTCCTTTCCACCTCCGACCCAGCCCAGCCATCAGCACTGCCAACATCTGCCCCCCTCCCCTGCTTTCGTCATCTTACACCTGCATCGCTGCAAAGTACCCGGTACTCCTGCTGTCCACACAGCCACTCTGCCTCCTTCTCTCCCATTCAGACTCCGCACTCTAGCCAGAGGGATCTCAGAATTAAATCTGACCTCGCCACTCTCCCCTTCAAAACCTGTTCTTTGGAAAAGTAAAATCCTAGTCATGGCTACAAGCTCCTGCCCTTTTCTTTCTTTCTTCTTTTTTTCTTTTTTCAAGAGACAGAGTGAAAGCTCGAGCGGAGGGGGAGGGGCAGCGGGAGAGAGAGAGAATCTCAAGCAGGCTCCACACTCAGTGCAGAGCCCGATGTGGGGCTCAATCCCACGATGCTCAACAGACTGAGCCACCCAGGCACCCCCCCGGGCCTGCCTCTCTAACCTCTTTTCACACGAGGTCTCTCCTCGGGTTTATTTTTCCCGTCACTCTAGCTCTCTGCTTCTTTCATTTCATGCTCCAGGATTCTCTCTGTCATGGGGCTTTTGTACATGCTTATCTTCTGTTACGTTGCAACTTTACATTCGTGAGTGTAATTATCTCATCAATATCTCTTTTCTCTAATACTGTTAGACCCAGGCAGGACCATCTCTGGTTCTGTTCACTATACTATCTCTACACCTAACACGGTACTTGACACTCAGTAAAAATTTGCTATATAAATAAATGAAGGAAGAAAGGCAGGAAGGACAGCACACCCTGGTCCACATTTGTGTACTTTATGGGAACGTACCCAGTTTGTCATGCTATGGTAACCACTACATTTAATAAAAGGAAATTTTACTTGGGCAACCGTGTTCCTTGCATTTTATTAATCAAAATCTTAACATTCTAAAGAGAGTCAAGATTTGCTCCAATGTAAAAGGTTCCATATGGCCTTAAGAATTAGCTCTAATAAAATGATGAATGGCTCTTCACTCCATTAACAAATGATCATTAATTTTGATTCATACGTCTGACATCTGTTCCTGATCTTTGTCCTTTCAAGTGTAATTAAAATAATTGTAAATATGCAACCCATCACTGAAAGTTACAGGTGATTGTACTATGTCATGTTTACTCTCCAGCCAGTGAGACTCTATTTCCCTGAGGGTGGGACCCATTCCAGCCAGGTGCTCCATCAGCGTGGGGGAAGGAGGTGGTGTTGTAAGGAACGGACGTGGGGTTGGGCCATGTGGGAGGCAACCGTTGAAAGAGATGGCTTGAAAATAGATTTCTCTCCGATGTGACCGTGAACCTGTTTTGCAAAGGGGCAACTCTGCTTCTGTGGCCTTTTTGCTTTAAGTATCCACCCAGAAAATGGTGAGATTTCCAGGAGCTGGAAAAGCCTTCCTTCTCGCTAACACTCCGCCAAAGAGTCTAATTGAACATGCCTGAGATGATTCTTCTTCTTCTTCTTCTTCTTCTTCTTCTTCTTCTTCTTCTTCTTGTTTATTTATCATTAAGAGAGAGAGAGAGAGAGAGAGAGTGTGAGCGGGGGAGGGGCAGAGAGAGAGAGAGAGAGAGACAGACAGACAGACAGTATCCGAAGTAGGCTTTAGGCTCCAAGCTGTCAGCACAGAGCCCGACGTGGGGCTTGAACTCCCAGACTGAGAGTTCATGACCTGAGTTGAAGTCAGATGCCCAACCAACTGAGCCACCCAGGCGCCCCTGTCTAAGATGCTTCTAAGAAACAAGAGATTCTTTCTCACAATTAGAAGGACTGTAAATTTAGATGTTTTTGGAAGAGGAGGTATTTGAATTCACACTAAAGTGTGAATGACCAACATAAGGTTATTTCCCAGAGAGGAAATTTTGATATGGAAAGCATCCTGAGTGCCTAGAGTAAAAAAGGCCCAGAAAGGAGAGGCTTGACAAGACTGTGTTGTCTGGGCATTTCCAGAACTTTTAGGTTTCAGACCTTACTAAGCCTTTGTTAGAATAACAGGGGACCAAACCCTAGAGCAGGCAGCATGTGGAAGGGGATAGCTCTGGAGTCAGAACGTTGTGCCAAGCTTGTGCCTAGGCTCAGTTCTAGGATTAATCATGGGCAACCCATGGAAGGTGACCTTCTCCGTGTGTGCAGGAGTCCCTGGTCCCTGGCATGCCGGAGAAAACTGGCCTCTGTAAACAGAGTCAGAACCCACTGCAAAGCCACTCCCTTATTAAATCTCTCATATCTCTTTCTGGGAGAAAACAGGCTTTACTGTGGATGAAATAAAAGTTTTAATACACTTGGGAAACCATGGAAGTGAAGTGTTTTCCGTATACCTGGATCTAAATTGTTACAGGGAAATTTTATTGTAATAGGGCCCATGATCTCAGAAACCAGGTTTTTATCCGGAGGCTATTCTACTTTTATAACCACATCAAATCGGTGGAACATATGAGCTGATGACAATTTTGTTTCTCAGATCTGTCGTGTTTGTGAAACCGATTTCTGCTCTTGACACAGGTTAAGCTATGACGTTGTCGTATCTGGGAGGGAAGAGTGAATATCTCCCCCCCTCCCCCCG
The DNA here is from genome assembly GCA_028646485.1 of Cryptoprocta ferox. NCBI lineage: Eukaryota > Metazoa > Chordata > Mammalia > Carnivora > Eupleridae > Cryptoprocta > Cryptoprocta ferox. The sequence continues at coordinate 89,683,065 of CM053578.1, forward strand.
CCCCACCTCCTTTCTGGGACTCTGTACTCTTCTTTGCACCTAGGAGAGGGGGGTGCTGGTGATGCTGGTGCTGGGAACAGAGAGGAGAAAATTCCTGAACTCCCTTCTCGTCTTCCATGCTCCCCCGTTGCTTTTATGGGGTGGTGGGGGAAATTGCTCCCTTGGTTACAGCTCACGTGTAAGCAGAAGAGGTGGCCGTGAAGTTGTAATAATCCTGGGAGAGGAGATGGTTTGAATGGGAAAAGAAGCTAGTAAGCATCTTTTCTGTTTTCTCCTGGGGCTCTTCCCTTACTGAATACACGGGAATGTTCCTTGGCTTAGCACTGGCTATTCTCAAGTTAGTGATATAGTTACTACATTCTTCCACGATGTGACTTTCTCCCTCAATTACCTCGCTGATCTCTAATCTAAATGTTTAAAATATTACCTTTGGACATCTGCAGGCACGTGGCATTCGACAGAACGTGGCAATTATTTCTGGCCTTAAAATCAGCTGAATCTGAGCACGTATTTGCATTCTAAATGGCAACGCTTACCATAGATGAGGTACGTCTCTTCGCGTTGGTGGGAAGAAATAAAATTCTATATGTAGAAAGTTGGATAGCTGGGTGGAGAAATAACTATATTTTTCTTTGTAAGAATGTATTATAGTGTAGTTTGCTGGATGTTCTGGAAAAAGGAACTCTGCAGTTTCTCTAAAAGTAAGTAAGTGCCGCGAGAGGTTGAGGTGGGGGAAAATGCCACCTTCCAGAACTAACCACTATTAATATTCTCCCAGACTTTTTTCCTGTGCAACTATCTTTATATTTTTCAAAAGTCATCTCCTTTTATGCATACTATTATTAGCTGCTTTTTTCACTTAACAATATTCTGCGGCTATGTTTCCATAACAATTACCTTCTATTTTTTTTTTTTAAACGGCCACACAGAACCTAGTTGTATAAGCGCACATTTATTTACTTAGCCAGCCCTCTGTGGAGGCACTTTCAGGTTGTTCCCTGTTTTTCACCATTATAAATAACTTGGAGATAAATATCATTTTTACATCTTTTTAAAATTTGGCCAATCATTTTCATAGGATGAATCTCAGTATCCCTGCACCAGAGATATCTGCTTAGAAACAAGAATATGTCTGCTATAAAAATGCGAAGACAATGCCTCTCCGACCCCAGTCCCGCCTCCTCATAGTTCGCGAGTCATATTTGCATGCTGTTTTGATTAGCTGAGGTTTCAGGAAAGGTTGGTGAGACACATATTAAAACAACAACGACAACAACAGCAATAGCAAACAAGTCCTGTTTGGCATTTTTCTTCTGATTCCACTTGTGTTTCCTCACTCTTTCCCTCTGCTGTCACTGGGTATTCCCTTTACCTCCTTTATCTTGGACAGACTGTTTCCTTTTTGGAACTTGGGTGCCAAGCCGTCCTTCAATTCTGTTCTCAGCTTTAGGTATTCAGAGGGAGCCAAAGAGACCTCATAATCCTATAGATCCATCAGAGAGAGAGAGAGAGAGGGAGAGAGAGAGAGAGAGAGAGCGAGCGAGCAGGTGTGGGAGAAGGGTAGAGACAGAGAGGAGAGGCGGCAGAAGGGGAGGGAGGGAGAAAGAAACAATTTCACTAACAAATAAACAAAGTGGACATTGAGATCTATTTGTTTATTCCTGAACCTCTACTATATTGTTTTACACATTGTAGCTTTACAGTACATTTTAAGTACTGGGCAAGGCAAGACTTTTGGAATTCTTTAAAAAAATTTTTTTTTTACATTTATTTGTTTTTGAGACAGAGCGTGAGCGGGGAGGGGCAGAGAGAGAAGGAGACACAGAATCTGAAGCAGGCTCCAAGCTCTGAGCCGTCAGCACAGAGCCAGATGTGGTGTTGCTTGAACCCATGAACTGTGAAATCATGACCTGAGCCGAAGTCGGACACTTAACTGATAGAGACACCCAGGCACCCCTTTGGAACTCTTTTTAAGAGGATCAAGTTAAACAGAGATGCAGGGCAAAGATCAGGAGAAGGGGGAAACATCGAGGGATTTATTGGGGTGGGGGGAGTGAATAGGAAACTCCTGTCTGATTGGTAAAGATTTTGACGCCCAGGGAGCTCTCCCAGCTCCTCAGGAGGGAGGGTTGGTGGGATTTCCTCAAGTTCAGTCGAAGCAGTCTGTTCTCTCACTCATGTCTCGGTAACAACAGCAACAACCCCGTGACTGAAATAAGTCCCAGGGACACAGCGATGACTTTAGCCGGAGTAATAATCAATTACATTGCAACACCCTCAGTGTAGCCCATGGGTGCAAAGCGCATCATGATGAGAAGAAAAATCAGCAAATTACTCAGGCCATGGCTAACCTGGTTCCCTTGAATGTAATCCAAGGGTGAAACACTCACATTTCTTAAGTAGCTTTTCCTTTTATTTTGATTCCTAACAAGTTCTATTTCCTCTTAAAATTGAAATAAACATTGATTTTTTATTGTTGCTGTTGATGAACAATTTCTGATGTACAGTCTTCCCATTTCTGAGTTTTAACCTACTACTGTACTTCCTAGCCTAAGTAGAAATTGATTTCGGGAAGTCAAAAGATACAATTCTGTTGAACGGTTTTCATTTTACAATGATAGCTTAGTAGTAAATGAGGACATTAGAATAAACATCATGAGGTCCTGCCTGTGAGCATCAATAGTGTTTTTTTAATAGCTATTAGAGTTATCGAGTTTTCCATTTTATAATACCATTTGTGATTATGCTGGAGTGAGCAGAAAAGAGGAGGCTATGGTACTATGGATTTTTTTTTTTTGATGCATTAAGGAGGTGTATTGGATTCAGAATTCAAGATTTTGGTTTTAGATCAAGCCCTACTACCTCTGTATCCTCAGTGTGCCGCGTTTCTGTGAATCTCAGTCCTACTGTCTGTAAAATAGGGAAAATAAGACCGGCCTTACCCATATTTTGGGTTGTTGAATGGACTGAAAAAGATAATGCATGAAAAGCCACTTTGTAAAAGGTGAAGCACGATCGTTCTTAAGATACTACTGTTCAGAGATTATTCCTGTAAAATGCCACACAATTACCTAGGAAGACGAAACATTGGTCAGCGTCCTTCTGAATGGTACTTTGTAAATAACTCATTTAACCCACGAATTGATTTTTGGACCTGGCCCCCCAAAAAAACGCAGTCCCAATTCACTTTTCTTTAACATTGCTGGTGATGGTCACATCATGAGCAAATCTAGGTTCTTCTGTGGGCTGGTTTGTTTTTCCTAAGAAGAATCAGGGGTGCCTGCGTGGCTCAGTTGGTTAAGTGTCCAGCTCTTGATTTCGGCTCAGGTCACGATCTCATGATTCATGAGTTCGAGCCCCGAATCAGACTTCGCACGTGCAGAGCTTGCTTGGGATTCTCTCTCTCTCAAAAATAAATAAATAAACTTAAAAAATCTCTCTATACATTTAAAAAAAAATCAAATCAGTACCTGGACATGGCAGACTGGATACTACGGACCTGTGGGTCTTAAACCTGGATTTCCATCAGACTCACAGGGAACTTTTACAAAGTGCTGATCCCAAATTCTCACTCCAGACCTACTGCATCAGAATCCTCAGCAGCTGGGCCCCCAAACCTGTGTTTCCAACCAGCTCCCCAGTGCCTCAGATGCACAGCTGGATTTGTAGCGACTCTTGGTGTAGGAATCAGAAGGTGAAGGTTCTGTTGTTTCTGTCAGGTACTAGCTGATTTTCTCTTGGCCTTACTTTTGGCCTTAGTAAAATGTCTGTTTTTTTTTTTTTAATTAAAACAATTTTTTTACCTTTATTTTTGAGAGAGAGAGAGAGAGAGAGAGAGACCGAGCACAGAAGGGGCAGAAAGAGAGGGGGACACAGAATCTGAGGCAGCTCAGAGCCTGATGCAGGGCTCGGACCCACAAGCCGTGAGATCCTTCCTGGAGCCACCCAGTGCCCCAAAATGTCTGTGTTTTTAATCTGTGATCAAAATCCAGGAGAAGATGATTCTTCAGGCCTGTAAACAATGAAACATTTGACACCAATCTGAAGACAAACTATCCTGAGAACCCCTCATTGCTTTCATTTAATAGTTGGGATTCTGGAAGCTTCTTTCCCAGAAATGAGTCCCATAGCGAAAGCAATTTGGGACCCACTAAGAGTCTATGACCCCTACATGACCTTCCCGCTCTGACAACTGTGGTCATACAGCCACCGTTCAAATGCTCTCAGAGAAGTTGCTATAAAACTTTCTTTTGTTTCATGTTCTGACTACTAAAAGTCAGCACAAATCTTCACAGCACTGAGAGACCAGTTTTGAGGATAATTTGGGTCTTCAAAGAACACTCCTCTGCCTCCTTGAAAAAGTTGTGTTAAAGCAATTAAATGTTATTTGAAGGAAAGAAAAAGCACAAGCTGACTGTGGAATAACAGGAATAGTGTTAACAAAACAATCCTTACCCTGGGATCAAAGCCAGAGAGAGGCAGAGGGACGGTGTGCAGGGGCTGAGGGGAGTGGGGGAAGAAAGGGAGGTGTTAGAATGGCTTCGGTTCAATTAGGGATACGAATGCGCAATTTGGGGATAGTCTTCTGAATTCAGAATGATAGCTGGCAACAGTAACACGAATGACCCCATGAGAACTCACGATGCAAGAAACATTGCATTCTGCATCTCTCTTCAGGCAAGGGGCCAAATACAGGAACAAAACAAACAAGTGGACATAATCGTTTGCCATTCAAGGGGGCCACAGTCCGCTCGGCATATGGTGTGTGGAGATGCGGGAATGCACAGGCGATCTCATTTGGAACGACTATTCTTGTTCCAGAAGCCCGGGAGCCAGATGAGCAGAAGGCTGTCTGAAGGCTGAGGTGGATCCTGGTCTCCATTTCTGATGCCGAAACCGTCGTTCTCAGCTTTGGCGCCCAAGGTATTCACCAGACGTGGCTCTAGTAGACAGTCATTGTTTCCAAAACTCAAATCTCTCCCGCAAAGGACAAAGCAGTGCCATGACCGAAGAGATTTTAGAAATACACGATAGACTGAAAAGGATCTCCAAAAAGGAGAGGCAGAAAGTCTTTTGAGTAACATTGGGAATCAGGGCACTGAGTCCCCATATAGCAATGGGCGCGTGGGGTGTCTGGTGCTTTTGTTGCTCTGTTTGTGGAGCTTTTAGACAATGGGGAAGGCTGAGAAGGGCTGTGAGATGTAACTGCATCTTAGTCTGTGGGCTTCCTGGCTTAGAAGCAAGAATTCATGGAGCGCCATGCTCTCTGGGGGCAGGGAGGGAAGGTGGACATGGATGTTAACAGATCTAACTCTCCAAGCCTGTGTGTACTTAGGGAGTTAGTTCATTGCTTCTGGGCCATGTTACAAGGCTCAGAAGGAGAAATTCTTAGGCCAAATACATCTGGGAAACAGTCGAAGTAAAACAGGATTTTTTTTTTATTGCAGGACTTTTCATAACCTTTGGTATTCTAGGAAAGGGATATTGCACGCAGCTTTTTCCAAGTGATTTGCTCATGGAAACATTTATTTGCATGGCATCCCTTGGGACTAATGTTCTATGGAACACGCATTGCAAAGGAAAGGAACCGGGTCAAGGAATCTTAGGGACCCTAGTGTCTGTTTCCTCCTCTTAGAAATCAGGTTATAGATCCTGAGAGAGAAAATGATTTCCTCAGGATCACACAGATGGTTTTTGGCTCACACTGGAAGAGAAACTAGGGTATTATGTAGAAAGTAACAGGTCTTAGGAATCCGAGTATACCCTTTCTATTACATCACATTGTATTTGTCACTGCCCCTTTGTACAGGGATTTGATGCTATTCCATAGTAAAGCTGAGGTCGGGAAGGACAGATAATCAGGGGTCAGATTTTGGAGAGGGTTGAATGCCAGATACCTTTGAATTTTATCCAAGTGTGTTATAATTCCTGTTGGCACTTATTACACTGTATCATTGGCACCACTGGCGGATTATGTTATTTTGCTCACATCTTGCTTATTTCCCCATCTTTGCTATGGTGGGTGCAGTCTACTTCCTTGTCTCATTGGTGTTGGGCTTGGACATGTGTTATGGGCTGAATTGCTCCTCCCCTGCCCCCTCCATTCATATGTTGAAGCCCTAACCCCCAGTACTTTAGAATGTGACTATTTGGAGATAAGGTCTTTATGTGATTAAGTTAAAGATGTGACGTGAGGAGGATGGGCACTAATCCAGTGTGGCTGGTGTTCTTATGAGGGAAGGAGATTAAGGCACAGACAGGCACAGAAGGATGACTGAGTGAAGACACAGGAAGAAGGGACCATCTACAAGCCAAGGAGGGAAACCACAAAAGAAACCAACTCTGCCAGCACCTTGATCTTGGACTTCCAACCTCTAGAACCGTGAGACAGTAGATTTTGGCTGTTTAAGCCACCCAGTTGGAGGTACTTTGTCACAGCTTCTGTGGTAAACTAACAGAATGTCTGAAAGGGGGTTCATGATGGGCCAGTGGCTGTCACCAAGGAACCATCAGGAGCCCAGGCCTTTCCCATCCTGTGGCTCTGCTGTCCTCAACACATGGCTTCCAGAGTCAGGGCACTTGTCTACAAGAAGAAGGCGGTGGGGGAATTGTTTTAGGGGCAACTTCTGGAAGTGGTGGTATATGCCACTTCCACTCACATTCCATGGTTAGAACTCCGTTCATGGGCACACCTGCTGCAAAGGATGCTGGGAACTGTAGTCTGGCTGTGCACCGGGAAGAAGAGGAAGTGGATTTGGGGATTAGCCAGCCAGTCTTGGCCATATCTCTTAACTACCCTGTGGAATAGGTTGTGCGAGGAAATGCCAGTAATTTCTCTCAGATCACAGGGCTGGCTTAGAAAAGGGCATGTACTTTATAAAAGAAACTTGCGCTCATTAAAAAAAAACTGTATAGAAGTGTGAATATAAAAAGTAACAGGCCCATTTGTTCTTCCTCTCTAAAGCCCGGTCCTGGAGGAGATCAGAGCCAGCCCCATGGCCTCATGGGCAGGGAATTCCCATTTGCTAAGGTGGTTTGTGTGAGGTGAGGTGCTTCGATAAACAACTGCCCAGGGAGAGTGTTCCTTCCTTAACACAAAAATCACTTTCCCGGCCCTGGCGGTGCCCTGATTGGGAAATCACCCCGATTTCTACACACGGGGAACTAATACTGCTTCAGTTTCTTACCGGCATTTATTTGGTGGCAACTGACTGAGACTCAGACAAGGTTAGGAGGTCAGAAAAGTATCAGATCACTTTGGCTGAAATGAGTTGAACATTAGCTGGCGGAACAACCCAGACACACCCTCAGTGATTATTACTAATTTTTTTAAAAGTTTATTTATTTTGAGAGTGGGGGGAGGGGCAGAGATGGAGGGAGAGAGGGAATCTCAAGCCCTGAAACGAGGCTCGAATTCATGAGCTGTGAGATCGTGACCTGAGCCGAAACCAAGAGTCAGACGCTTCACTGTCTGAGCCACCAGGAGCCCCAATTATTCTGATTTTTAATGCTGTTGGTCTTTGCACAATGAAACACAACTGTGACAGTAGCTCCAACTTTGATAGAACAGTGGTGTTTGGACTCCCTTGCTTTTCTCTTTATATTTGAAAATGTTGATTCTATCTAAATAAGCTTGGGGCAATTTGAGACCAATTTTCCCATATTAGGCAAAGAGGAGAGTTGAGGTGAATTACCATCAAGTCATTTTTTCCAGGGAACGTTTGTTCTAAGCACAGGAATAGCCCTCCGGTTTTGCCCTTCCCGACATTTGCAACACTCACCTTTGTCTCTTGTTGTTTGATTCTCTTGGGCGTCTCTTATCTCCCAGGAACACTTGTGCTATTGCGTTGTTAGAAAATACATTTTAATTCTCTTAAGGTGAAACATTTCCCTCATTTACTTTTCATTCAACAAACATGTATCAAATGCTTTTTGGTGCCAGGTCCCCAGAGTACTAAAATGAATGAGACAGTCTCCGCCCTCCACAACCTGCTGTCTACGGGGGTTGGTCCCATTGTCACAGAAACTTGTACGGTGTCTTGTGGGAAGCTGCGTTATCTTATTCTGTGTTCCAGGCGCAGTTTAATGCATTGAATGAAAAGACTGAACATAATCTTGATATCCTTAAAATTTTAAAAGGTGTCGCTCTGGACATACACACAGATGTAAATAATTTCCTTTATTATTTGAACAGGAAGTGAGGACGATATTGCTGGAAAATAGCACATTACTCAAAAATGATGTATAATGAATCATTGACTTTATTAGAAAGTAGTTCTCTATTAAATAAATTATTGAACCCATTTGGGAAGGGCCTAATAAGAACATAGTTTATATTCTGCCTTTTCCATATGTCTGTCCTTCCTTCCCTCCTTTCCTCCCTTCTTCCTTTCCCCCCTCCGCTATCCCTCTCCCTCCCTCCCTTGATCTTTTTTCCTTTTTTAACATTTATTGAAAACCTGCCACATTCATGATGTTCTATAGCTAGGATTTTCCAGTATAGACCTGATTTTAATAATTTTATTCTTTTCCAATAAGATGTTTTATTAAATATTTAACTAAATGTGATTTGGTTTCAATATCCTTGTTAAACTTTTCACATAACAGGACCCACAAAATGGAAAAAAAAATCCTTGCTAGGCCTTGGACTTTTCTCTCTGGCTTGGGCAATATGCCCCTGGGTATGGTTAAGGTTCTGGAATAGGCTGGAATGGGACAGTGTGGGGACACACAGGTGAATAGGGCTCAGCCCCTGTTATGATCTAACAGGAGAGATAAGGTGAAGTCTGAATCTCTTTCACAAAGGCACAATTTGCTGAGTGCACATCACATCCCTCATTGGCTTTCCCCAGTCAATCTTCTGGAATTGTACAGAAAGCGAGAAATTACTTCCGCTTGATTTTATCCCTGTACATTTAGGTTCAAAACAGCCCTTCTATACAATATGTTTCCCAAGAATTGGCTTTTTGTTGATTTGATAAAATCCAAGATACTGAACTCATTGGGAGAATTTGACTTCTCTGTTGTAAGTTGTGGGGGCCAAGAAACTCTGGCCATCTGTTTTTGTAAAGCCTTGGGCTAAGAATGGATTTTACATTTTTAAATGGTTGACAAAAAAATCAAAAGAAGAATGTTTCACGACTTGAGAAAATTATATGAAATTCACGTTTCCGTGTCCATAAATAAAGTTTTATTGGAACACAGCCATGCTTATTAATTTACATATTGTTCATGGCTGCTTTTGCTACAATGGCAGAATTGAGTATTTGTGATAGAGGCCATATGGCCCAGAAGGAAAGCTGGAAATATTTATTATCTGGTCCTTTAAGAAGGCTTGCTAACCCCTTGATATATTGTTTTATTTGCTAGTGGAGAAAAGTTAAAAAAGACATTTAACACCTGGACCCAGAATCTCTTCTAGAGAAGGAATGGTCTTTGTTTAGAAAAATCCTCAGATGGACCATTTGGATGTGAAAGGTTGGGGGTAGCACCCAGCTGCTCTGTATAAAAATGGAGGACAGATGCCCCTGTCCCTTACTTTCCTTGTCCAGTTTAGAAAGAAGAAGGCTCTTATAGTAAAATGTACTTAGGTTTGAATCTTACCTCTGTGTGACTTCGACAGTCATTTAACCACTCTGAGCTTCAGGTTCTTTATTTGTAATATGGGAACAATAGTCAAATTTGCCTCTCAGGTTTGTCTGATGATAAAGTGAATTAATGTATATAAAGCACTTAACACAGAGCCTGGCACATACTATTTTCTTAGCCTGTGCCTTGCCATTTTCTGCCCTCCTTCTCCTCCTCCTCCTCCTCCTCCTCTTTCTTCTTCTTCTTCTTCTTTTCTTCTTCTTCTTCTTCTTCTTCTTCTTCTTCTTCTTCTTCTTCTTCTTCTTCTTCTTCTTCTTCTTTGAGAGAGAGAGAGAGAGAGAGAGAGAGAGAGACAGAAAGAGACAGAGGGAGAGAGAAAATCTCAAGCAAGATCCATGCTTAGTGTGGAGCCCAATGTGGGGCTTGATCCCATGACCCTGGAATCATGACCTGAGCCAAAATCAAGAGTCAGACGTTTAACCCACTGAGTCACCTGGGTGCCCTGAGCCTGGCACATAATAAGCTTGCAATCTCTTCTAACTAGGATTTATGATTATCATGATATATTTATAGGATATAGGAAAATTAAATGAGATAATATACGCGAAGTGCCTAGAATACTGGCTAGCAAAATCACTTTTACACTCCAATGGAAGATACCCTGATGTTCAATCCTTCTTGGACCCATGTCTCTGCGCAGTCTGATCTACAGAGTGTTGGTTGTGTATCTGAAGCCAGAGCTGGTATCAGGGACACCTGGAGAGTCTGGATAGTGTGACCCTTGGATGTGAAGAGTGACTGTGATTAATAATGGGTTTTAGCATAAACAGTGTCCTTACATAGAGCTGACATTGTCTCGTCAGAGGGTTGAACAGGAGGAAGTTGGCTAGTGGTGTAATGGGAGGTACAGTATCCAGAAAGAATCTATGTTTAGTGATGGCTATTTGCTTGATTTTCCAAGAAAATAAGGAATTCCCAGGAAATAGGAAGATTTAACTTCATGCAACAGAGACCAGGGGACACTAAGGAGTGTTTTTTTTGATGCTGATGAGTTGTTTAGACCTTGTTTCCTCAGCAAAGGGTTTCCATCAACTATTAATTTAGAACACATGCCATTGGCTGGCTTAGAAGCTGCTTTTAAACCCTGTGTTAAGTGAGTATACACCGTTCCGTGTGCGAGTAGTTGTTTAGAGCTTGGGTTCTAGAGGCAGAAGAATGAGCCAAATTCAAATCTGGGCTCGGCCATTTGGTAACAGTGACCTCGCACAAGTGACTTCACTCATCTGTGCCTTGTTGGCTCACCTGTAAGTCAGCAATAATAATAACACCTACATGTGGCAGCCAGCTGGCCCTCAGTGACCCCCCCACCTACTGGTATTCACTCCTGTAGTATCTCCTCCTGCATTGAACCAAGGTTATCCAGGTGACCCAGAGAACATACTAGAAGTGACATGTATCACTTGATTCTCAGATTACGTGATCAAGGTGAAGCCAGATGCCGTCAAGTTAGGACACTCAGGCAGTCTTTAGAGAGGCCCACGTGGGGAGGAACGTAGGCCTGCCAGGAGCCCCACGAGTGAACTTGGAAATGGGTCCTCTGCCCCCAGAAGATAGCACCTTTGGCCAGATTTCCATCCTTGTGAGAGATCCTGAGCCGGAGCCACCCAGCTAAGCTTCTCCCCCAATCCTGACTCACAGAAACGGAGATAATACATGCTTGTTGTTTTAAGTTGATACATTTGGGATAATTTGTTACATAAGTAATACAGCCCCTCATAGAGCTGTTAATATTTATAGTGCTCTAGAACAATGCCTGCCACACAGTAATCACCACGTAAGTGCTTGTCAAACATAAAAATTCACAGATAAATACATACCTAACTGGGGGATTAGGGTGAAAGAAGTGCCCTTTTGGTTGGTCAAGACTCAAATAGTCAAGTCTTGGCTATTTCAAAATCAAAGGCTGCTGCTTTCTTTAGGGCAATCTTGCCTGTTTTCAAAACAATCTGCGATAAGGAGGAGCCCCTGATTTATATTTCCCTCAGAAGAGAAGAGAGATTGAAATGGTAAGCGCCAAAGAAATTAAAAGTCATTTCGGTTTTTCAATTCATTACTTCTGGAAAAAAAACCCAAGCCCAGCTTCATTACTAGTGCTCCGTTTTAGTGCTGATGATAATTGCAAAGGCAGTATTTTTAAATTAGAATGTATAAGACCACATGTAATTAACCTGTACAGAAGGGCTGAGACTTCATATTAGACTATTAAATCAATCCCAGCAGAATCACTAATGCTGAGCAATTGATTTGAAAATACTGTACAGGCAGAGTAAAGAAGCTAGATGCTAATTACCATCCATGAGAATTTAGCACACTCCTCGGATGTAGTTAGAGTGGCAGGCTTTTTCCTCTGGCCCTTAACCCACTCAAAGCTGAGAATGCAAATTAGTTCAGACTGAAGACTTAAAACAATCTGGAGTTTAGGGCAAGAGAGGGTTTTTCTGCCGCTCTGCAAGTGTGATGATCATAAGGGGACTCTCAAAATGTTTGGATGCCGTGACTTGGAAGACTGAACTTGGGTGTCTGTTTTGGGGTCCAGGTGAAAAGGAAGCCTCTTATAGCATTTCTTTTTTTTTATTAAAAGTTTTTTTAAATGTTTATTTTGAGAGAGAGAGAGAGAGAGAGAGAGAGAGAGAGAGAGAGAGAGAGAATTTGTGCATGTGTGCAAGTGGGGAAGGGGTAGAGAGAGAAAATTCCAAGCAGGCTCTGAGAAATTAGCACAGAGCCTGATGCGAGGCTCATTTTCAGGAACTGTGAGCTCATGACCTGAGCTGAAATCAAGAGTCAGACGCTTAACCGACTGAGCCACCAAGGGGCCCCTGGTTGTAGCATTTCTTGACGTGGTGGGCATGAGCTGATCTCTCTACAACTTGCATTTTGTGTACCGCCCTCTTATGCATTCCACTCTCAACTCATCTCTATTTCTGTTTCTTGTAGGTTACCCTGTAACATCCATTGTCTTGCTTTATTCTTTGTCTTTCACACCAAATCATTCAAGCGACCTGCAAATACCTACTGGCTTCCCCAACAAAAAGAGCGGTAACCACAGCAGCTTGCATTTATTGAGTGCTTGGGCAGAGAATGCAAGCTGGCTATCAGAATCCAGTCCTTGCTTCCCCTAAGGAGTGTGGGTGCAACCAGGCACAGGGCCAAATTATATTTCCCAGATTCTCTTGTGTTGAGGAATGGCCAAGTCCCTCCATGGCACTGTGAGGGAAAGTGATGTGTGTCGCTTCCAGGCTGAACCTTTTCAAAGAATGGGTGTATCTCCTCTTGACTCCCTCCCTTTGCCGGCTGGATGCAGATGGTGACATGGCCCTAGAGCCACGAGATGGAGTGAGTCTGGGTCGCTGAATCACCAAGCGGAGAAAGGTCAAGGTGAACCAGGTTCACATTTGGGGGTCTATCATGTGACCAAGAAACATTTCGTGTTTGGGCTATTGTACATTTTAAGGTATGTCTGTTGTCTCCCTTTAGCTTGCTGCTACTAATGTTTTCATGAATCATCTCATTTAACTCCCTAGCAACCGTATTAAGGGCACCATTATTATTTTATGTTACAGAAGAAGAGACACAATCTCAGGAGATTAAACAACTTTCTGAGGACACTTAGACAGTAAACTACAGACCCGGCATTGAGGAAGTGCTAAAGAAGTTCAAAATGTAGTTTTTGGGCTGTGGTAAGCTATAGGTACAGAGGTCCATTATCTTTATGACTGAGAATAATTAGACAGCCAACTGACATTGATGCTTTACAGCTGCCATCCATTCTTTTATTTAAAAAATTTTTTTACATTTATTTATTTTTGAGAGAGTGAGATAGAGCCCAAGTGGGGAAGGGGCAGAGAGAGAGGGAGACACAGCATCCGAAGCAGGCTCCAGGCTCCGAGCAAGCATTCAGCACAGAGCCCGATGCGGGGCTCGAACTCAAGAACCGTGAGATCATGACCTGAGCCGAAGTTAGTCACTTAACCAACTGAGCCACCCAGGCGCCCCCAGCTGCCATCTATTCTGACTGGTTGGTGCCTATGCCATGCTGCTGTTAAATATTTTGACTGTTTTTCCTGCTTAAGGCACAACATGGTGACTGATGCCTGGCCTCTGTGGCTGTGAGGTTCTGCGGGGCCCAGAATGAAGGGGACATTGACCGCTGAGAAGCCATTCTTGTTCCTTCAGTGTGCCATGATGTAAACGTGGCCAACGCTTGGGCGTTCTTGCTGCAGTGCTATAAATCTGAGTGTGGCTTTTAAAATAAAAAACCAATAACAACAACAATTTTTATGGGGTGGGGGTGAAGGTAGGAGGGAGAGTCAGGGGTCAGTCTTCCTTGGTTGGAGGTTCCTTAGGCCTAATCAGGTTAAAATGAAACGAGGAATGATCTCTGGCACTTTCTTCGTGTCTCAGGTTGGGTTCCTTCACATGTGTTCATGTGAAGTGGCCATTATGGATGTTCCCCCCCGCCCACCCCAATCCAGGGACACAAGGAGGGGAGCGGGGACCAGGACAGGGAGGAAAGGAAGCTAAGCAGGGGTGAGGTTTCAGGTGGTGTTCCAACTTGTTGGATGACCTGGTGGGGAAGTCACCCACAGAGGTTGCTCTGACCCTTCACCTGGTAGGCTCTGGCTCCGGCAGTAATGGCCATGTACTTCCGGGCCTCCGCACGGCTGTGCTTGCCCCGGAGAAGTCCTCTGCAGATGCAGCAGGCATGGAGGCTCAGGAGGGTCACAGGGAACCTGACAGACACCTGGGGTGACACCGTCAGGAGCTGCTGCACCACAGGGCAGGGCGCTTGTCTGTAGAAACTGGTGGCTTGCCTCACTTCTCTTTCTCGCCTAACTTCCCCTCTTCCCTTTGCTAACCTGGCCTCCAGCCAGACACCTCTACTCCATTACTTGGTTACATCTTCCCTTTTATGCCTTTATACTTTCATTCCTTTTGCTGGGAAAGGCTCCTCCTCTCTCTTCTTCACTAACTCGGATCGCAGGCCTCCCCGGTGCCCATCCAGAGGCTGTCCTTGTGTGGAGCCTTTCTTTTTCTTTTTCTTTAAAACATTTTTAATGTTTTATTTATTTTTGAGAGAGAGAGAGGCAGCCTGAGCAGGGGAGGGACAGAGAGAGAGGGAGACACAGAATCTAAAGACAGGCTCCAGGCTCTGAGTTAGCTGACAGCATAGAGCCCGACATGGGGCTTGAACCCACACACTGTGAGATCATGACCTGAGCTGAAGTGGAACACTTAACGGACTGAGCCACCCAGGCACCCCATGTGGAGCCTTTCTTTACGTCCTCAGCCTGAGGCATCTGCCCATCTGCACTCTGCCAGCACTTCATACATTCTATTGCCGGCAGTGGAGCAGCAGGTATATGTATCCTTCCTGTCCCCCCACACACAGCAGTAAGTTTGACAGGAAAGTGAGGGACTAGAGAGTACATGGCAATGGGAGCCGGGAGCCTCTGAGGCAGGGATGAGCACCAGGGCTGCTAGCCTAATACAGTACCTTGGTAAGAATTAAGCAAAACAGCCTCGCTGGGTAGACCGAGCCTTGAGAAAGGTGCATGACTAGGTAAGGGTGCACACCTTGGGTGGTTACTTTTATGCTGGCACAACCGTACACTGGGGCCCTACTTTGCACACTCTTCTCTGAGCTGGGTTCAGGTAGGGGATAAGGGATACATGTGGTTGAATCATAGAGGAAAGGAATTGTTGGCCTGGATTCCTGCAATGTAATATGTATGAGGAAGGATAGCATTGTCTGAGAGAGATGTGGCCTAGGCCAGCTTTGCCCTCAGCATTGGGGTAATCATTTAAAAAAATTTTTTTTAATGTTTATTTATTTTTGAGAGAGACAGAGCAAGAGAGCAAGCATAAGTGGGGGAGGGGCAGAGAAAGAGGGAGACACAGAATCCGAAGCAGGCTCCAGGCTCTGAGCTGTTAGCACAGACCCCAGTGCAGGGCTCGAACTCATGAACCACGAGATCATGATCTAAGCTGAAGCTGAATGCTTAACCGACTGAGCCTCCCAGGCATCCCTCAGGTAGTCATTTCTGATGGTACTGTGGCAGGTGTCAAAAGTTGCCCCCGATTTTTTGATGCTCCTTCAGTTGAGAGGTGGAATAAATTCTCCATAAATATTAGTGGCCTCAGTGACCCATTGGCAACCAAATGACACTGCGTGACTCCTGAGGTTGCGGTAAGAAGAAGCTATGTAGTTTCTACTTCTGTTTCTTGGAACACTTACTCTTGGATGCTGTGTCTCAGAACCCAGCTGCCATGCTGTGAGAAGTCCAAACCACATGGAGAGGTAATGTGGAGGTGCTGGCTTCAGGAGTGGCCCCAGCTGAGCTCCTGGCTGACAGCCATCTTGGACGTCCAGTCTGTTGGGCCTTCAGATGACAGCAGCCCCCCTCCCCTATCTGACTAAAACTACATGAGAAGTCCTGGGTAAGAACCACCCAGCTGATCCAATTCATGATGGACCTAACTGAGAACCAGAGAAAGTGACTTTAAAAAAATTTTTTTTAATGTTTATTTTTGAGAGAGAGAGAGAGACAGAGTGCAAGCAAGGGAGGGGCAGAGAGAGAGAGGGAGACACAGAATCCAAAGCAGGCTCCAGGCTCTGAGCTGTCAGCACAGAGCCTGACGCGGGGCTCGAACCCACAAACCACGAGATCATGACCTAAGCCGAAGTCGGAAGTTCAACCGACTGAGCCACCCAAGTGCCCTGAAAGTGACTCTTTTTAACCACTAAGTTTTGGGGTATTTGTCATGCAGAACAGGCAGGTAGATTGCCTCTGCATATCCTTGCATCCCCAAAGTGTTTTGTGTTGAGGTCTCCGGTGGAGAGAATATAAATTTCCAACCAAACCCTTGGGTTCCTCTGTGTATGTGTTAGATGTTTTCTTATTTAAATTCTTTGTGACATTTCACATGTATTTGAAGCTGGAAAGGCTTGTTAATGGGTTAAATTTAGAGGCTGTTACTTTCTTGTATTGTCAGTAAGAAAAGCAGCTCTATTAATAAGATTTAAAATGCCTTTTAGTTATTTGCAGTTGGTTAGATCTACCTGAGAAAGGTTGCATACCAAGGCCACATTAAAGAAGAAAAAAGAAAGGAAAGAAAAATCCCTAAGTTCTTTAATAGAGTCTGACGTTCTTGTTTTTAAAAATTCTTGGCCAAGATTCCACCACGTTGTGCTCAGTAGAGTTTGTGCCGTATTTAGTCTCTCATCCAGAAACCTTCCATGGAAATTGAGATTTGGACGAAGACACAGGAGGATCCCACCTGTAGCCTTCAGGTAGCCCAAAGTTGCCAAGATGTTTGGAGTTCAAAGTTGAGTCATTTAGTTTTCTTCCTTCATTTGTGTGAGACGGAAAACCAAAAGTGGAATGTAGGGATTCAAAGAGATTATCACCCACGCAGAATTTATGTTTGATGTTGTGTAAGCAAGTACACTTCAGGAAATTAATGAATCATGTTGAGCTTTAGTATTGGATGGGCCCAGACTTCACGTGCTTTCAGATTTATTTGGAATCATTCTTCCACTGGAGGCAGTGGTTATAGCTGTGTTCTAACTGGCTGCTAAACTAGATAGCCTCTTCACCTTTGGGTGATTTAACACATCTTCGGAGGGGCAGGGTCACTCCAGATCTAGTATTTGGACTTACTTAGGTCCCTGAGTCATGACTTAGAGTTTGTCTCAGATTGATGTATTATGTTCTGTTCTTCAATTTCCTGGTTCTGCTGTGATTTTACATGTGCTTCAGACCAGTCCTCCTGTATATTAGTCCTAGGGAGGGACCAATGCAATACACATGACTGGGGAGCAGTGCAGTGGGCATGCAAATACAGAGTTCCTTCATTTTATTGTTCCTTAGCACCCCAAGGCAGCAAGGGGTGCAGGTCCCCCTCCCAGGCAGTAAGCAAGTTCAGTCAAGATTGTATTCTGACACTTTCAAGAACCTATTGGTGTCTTTTCCCTTTAATCTTTTGTGCCTTCTTCCTTTCTTCCAATGCCTCTCAGTTAGTCTGAGAGGTTTGCATTAAGAATGGACACTTACATATGTCTGGTGAAAATTGTACTTTACAGCCTTGTGCTTAGAGGATAGAAGTCTCCCCAAAAGATGTGAGCTGATATCAGGTTGGGCTCCGACACGAGAGGGGTGCTTAGGTAATACTTTTGGTTACCATCCTGTTCAGGTGGAGAGCCTACAAGTCAGCAGAAGCCCTGAGACTGGGCTTTCCTAGCTACCTGGGCTCTCATCCATATTTTCTAGAATTCACAGAATTTCCTCTGAAATTCTAGCTTTATTATTTGGTTGCAACAGCTGTCTTTAGCAAACCATGTGACCTGGGATTTGTTATTATGGTCCTGGGTATAAGATCACACCATATTAAGAGTGCCATATTTTTTGGGGCGCCTGGGTGGCTCGGTCAGTTAAGCGTCCAACTTCGGCTCAGGTCATGATCTCACGATTCATGGGTTCGAGCCCCACATTGGGCTCTGTGCTGACAGATCAGAGCCTGGAGTCTGCTTGGGGTTCTGTGTCTCCCACTCTCTTTTCTCCTCCTCCACTCATGCTCTGTCTCTGTCTCTCAAAAATAAATAAATGTTAAAAAATTGCCATATTTTTACACTCAATGTAGCCACAGATGTATTGTAAATGGGAATTACATATTTGGTCTGTGGGCACACTCGGTCACTTACCTGTTGTGGTATAAAGCCAGGAAGACTAAGCCCAGCACCCCTGGCTTGGTAGACCATACTGTCTTATCTCCTTCTACCTATTGGCCAATACCTTCTCTGGAGAAGAATACTTATTGATTAATGAATGAACGAATGAAGTTCACAGTATTCCTAAAGAGCCTGCCATGCCCCGGGCACTGCTGGGAATGGGCACAGGTCTGGTGAGCAAGATGGGTATGATCTCCTTCTTTAGGGTGTTTAGAGTTGGGTGGGGGAGACAGATACTCATATCACAGACATAACCCCAGCATAGTGGGGCGTCACAAAGGACGTGCACAGGGACCCGTGATCACGATTCTCAAGAGGGACTTACTTAGGAGACAGTGGACAGGGAAGGCATTTAGCCTCCAGCTTGAAGGATAAGAAGCTACCATTATTGAGAAAGGGAGGTCAAAGCATGGGGGAAAGGGGCAGAGGACCTCAGAGAGGAGTGGTTTGCACTTGACAGTGAATGTTATGAGGGTGATTTATTATGTCTCCGTGGTGTATTAGTGTCTCATGGGGGATTTCTGGGCTCAGTGGACGAGGGGAGGTATTTGTTTGGGAGCTGAGGGCCCTTACTACCCATACCTGCTCTCACCTTTACAGACAGGTTTATTACCTTGAGGGGGTCTCCTGGGAGTCATTGGATGTAGTCCAGGCCCCACCCCTTGCCTACACCCACTTGAACGTTGTTTTCAGCTCCACTGGAAAAAGTATCCAAGGACCCGTGGGGCTAACAGGTCTGTGCAGGACACTGTTTTGCCAGGCCAAGGGGAAGGGGGTTGGGCCTGGGCTCTTCAGCTGCCCCAGAGCTTGGTGGGATGGGGTGCAGACCTGTAAGTGTGCAGAAGACCCTGGGGAGATAGAGCTCTTGAACCCTACCATTGGCTCTGGTCCCACTGAGATCACGCACTCCTCTTCCTTGAGTCCCAAAGCATAAAGGCAGGGCAGCCAGATAAACCACCAAAGAAAAGAGGCACGGACTGCGTGTGCAGATGTGCACCACGTGTACACACTCATTAATCTGGAGAGGGTGGGGCAGAGATACTTTGTACTGACTCTCCAAGCTCATTTAAAGTCTTAAGAAAATTCCTCAAAGGCTCCATTTATCTTTTAGAAGGTCAATTTCTTTCAGAGGTGTTCTACATCAAGGTTATTTACATAGATTTTGCTGGAGGGAAGGGTATTGCTTATCCAACAGAAAGTAAATCCACTTTTCTTGTGTGTGTGTGTGTGTGTGTGTGTGTGTGTGTGTGTTTCCTCTTCTTTAGAGCATTGGAGACAACTCAGCGCCCATCTTTTTGGAACCTGACTCTGAGCTCCAGTCCCTCACGTCCCCGATTACAGTGGCCTCTAACCCGTGGCTCGTCCAAATCCCTCACGGCTCAGGGTAAACACGTTTTCACTTGTTAGTCTTTCCATTGGGAAGTCACAGGACATCTTATTGTAAGTAACATCAGATGAGATTTGGGAAGAGTTTCACCAAGTGTAAATCAATGCCTCGAGGCTTTGGGAGTATTCCTTCTTGTCCTTTCTCTTCGAATATGCAGTTTAGTCCCCATGGGGATAGTTTAGCAAGATCTCAAACTAGAAACTTATTGAAAGTAATCCCCAACAGAACTCCAAACTTTCTTGAACATCTATGTCAGCAAAAGAATAGAGTCTAGTTTTTTTTCCTTATGAATAGATGCACATACCATCCAGTTTTTCCACCTCACTTTGGGAGTGAACAAAGTATTACAACTCTGGGTCAGGGTCATCTCTATTTGTCTCTGACATGTCCCGGGATCCACTAAGCCATCACCGAACTCTGCAGTCTTGCTATGCACCTGCTCTGTGCCATGCTCTGTGTGGGGTGCTGGGGTGCTGGGGATGGAACACTGCTCAGGATACAGCCTCTACCTTGGAGACACTAAGGTCTGTCCCGGGAGCGAGAGACAGGTAGAGAATTAGCCAGAGGATGAAATGACAAGGATAAAAGGGAGATATTTATATATAATAGCTATATATACTACAGATGAATAGATGGGAAAGGAAATCTTTCTGCAATGGGGAGGAGGAAGCAGTGGGTGATTTGTCCCCTAGGGGATATTTGGCAATGTCTGGGGACATTTTTGATGGTCAAAATTGGATGTTGGCGGTGGAGGGGGGGGAATACTTCTGGCATCTAATGGGTAGAGGGATGCTGTAACCATCCTTCAATGCACAGCACACCCTGTTACAAGAAAGAATTGTATCCTCCAAATGTGAAGGATGACAAGTAACACTCTAGGGTCTGGCTGAGCTGGGCCTGAAGCATGGCTGGCGTCTACCGGGCAGCAAATAGGGAAGGCCATTCCCTCAAAATGGCCTTACATTCCCTTACTCCATCCCTGGCTTTGGGGATGCTAGAGGGGGTGGGACTGAGAAGAGATGAAGCTCTGGGTTTGGGGGGGCTCAGCTCACAGTGAGGTGGCATCAGGGCTTGTTCTAGGTGGTTCCTGAACCCACGGTGGTGCAAGTCAGGGGTAACTGGGCAGGAGAATGATATTTTCTCCTTTAAATGGCGGCTCAAGAGGGAGAATCGAGGTCCTGAAGAGGATGGGTGTTCAGCATGCTGGGAAAGATACACTGGAGAGAGCAACAGCAAGAGATTCACCCCACAGTAAGTGACTTAACTGGGACCTGTGCTTTGCGATACCACTAGTGAGGCGGCCAGCCCACTGCACCTGAGCACTTAGAGCTAGAGACTTAGGCGCCAGCTGGTAAACCTGTTCCAGCCCAGAATCTGGAATGGAAGGCCAGAGCCCTATCATCGATTCTCTGATGTCTTTGGACAGATGCTAGAAAGGTGTTCTTAAATGAAGTGAAACAGCATTATCTGAATGGACCCTTCACGCCCCCATAACACTGTGAGGTTGCCCTCCCTCCCCCCGCGAAGGGAATGGTACATTTAAGTACAATAGTACAGTTAAGGAAACTGAGACTCAGAGAAATTTGGGTGCTGCTGATTGGGAGGGTGGAGAGGCCAGAGTCCTGGTTTGGCTGGTGGACCAAGGCTGAGCTGTTTGCTGGAACTGTCCACAGTCTTCGATCTGACGGCTGCTCTCGCCTGTGCTGGGCTTTGTGGGCTCTGTTTCCCCCCAGCTTTCATTTAACACCACCATGAGAACACTCCAAGTGAGGGGGGGGCACCTGGGTGGCTCAGTCAGTTAAATGTCTGACTTTGGTTCAGGTCATGATCTCACAGTTCATGGGTTTGAGCCCCGCATCAGACTCTGTCCTGACAGCTCAGAGCCTGGGTCCTGGAGCCTACTTCAGATTCTGTGTCTCCCTCTCTTTCTGCCCCCCTTCCCACTCTGTCTCGCTTTCTCTCAAAAATAAATAAACATTAAAAAATATTTTTTAAAAAAGGTGTAAGAATGAGATCTCCCACAATACCTCACCCTGAGGGAATTGTTTGGTTGTCCTTCCTGCCATTATCCGTACAGACCCATAGTTACCAAAATAACATAACTTCTGTTGAGTCCTTTTGCACATGTGATGTGCTTGCCCGTGTTCTGCATAGACCCCATGAATCATTTTAATGAGCCCATGTTATTTCATCAAGGTGGAGTGCTATCATTTACCTATCATTTCCCCTCTGTGGTCATTTCAGAGGCTTCCAGAGTCTGGGGATCACAAATATCATTGTAGTGAATATCTTTGTGTAAATAGATCTTTTGCTTTCTTTCAAAGATTTCTTTAGGATACATTTCCAGCAGTGGGATTAATGTGTCAAAGGGTATGAATATCTTCATGGTTTCTGATATATGTTGTCAAATTGCTTTCTAGGAGTGTAGCAATTT
This sequence comes from Cryptoprocta ferox, assembly GCA_028646485.1. Taxonomy (NCBI): domain Eukaryota; kingdom Metazoa; phylum Chordata; class Mammalia; order Carnivora; family Eupleridae; genus Cryptoprocta; species Cryptoprocta ferox. Next base: position 89,705,262 of record CM053578.1, read on the forward strand.
ACATACCTGACATGAATAAATGAATGTAGCAGGTGGGCGAAATGGTGCCAGCATTGAATATTATTAGTTTTATTTTCAAACATTTTTTTTTTTTGCTGGTTTAATATATATCAAAGGGATCCCAATTTAAATACATGGGATGTGCCTTGCATGCAGTTGGCACATGGTAGTTGTTTTTGTTGATGTTTCCCTGCAGGTTATGATCCCTCTCCTGCCCTTGGACTAGAGCTTAGGTCTCCTGTCTGTTTTGTACAACACCCCTTAGCCCAAACTCCTGCATGACCTTGACTGCCATCATTCTCCTGTGAGTGCCTGGCCTTGGCCCACATTCCCTTAAATGTTAAGCACTAATGGTAATTCTGAGTGTCTAGGCTGAGCCCCTGCGTAGCATGGTGGTTGAAAGACTCTTCATATTATTCTCGTGGCTCCTCAGTCTATCGGCTGTGTGACCTTTGATAAATTACTTAATTTCTCTAAGCCTGGGTTTAATTGAGATAATGGATGTTAAGCACGGAACAGCGTGCCTGATATAGAGTAACGCTAGTGTTAATAATAATCGATTTTAGGGAAACCTTTATTTTTTGTTTTTTGTTTTTTGTTTTTAATATTTATTTATTCATTTTGCACACGTGCGTGAGAGAGAGCAAGCAGGGAGGGGCAGAGTGAGAGGGAGAGAGAATCCCAAGTAGGCTCCATGCCGTCAGCACAGAGCTTGATGTGGGGCTCTATCCCACAAACTGTGAGATCAAGACCTGAGCCGAGATCAGGAGTCAGATACTTAACTGACTGAGCCACGCAGGTGCCCCAATCATAATTGATTTTAATAAATCATGTCAGTCTCGGAGATAGGAGATGTTATATCCCCATTTTACAGATGAGACATTGAGGCTCTGAGGAGTTACAGTACTTTGTCCAGTATGGGCAACATACTGCGATGTGATCTCGGGCCCTTACCCTCTGTGGCTTGGGTCAGTGGGCCCTGTGGGCAGGAGGAGAATTCAGGAAATCTCTATACCAGAACAGCGAGCTCTAACTTACCTATACACAGAAATGACTGCGGGCTACAGACAAATGGGTCTCTAAACCCAAACTGAGTGAATTCCACACTGCCCCTTGTCCGGATTCCCAAAATGCCAGCCACCACTCCAGTGCCACCTAATCTGGGGGGAAGTATGGCTGAGGGAAATTTTGAGTGGCAAGAGATTAATCTTAACCAGTTGTGGTTAAAATGTCTTCTTTCTCGAAATTTTGCAAACATGTATGACCATGTGCACTATGGCTCTGGGCCTTGGGAGGGGCTGGCTATGTGAGGGTCCCTGCCGCTGAGACCCATTGGTTTCATGGTATTGGCCGAGGGCCTGCTGTCTTCACTAGCGGTTCACCGGGCATAGCATGGCCTAGTTACTCAAAGAAATTTTTTGTTAACATTACTATTTTTGAGAGAGAGAGAGAGAGGCAGACAGACAGACAGACACAGAATCTGAAGTAGGCTCCAGGCTCTGAGCTGTCAGCACAGAGCCTGACACGGGGCTTGAACCCACGAACTGTGAGATTATGACCTGAGCCCAAGTCGGATGCTTAACCGACTGAGCCACCCAGGTGCCCCTGGGCTGGTTACTTTTGATGGCTTGTCCCTTTTCTCTGTATTAAAACTTTGCCATTAGCATGGTTTCAGTCTGAGTGTTACTGCCAGGGTGGAATTACTCTAATTAAGAGGAAAAGAAAAATATGTTGTTGGTCATTAATTTTTCTTGATTAGAAGGTGACCCAGTTTGAGGTTCGGAGAAGAGGATGGAGGTAGTAATTTAGCGCCCTGGGGGGTTCGTGGAGATTTTCGTGAGCTGGAGAAGCTCCAGCTGGATCCAAGATTGCCATATGATTTGAATTTATAGCTACTTGTAAATAGATGTATAAGAGATCTTCAGGAACAGTGTGCTAATTTTTAGAATGAACAAAAGCAAGGATGCTACCTACTGACGCCATGTCTATGTTCCAATAAATGTTCAAAGGCATTTCCTCTTAAATGTGAAAATACTATATTTTCATATATCCTTGGTATGAGGATCCAGGCCTTGACTGGTCAAATTCTGGGATGGCAAGTAAGTTACTTTTGGCATATGCCCATAGCATTGAGTGTATGTTAGCATAACTACAATATTTCAGCTCTCTTAATAAAATACGCGCACTTTTGAGGTTTCCGTGGTGAAAGCAATGTGTCACTGAGTGCGCAGAGCACAGACTTGGAGCCAGAAGACCTGAGTGTGAGTTCTGTTTCTGCCATTGGCTAGTCCTGTGACTTGGGAATGAATCTTTTGGGGCTCTCTGAACTTATTTGCAACATTACAGACCAAGTTTGAAGAATCAAATGAGATGATTAAATCTATGGAACAACAAAGTGATATACAAATGTTTTAATTTGTATCATTGAGTTCTCAGACGACTTATCCATTGGGACTTCAAGCAGCATCCTTGGGAAGGTGAGGCAGGCGTCTCAGTTTTCATTTTAAGGGAAAAGCTGCAGGAGTTACAAGATGTAGAGGCGTCTCCCAGCTGAGGGAAGGGCTGCTTGGGCCTCCAGGGACCACACGCCTTCCTCTTTCATCTGCTACGGCTCCGTTGGCCCCGGAGACTATGCACATTTTGGAGAGACATAACTTCATAATTTTTTTATGGTCCATGGCCGAGTTTAAAGAAGAGGTGGCGGCTTGTAAAATTTTTATTTAGGACATGATTTTCAGTGTTCGCAAACACTAGCAGGGTTGAATTTATGGAAGCGGAGGCTGTCGGAGTATGTGGTTATCCACGCGGTTTAAAACGTTGCCCCGATGGAGGTGTCAGAATCTGGCTGCAGTTGATGGGGTCCTGGTAGCTGCTTGTCCTTGGCAGTCACTGTCCCGAAATTGTTTCCCGACTTGCAAGTTGAAAGGCTAAATGCCACTAGTTCCACTTGTAACTCCTATAGATTTCAATTTGCCTGAAGCAAGTTTTGTTTTCCTGGGTCTACTCTTAATTAGTAATTCGATTCTGGTTTAATTACCATTGTCTGGTGATTGTGTTTGCCTCCTTAGCATTCTTTAACCCATTAACTTTGAAATTTGAAGTGGCTATCTTGACTGGATAAAGAATAATCGTTTTTCTTAAAGACAGTTTCTTACATGGGAAAGATTATAATTCACAGTAATTTGCAGTTGGTGTCAACTGGTGGAACAGGGTCCAGGGGCTGGAGCAGGAGCTGTAAAGGTGGGGGCTGTGCCGCCGGCCTCCCCCTCCTGTCCTCCCCCCTGCCTCGTGGTATAAATGCAGGCCTGGACTGTCTCAGTAGACCCAAGTCCTCACCCAGCATGAGAACATAGAAATCTCCGTGACATATTTTTCAAAGTCAAGCCACCCTTTGCAAAGGAGGTCTTGCATTTATTTTTTTAAGGGCATAGATGAGAATCTATGAGGCATAGATGGCTCATTTTAGAGAAATTCCATGTGGCGAAAGAGAAAGACAGTGTCATCAATTCAACTTTGGATTTTTTTAAAATTAAAAAAAATTATTTATTTATTTTGAAAAAGAGAGGGAGGGAGAAAGAGAGATTAGGGGAGGGGCAGAGAGAGAGAGAGAGAGAGAGAGAGAAAGAGAGAGAGAGAGAGTGAATCCCAAACAGGCTCCATGCTGTCAGCACAGAGCCCGACTCGGGGCTGGGACTCACGAACCATGAGATCATGACCTGAGCCAAAATCAAGAGTTGGTTGCTTAACGACTGAGCCATCCAGGTGCCCCTCATCTTTGGATTTTTAAAGTCTTCAGAGATACACAGAGAAACCCAATGATAGAAACAACTAATAGTTCTTAGACCAGGAATCTGTGTTCTTTAAAATGGAAAGCATTCAAAAACAGGAACCTAGAAGAAAAAATTCATTATCCTGATTATGAATTTCCCAGAATGTGAACCACAGGGTAGCAGAAGTGTTGGAAGAAAAGCAACTCCTACGTGGAAGGTAACACGTGGTCTCAGTTGTCTTCTTAGGGGACACAGACCATTGCTTCAGGATGCAGAGGATGTTGATACACACTAAAAGCCGGGCCCACATACTGGCTTCGCCCATGAGCAGCTATGGTCCAGCAGGTCTAATAATTTAGTGCCAAGCTCAGATCTGGGCTAGAATCCCGACTTCACCACCGACTAATCATATGATCTTGGACAATTCACTTACTCTCTCCAAATCTGTAAAATGCAGATAACAATCATGCGTAACTCTCAAGTGGTTGTGAGGATTAACTGAGAGAATGTGTGGTAAGTGTCCCGGAGTTGATTCCCTCCTCGATTCAGCCCCTTGGAGCACGACCAGCCAACCTGGCATTTGGAAAGAGAAGAGTGGTCATGCTCCAGAGAAATCAGGAGGAGGAGAAATCTCGTGATCGGGAGAAATCAGGCTACCCTGGAGACCTTCATCCTCAGCTTGGAGATGTTTGTCCTGGAAAGGCCCTTCTGTTTTCCCTTCCGCAGAGCCTGGCATCTTGTGATTCCAAGGAGACAGCCTTGGGCTTGGGCTTTGGGTAGCATTTTGGCCTTTAGGCTTGTCCTCCATGTCCACCATATAAATATTCATGTTTCCCTAGGGCCTAGCAGACAAATGGGGGAAGATGAAACATTCTGAGGCCAGAAGTACACAGGACATCATGAGCCCCTGGTATAGCTCTCTGTGGTGGCTTAATCCAGACGCTGCTTCTGTACCAGAGAGACAGAGAGAGAGAGAGAGAGAGAGAGAGAGAGCACACCTGCAAGCCTCACAAGCTGTTCCTCCTGCCTCCCCAGCTCTGACCGAGAGATCAGGAACCCCCTTTAAAGGCTCCATAAATTCTCCCCAGTGGAGGTGTGATCACTGTCTGTCCTAGACTCCTGGTATTTCAGCTGTAATCCCCTTGCTAAGGGGCCGTGGAGCCTACATCTTGCTTTGTAGCGAGTGACAATACATTCCAGTGAGGAGCTAAAGTGTGAGCAGCAAAGAAGTAAAAAAAAAAAAAAAAAAGAGCCCAATTTAATTTTAGAGTAGTAATGCATAATTTTAAATAAGTATTTTAAAGGCAAGAAGTAGATGACTATATGTACACTGTCGAGTTCAGGTTTGATTTTCTTTCTATACTCGTCACTCTCTTATGTGTTAATTGAGGCCAACACCTTTTTGAGGTCCTTTCCAACTTCTGATTTCATCTCCTCATGTATTTAGTGTTCTCTTTCCAAAAGCAAACAAGGGGTCTGAGGTGGGGTAGGATCGGATCGTGCGTGTTTGGGGGGTCTATATGTGCCTTTCCTTCCCCAAAAAATGGGTGACAATGGGAATTCCAAACCCAGGTTCTCTTCTCATAAACACCCAGAAGGGCTGGCTGAAGGGAAGTGCAAGAGCGGTATCACCATTGATCTTCCCTGTCTGCCTTTGCTCTCGAAGGTCCCGATTTCCAAGATGCACTCTGGGGCACAGGGAATCATGGCTGTCTCCATCCATCCCACAAAAGGGAAAGGGCAAATAGCAGGTTAGCACAACAAGGGCTGATTGTGAGCGACTGGTCATGGCACTCCACCTAACATTATGCCAACTCTGGTGCACCCAGCAGAAGACAGTGGGGAGCATGGGATGCATGGTGCTTGAAGCCTTCATGTTCGAAAGCTTAGTTTTGTCCTTTGAACTTGGGAAATGGTTTCCAAGGGAATCACATTTTTATCTGGATCAGACTGGAGAGCCCATAACCTTAACAGAACTTCAGCATTTCAGAGGCCAATGGGTTTGTCTAATTTTATTTTTCAAAGGAGGAATGGAAGGCCCAGGGAGATTCAGTGTCTTCCAAATGCATGTCCCACGGCACCTGCCTTATGCTGGATCTGGCTTTGAGGGAATGCAGATACAGCGAGGATTCAAAGTGTGAGCTGTAAGGAAATAAAAGCAGGCAGAGTCAGAACGGAACTCTTTGTTCTTTTTATAAAAAGGGGATTGCTCTTGTTTCATGTACACATCATTGTATGTAGGAAAAAGTTTTTAAAAGCCAAATTTGATCATACATTGGTGAATATTCCCTATCTTCTTAGTGGAGAAGGTCAATGCAGTCGGGTAGAAAAAATTCGGGGGCTGGAAGTTGGGTGAGGAGGGGTCAGAAAACCTAGGTTGAAAATGTCCATTGATTGACCAATGGATAAAGAAGATGTGGTATATGTATACAATGGAATATTACCCAGCAATCAAAAAGAATAAAATCTTGCCATTGGCAACAACATGGATGGGACTGGAGGGTATTATGCTAAGTGAAATAAGTCAGTCAGAGAAAGACAAATATCATATGATTTCACTTATATGTGGAATTTAAGAAACAAAACAGATGAACATGGGGGAAGGGAAGCAAAAATAATATAAAAACAAGGAGGGGGACAAAACATAATAGACTTTTAAATATAGGCAACAAACTGAGGTTTGCTGGTTGGGTGTTGAGTGGGGGGATGGGCTAAATGGGTGATGGGCATTAAGGAGGGCACTTGCTGGGATGAGCACTGGGTGTTATATGTAAGTGATGAATCTCTAAATTCTACTCCTGAAACCATTATTACATTATATGTTAACTAACTTGGATTTAAATAATAAAAAAAAACCCCCTAAGTCGAGTCCCAGATGTGCAATGAGGCACTCACTGTCTCTTAGTCACTAAATCCTCATTTGTGCTATGAAGGGTTGGGCCGGATAATTTTTATATTATAACATGAAAGTTCTGGAACTTTATGATTATACACACAATATTAGTTAGGACCTAGTTTCAGTTGTGTGTGGCAGACATAAAAAATAAAAGTGGTGTAAACAAGGTAGACCTGTATGTATCTCTCATGTAAATGGTCAAGCTGACATATGGTGGCTCTGCTCTCTGATGTCACCAGGGCCTCAGGCTCCATCTATGTTGTTACTCTGCCAACCTTCGAGTGTTCCCTGATCTTCACCATCCAAGATGTCTGGCCGCCATGCTCATGTTCTCAGCAGCAGGATGGAGGAAGAAGGGCGAGGAGAGAGAAAGCCCCTATGAGCATGGCTTAGAAGTTGTACTTATCATTTTTGGTCAGATCCTGTTGGCCAGAACTTAGTCAAATGGTCATACCTGGTAAGGGTAAATCAAATGGTAAGGGAGACTAAGACATGTAATCATTATTCTGGCTGGCCATCTGCCTAACCACAAGTTCTAATTTTATAGGAGAAGAAGAAATAGATATTGGGGATAACTATCAGTCTTTGTCCTGTGAGTCATGTTTGAGACGATATAGTGCACAGAATCATCTGTTGCCTCCAGCAATGCTCAGTGGGGCGTGGGAGGGATTGGGTGGGGACGATGTCTCTGACAGACCCAACAAAAACCTTACTTGAATAATGGTGGGGCTCAGAGAACCTGCTGCTGAAACTCTATTATTCAAATAAGTGGGTAATGGTTGAAAACTCCTTTTGGGGAATCTGCGCAGTTCCTGATGTTCCCCTTTCTCTGAGCTTTGATTCTTGTTCCCCAACATAGTGAATGATGGCAGCCATGTTTGTAGTGACTGTCTTTTTACTCATTGGTTGTCACAAACTGAAATGAGTGTGGACGTAACCTGCACTGGGCTATCACATGCTATCTCGTGGATTTTCAGAGCTGTGACCAAAAGACTCATGTTAGTTAGAGGCCACTTGCTGGTACTTGGGTGTTATACACTCAAAAGTGGTGGGTCACCATTTTCCATCATGAGTGTGGAGAATCAGAAAAATCTGGTCCTTGGACAGAGAAGGATGAAACAAGTGTTCAAGAGAGAGCAGCCCCCCAAAACTGGGGGGGGGGGGAGGTTTTGAAAGAGAAATTGGAAGGGGCTGCTGGTTTCTAATGGCTACACAGACAGGTTTTCAGTTTTGCCTAAGGCTCTCCTATTAAAAGCCTCTTAAAAACACACTATGTATATATAGAGCTTTTTTTTTTTTTGACAGAACCAAAAAACTCCTAATCTGGCCAGTTGAGTTTTTCTTTCCTTTTCCCCCCCTAACAACTCTTAAAATCTCATGTACCATCTTAACAGCTAATGGCTTGCAAATTTCAATTTTCTGCTTGTCACTAGGAGTGACAACTCAGAGGAGACTATATAAATTGATTCACCTAGCCAAACTTATCCAAAGTGGGGAAGCTAAATAGGTCAGTCAACGGAAACTAAAACCATAGTGTCCGTCCCCCCAATAAAACAGCAAGAAATCCACATAGGAAGGGATGAAATGCAAGGCAGTGGTTCAGAAGGGAGACTGAAAACAGCTCATCTTTATTTTTAAATATCTTCCTCTAACTTCAATGAACATGTGGATTTGAAAAAGATCCTAAGTTGGTATTAGAGGATAGAACTCACTATACATTTATAACTTAACTTCAAAGCAAAAAAATAGATAGGCAAGTCATCAACTTGCTTAAATAAAATTTAACAGTGGAGATCTGTTGAGAACTAGAATCCATGCTGTGAAACTTCCCATATAAAGTACAAAATCCACTAAAAGAAATACATTAGAGTCAGCCTTCGATTAACTCGAAACTAATTAATCAGAGCTTTCAATAATTATTATTCTTAAACCTACTTAAATCAGGGTATAATAAAATAAATTAAGACTTTGGGTGAATCCTAGCTTTCGGTTAAAAACTTTTTAATTTAATTTTTGTAACCTCTAATACATATCTAGGGCCATAGAATTGGCCAAATAATTGGGCTTTAGAGTTAGCAAGACCTTAACAGCCATCAAGTGCTCTGGTTTTCAACCTTAGCTGCACACTATCATCACCTAGGGAGCTTTAAAATATCTTGATGCTTAGGGTGCACCCCATACTTCTGATATCAGAATCTCGGGGAGTGGGACCTGGGCTGATTTTCCAAATGATTCCAACGTAGAGTCAGGTTGGAAAACCAAGGGTCATCTACAGCTGTCCCAAGCAGTAAAGTGACTGACCCAGATTGCCAGCTGGTCTAGAACCAGGAGGGCCTCTGCTCTGTTATGCCAGCTGGCTGTCAGTTACACATGAACCACCCTGACGCCGACCACTAAGCTAGGGAGCCTCCAACTTTGACGCGATTTCTAGTCACCAGGAGAACTTACGAAATGCGGCTTCCGATGGACAGATCTGGGGTGGGGCTGAGAGTGAACATTTCTTTTTCTTTCTTTCTTTCTTTCTTTCTTTCTTTCTTTCTTTCTTTCTTTCTTTATGTTGACTGATTTTTGAGAGAGAGCCAGACAGTGAGTAGGGGAGGGGCAGAGAGAGAGACACACAGAATCTGAAGCAGGCTCCAGGCTCTGAGCTGTTGGCACAGAGCCTGATGCGGGGCTTGAACTCATGAACTGCGAGATCATGACCTGAGCTGAAGTTGGACACTCAGCTGACGGAGCCACCCGGGCGCCCCTGAGTGTGCATTTCTAACAGGTACCCAGGTGCTGCTGCTCTGGGTACCATACTTCAAGAACCACTCTGAGAGTTATTGTCAAACTCTCCCTTCCCACCGGCACACCTGCCTTGCCCCCAGGTGGCAGATTTGAACTCGTCTCCTCCTCCTTCAAGGACACAATTCCTGTTTCTGAATCTCCTTATTTTTCCAAAAGCGTGTGCAGCGATTCTGTTCACTCAGAACCTAAGAACCATCCACTGACAAAGTGTCCTTTGGGGCTGATTCCACAGCCCTTGTGCTTTCTTGAACTGCAACAATTGGCCACATCATTCCAGAGCAGATTTTTTCTTTTTTCTTTTCTTTCTTTTCTTTTTTTTCAGCTTATTCCCAACAGAGTTGAAAGATGTGCTTCATAATATAGGCGACACCAAGGAGGTTAAAGTTCACTGACAAGGACCCATCCTTTAGGCAGGATGAGTGTCTGCGCTCTGCTTATCAGCCTACACATGTGGCCGGAGATGGAAAAACTGACAGGCGGTAGAATGAAACCCGGGCACCTGCGGAAATCCAGGCCTAATCCCTTCACATAAAACAAAGCGGAAGATAAGTGAAAACGGTTGAATCCCGAAAGCAGGTGGCTGAGCTCCTCCACATTGGGCTATAAAGGGGGACCTTTGTGACAGAGTATTTATGGGGTTGGAGAAACCTGACAAGGTGTTGCTGTAAATGCCAAGAAATAGAACAGTGATTTTGTTATTTGAACACATCTCACGATGACTGCAGCTTAGCGGGGAAAGATAGCTGGTGTGCGTGTGTGTGTGCGCATGCGTGCGCAAGCATGCGTGCGCTCCCACTGCTATGAACAAGACTACCTTGGTGGTTGGGGGCAAAAGGGCTGCCAAGGGAAATCCCTGCAGATGCGTAAGCAGAGACAAGCTGACCACTGGGTCACAGAGGAGCTCTGTGGGGTTTGAGGATGGGGGCCGGGGAGTTTGGACTCACAGTTTTAGCATTCTCCTTAAAGACCTCCTCAAAACAAAATTGAATCCAAGAAGCCGGAGAGTAAAGCAGGTTTATCTTTGGCCATCTGTGTTCCAGACCATTCCACTACTCCTTTAGGCCACAATCTTTTGCATTAGGCATTTTAGCCTCAGTACCTAGAGCAGTGCTGCCTTTTCTGTATTGGTATCAGACCAGGATTAGTATCTTTCACTGGTCAGCCGATTATTGTCAATCTCGTAAGTTTCTATCCTTGCTCCTGGCCCGATCCACAGAATACTTTTGACAGATAAAAAGAATTCCTTAATATGCAAAGGAGTAAGTCACAGGACTTTTGTAAGCTATTCTCTCTGAAAAAAAAGCACAAAACCACATGTATTATTTAGAAGTCCGTTCTTAACATCCAAAGAGCCCTTTCTAATTGCAGTCCTGAAACAATCCTGCAGAACTGTGTGGTTGGGGGGAGGGGGTGGCCCTTTTGTCTCCAGTTCCGAAAAACACGTGCTCTCCTTTTCAGAGTGGAAGCAGGAAGATTTTCAATTGTAGTTTAAACCAAGTGGACCCTTCGGATTTTCCTGGAGCTTGTCAGAATTCTATTTCTGGGAAACTGCATTGTGATAGAGAAAGACAAGGAGGGGGCGGGTGGAGAGAGGAATCTGAATGAGAACATGCAAAGAGAAAACAGATGTCTCAAAGTCACATGCAGGGCCCCTCATTTGCGGCATTTGGGTAAACAGGGCTGAGTGTGGAAAAGCAGCTTTGGACATGAACAGTAAACACAAAAGGGAAGGACCCAGTGGGCCCAGAGCCCCACCACGGGGCTGCTCCTCGCCTGCCAAGGCTGAGACTTCAGACAGCAACTGTAGATTACCCTCCTGTCTTGGAGGGGCCTGGCGGTGTGCCCTCCTGAAGGAAAGGAGCGAAGGCCCCCATCCCCCACCCCAGGATTTGCTGGCACAGGCTGGTGGTCCAGGGGGAGGGGTCTCCCTGCGGGGCAGTGCAACTCTCCCCAGGACACCTTTCCTGCCTTTCACCTTCCGGTCAAATGTTACAGCTCTCGAAGCACTGGAGCCAATTGGATGAAACTGGGAGCATCTCTCAGGGCAGCCCAGCAGTTCTTGACAAGTGGTCTCTGGACCAGCAGAGGCAACACCACCCAGAAACTTGTAGAAATGCAGAGTCCCGGGCACCCCTCCAGATCTACTGAGGCAGAGACTCTAGGGTTGGGGCCCAGCACCTCATGATTCTACAAGCCCTTCAGCAGATTCGTGCTGAAGTTCAAGAATCACTCATACAGACTTGTAGAAGCCTTGGAGCAGAGGGGTGTCTGTGGACAGAGGTGAATCTCCTACTGGGGAATTTGGGGGCACTATGGAAGTCCGTGGAGGAGGTAAAATTTAGGGGAGCAATTGGGCCCTTGGTTGGCCTCTAGATGACTCCCTGATTTGCTCCTGTGTGAGACCCATCTTGAGCGAAGTTGCCTTTGGGTAGGTGATGTTATTGCTCATGATAGGGTTATAATATGTTTGAGAAGGTCCCCCAAGGAACAGTGGTACTCACCCCACTGCCAATACCCCCTTCCTGGCATTCCTTTTCATTCTTCAACATGGTTTGGATGTGTCCTCTCTTGGGGCTGTCTGCTTTTGGAAGACATGCTTCCATGTTGCATGCCCCCAAAACACACATGCGCGTGCCTGCGTGTACACACACACACACACACACACACACACACACACCCGAGTCAAGGACACAGAGGGCATCCCTGCATGCTTTTCCTTTCTTCTCTCCTGGGAAATGAGCCCAAGAGAGGCAGGCAGCAGAGTTTCTTTGATGAAAACTGTAAAATATTGCTCACAGAGCTGCTTTCCACATGTTTTGGCTGTAGAATTTCCAATTGCAGATTAAATAGCGCATGTGTCTACTTAAATTAACTCCTCCTTGCCCTCAGTCCTCAGTTGATTGTACCGTGTTACTGACCCACCCCGCCTTTTTCGCCTTGCTGCCTGGGTGCTGATGCTGATTGAAGAGGATGGCTTTAGTGCCGTCTTTGGCTGGACCCCACTAACCCACAGTGATCTCTCCCCGGTTTTTGGTTGCAAGAGCCAAACTTCTCTTGGGTCGCCCACACACTCTGGACCTTCTTAGAAGTGTACTAGAGGAGGCTGACTACGCCCTCTTCATTTCCTACCCTTCTCCTTGGCAGGAGAACAACAACATTTAATTCTGACCTTTCTAGATGGATCTATTACGGTGACCAAGCGGCAACCATTAAAAGTGAAGTAGGCTCCTTTCCTCCTGTATTTGGCTACCCGGATGGAGCTGAGAAGAAGCCGTACTGCATTTCTTTTTGGATGACGCCGGGGAAAGATTAGGTTATCAAGACGTTAGCTGGTCTTCTGCTATGTTATCATTCCCTCTTTGCAATCTGTCCTAACTCTTCAATAAAGAATCTCCTAAATACCTGTTTGGCCTGGTATGGAAGTTTCTGGGAGACTGAAGACAGAGTGTAAAGGAGTAGGGAGCTGTCCCACCCCACCTCCTTGGTGACTTCAGTGGGCATGAGGCATCCTCACTGTTGGAGGACCTACATTTAACCTCTCAAATGGTGGCCCACTGAGTCCCTGGGAGGAGTTGGAGAAAGACCACAGGCAAGGAGAATAGTGCCTAGATGGGAAACTCAAGACATGCAGTCAAGGTGACCAACGTATATTGGTATCATGGTATTTAAGGGAACAATCGCATGGGAATCCAGACAGAGCCAAAGAGTCAGCCTCAGGAAGAGCAGGGATGGAGATTGGACCTAAAGCCCCAAAGGTGGCTTTTGGGGAACATAAGAGTTTATGAACTTGGCCATGGATGGAAGTATGTTCCATTATTTCAGGGACCCTGTTCCTCCCTGCTGTCTACTCCTTCAGTTTCTTTCTCTACTGACCCTTTCCCCCCAACATCCACTTTGAATAGCTTTGTAAACCCTCTAGATCCCCCTTTCACCTCTCCCTACCCTGCTCTGTGCCCAGGGAGGCTGAACCATGTAGAACAATGACCATAAGAGCTAAAACAGAAACTGAGTTTGTTAACCTGCCAGGCAAATGGACACAAACCAGGGAACAAATCCACTGAGCTGTTCTTGGAAAAGTCAAAGTGTTTTTAAAAAAATTTAGTAAGAGGGTGTCAGAACAGAATGGTAACGCCGGTTAGGGATCAAAACTGGCACTCTCCAAGGTGCCTGGGTGGCTCAGTAGGTTGAGTGTTTGACGTTTGATTTCAGCTCAGGTCCTGGTCCCAAGGTCACAAGATTGAGTGCCGTATTGGGCTCCACACTGAGCGTGGAGCCTGCTTAAGATTCTCTCTTTCTATCTCTCCCTCTCTAAAACAAACAAACAAACAAACAAACAAACACAACAACCAATGCACGCACACACACACACACACACACACACACCTAGCACTCTCCATAGGTCTGCTCCCTATTCATTCAAACAGGTCCCATGGTCCCTTGGTGAGGAAGGAGCCTGCAGTAAAGTCAAGTGAGGGCCTTCCAACAACTCCAGCTTGTAAGGACCAGCTACCACAACACAAATTCAGTTTTGATTGTGATTCATTTGAGGCATGGTTTGATTCATTTGAGGCAAAGTATGTCACAAGGGGACACTTTATCTCCATACCTAAATGGACAATCCACCAACTCTGGTTTGGTTTGGCTAACTGAGGCAGTGCAGGAGACCAGGGGGCGGGAGGAGGGTGAAGGTGATGACTTATTCCATGGCTCCTTTCCTTCCTGGCTGGCTGCAACCTCTGCCCGAGGCAGTGTCTTCCATTCAGCTCTCCTCTCCTGGTGGGATGACATTAGGCCTCATGGGGGTCGGCTCTCCGGGACTGCGCTATCCCTTGTTAATTCCCTCAACCCTGCCCCTAGCTTGGAAGATAATCTCTTTATCCAACCTTTCTCAAATTACTCAGTGTGAGAGGACAGTCCTTTTCCTGCCAGGACCTTGACAGGTGGGTTGACAGATACAACCTGCCCCACCTAATTTTCCCCCCTACCTGCCTTCTTGCTCATCCTTCTTACAACTTCCCAACTTGACCCTGCACATGGTCCATCTCGACGCTATTCTATAGGTTACAACTTTTCAGCTCTAGCTCCCATTGCGAAGGGCCTCTATCAGTTAACATTTTTGAGCAAGTATCAGATGGGCTCAGAGTCTGTTCTTATATCTGGGCCACATCATATATGTCTGGCCCAGATATAAGAATTGGCTCATTTGTTCAAATACTCTTGGTTACATCTCCCCTGGCGGAGGAAATCACACAGTACGGGGCGTGTGGGTGGGGATGGGGTGGGGGTGCTCCCTTAGATGGGGAGTGGCCATGGCAGACACTGTAACTGACATATAACTTTTAATATATCATGGTCTTCTTTCCCCCTCACTTACTTGTAGACTCCTTGGGAGCAGGACATTGTCTCGACTGACCCTGTATCCATGCAAGTGTCCAGCTCAATTCTTTGCTCAGTGCGTGAGGGGCTCCTTCCAGAGACACTCCCCTCCTCCAAGGATCAGCAGACTGTCTAGTTCAGTTACAAGGGAGGAGGGATGGCTTTGAAAAGTGTTCCCATTACCATTTCAGTTTTTGAAATGCCTCAATCATACTTCCCAGAGTTGGATCCAATTTCTCCCCACTCAGATTTCTTTTTCTGCTCTGCTCTGCAGCAGGGAACAGGTGAGCTGACGAGGCCAGATGGGCTGGTGGGTTTATCTTCCTCGCTACACACAGGGGAAGTATTTGGTTTAAGGCACTTTCCTAGTGGTTTGTATATGTTATCTCATTTAATCTTCTAGGGAACCAAAGGATGCAGGCAGTTTTCTCCCCATTTTACGGATGGGGAAACCGAGGACCAAACAAATTAAGCTCCTTGCTCACATTCAGTGACACAGCCAGGACTTGGACCCTCATTTCTCGATTCGAAGCCTTTGCCATTTCCATTCAGCTGCATTTGCAAACACCACCTGCTTGCTGGCTGCCTTTCTGCTCCCCATCTGTTACCAGCTACCTCTCCTTCACCCAAATGATGGACAGTTTGGAACAATCTGAGGGAGGGACTTGTTTTAGACCGTTTTTTCTTCTACGCACCCTGCAGGGCTTAACACATAGTAGGTTCTCATAAATCCACAATAAATGAAGTTGCAAATGGAACAACTAGAAGTGGTTTTGGTTCGGTAATTTCTTTTCAAGGGGGGCCAGGCTGGAAGAGAAATGGCTATAAAATAATTTACCCTGGCTATCATACTGGCATTGTTTCTCCCTTTTCATCTCTTTGTTTGGACCTCAGATGAGGAGACATTTGATGACCCCCATAAGTTAGAATCCAACGAAAGCGCTGCAGACCTCAGCCTCTGATATCCTCTCTCAGCAGACTGTAATTTTGAGAATTGCTTTCTTGATTGGCTATTGTGAATAGGTAAGAAGAGGCTGGTGCTCAGGTAGGGCGGCAGAGCTGCTTCTGGAATTCCAGTGGAGGTCTGTTTTGAATGCCTCGTACTTATTCATGAGGGCCGTTTTACACAGAACCACACTTCCCGCACAAATGAAAATATTTATATGATGGTATTCATGCAATTTGAAAAAAAATTTGCAGCCTGTGATGTCTCCCTTCCCTGTGTGCCCCAGCATCTCAGAGTCTTTTCCTTCCTCCCCCAAAATTAATGAAAAAGAAATCAAACTTTTGCAGGCTTCACTTAGTTCCTGACTTTCAATCAGATAAATTTGTGACCTGAATATTTCCCTCTCCTCTTTCAGTATTCATGAAGAATCATTTGCGGCCGGGCTGGTGGATTTAAGCGTTTGTCTAGTTTAGGAAAGAGATTTATTCCTTAGGAGTTGTGTGTAACTTACAACCTACATATTTCTTGCCCCTCCCCTGCTCTCCCCATCCTTTTTTCTGTCTTTAAATTTAGAAGGAATAATTTTTTTTCTTCTGGTTTGTTGTTAGTCCAAAGTTAAGGAGTTTGGGCTTAAAATATTGATCCAGCTTCTCCCACAGAGACTTGGGTCTCTGAGTTTTGCAGTGTGGTATGCCTGATTGAAAGTGGTCTGGGCTGAATTTGCTTAATAGGATGTTACTCTCCTCTCCTGGGTCAATTTGTATCCACTTTATCAAGTTACTTATTGATTACAGTTCTTGTCACATGCACATTAGTTTGCCGAGAAACTCAAAGATATGTTTTGTTTCTTGCTTAGAGCAGTCTAGGAATGTTGTGAACTCTAGTTCACCTGGGACCCCAGATGCCCTGATTTTTAAAACTGGCTCCATTCTCTCTTAGGCACTTGGCTCAGAATTATGAGGATGTTGGTTGTCTAGAACAGGAAAACAAAAACGCGTAAGAAGCCCTCCCAGCCCGTTTAGTACTTTCTTCTCTGGGAATGCTTGGAGTCAGTCTCATCTTGAATAAAGGGAATGGGAATCGAAGAGTGGAGGGAAGAGTAAGAATGGATGCAGGTCAAGCGAATGGATTAAGTCCAACAGAGGCTGGGCTGGGTATTTTCATGCCTAAGGAGAAAGCAATTTGGAAAACGGAAGGAGAATATGCTTTATGCTTCTGTACCTTGGGTCTGGCCAGCTTTTTGAGATATTTGTTTCCTTTAATTTGCAATCAGATATAGAAAACTCCATCATGAAAACAGAACTCTAATGAGCTTGATTCTAAAGATTTGGAACCCCTCAGCCGGTCGTGGATTACCCCAATTACTGGGAGTATTGCTGCCAGGGGAACAAAGAACACCCAGGAACACACTCAAAATGGAAATATTTATTTTTCTATTGGACCTCAGCTTTGCATATGCAAATGGTTATGTCTAGGGCTAAGTCCAAGTAGAATTATAAAGTTGTCTCCAGTGCCATCCCACCTCCCTTTTCACATAACCTAATTCAAAGTGGTATATTATGTCTCCCAGAGCAGATATAATCTGACACGTATTTATATTAAACTGAGATAACATTATCTTATATGCCGTTAGTATTTTCTTCCATTAGAGTGCCAACAACCTAAAAGGCAAGCCTTTGCCTAAGAGGTATTCTCAACACCTTTCCTTGTTTTTACAAAACCCAAATATGCTAGCTAGCCTTGAAGATAGCCAGCACTGATCCCTGTCTCTGTCTTGAAGATAGCCACACTGATCCCTGTCTCTTTCTTCATGCTCTTAGGTCACCCCATCTGTGTGACCAGTAGCATATCGCAGAAGTGATTGCCTATGATTATGCGGCTGTGTCATGAAACACATGGTGGATTCTGCTTTCCTCTTTCTTGGATCCCTTGCTCTGGGGGAAGCCAGCTGTCATGTCATAAGCACACTCAAACAGCTTGATGGAGAATTTGCGGTGAGGAACTGAAGCCTCCTGCCAATAGCTAGCTGGCCATGTGAGTGAACTGCTTTGGAAGTGCATTCTTTAGCCTCTGTCAAGCTTTCAGAGCATAGCCCTGGCTAACGCCTTATCTGCAATTTCATGAGAGACTCTGAGCTAGAATGACCCAACTGCTTCCAGATTCCTGACTCTCAGAACCCGTGGAAGACAACACATGTTTCTTGTTTGAAGCTGCTAAGTTTTGGGATGATTTGTTACACAGCAATAGATAACTAATACACAAAGGGAGGCATGCCCCCGTTAGCTCCCACAATGGAAGCCAGAGTGGGGGCAGAAGTTTCCTTTCTCAGATTCCTGGCAGTTAGCGCTTGGGCATGTGATCTCAACTGAGGTTGGCCTTGTAACCTACACTGGGTCAACCAGATGCTTGTGTCTAAACCCTTGAATCTGAAGAGAGTTATAATAGAGCAGAGTCCAGTGTAGAACTAATTCATTCAGCGGCAGCAATATCAGCAAATGGTGTCTTTTGTTGACGCTAATGAGAATAAGCCATATGCTTCTGTACCTTGGGCCTGGCCAGCTTGGTGGGCCACATGGGAAGGTGGGTTGGGTGCTGTGTGGCATCTGTGGGCCGATATTTGCTGTGACATGATGTTGGATGTCATTCTGCCTGTTTGGCCTCCATTGGGTTCTCCCTGTTTTTAGAGCTTCACTCTCTGGTCTTACTGGCAATTCCTGCAATGTGAGATTCTATAGGAGTTAAACAAAATTTGTTTATATTTTATACAACCAGGAACCCAGGAAAACAAAAACGCGTAAGAAGCCCTCCCAGCCCGTTTAGTACTTTCTTCTCTGGGAATGCTTGGAGTCAGTCTCATCTTGAATAAAGGGAATGGGAATCGAAGAGTGGAGGGAAGAGTAAGAATGGATGCAGGTCAAGCGAATGGATTAAGTCCAACAGAGGCTGGGCTGGGTATTTTCATGCCTAAGGAGAAAGCAATTTGGAAAAAGGAAGGAGAATATGCTTTATGCTTCTGTACCTTGGGCCTGGCCAGCTTTTTGAGATATTTGTTTCCTTTAATTTGCAATACCCAGCCTAGGGTAGCACTCATGTATAGTTTTATAATGACAGTGGTAACTTCTTTTCAAATATGTCTAAAGCCTTGAGCACTGGCTAGACACAAAGCAGGTGACAGGTAGACCTTTATGGCTTGGAAGGCTAATTAGTGAGCATCTTTTCTCATATGACCCTATGTTCCATCAGTAGCTTTGTGGAGATGGTGATGTTAGAGGTAGTACCTAGCACAAGGAGTTTATGTCCTGAACTAGAGACAAACCATCCCACCTCCTCACCCTCCTGTAACGATCTGGTCCCAGTGATGTAGACGGAAGGGGTCTTTCTTTGGAGGCTGAGCTATTCCACCTATTAGCTGTGTGATTTTGGGAAAGTTATTTGATGTCAGAACCTCATTTTTCTCACTGACAGTGTCACAACTTCTACTCCACTGGGTTGCTATGAGATTAGATTAGACAACACATGTGAAAACAGCTCAGCCCTTGGGAGTACAGGAAGGTCATTATTGAGCACTTAGTGTTCAAGCTCTGGTTGAGGTTTGGGTGGCCGGCTTTGAGCAGCGAACTCTGGGTTCTTGGCCAGTCACTCACCTTTACTTCTGCTCAGTTTCCTCATCTTAAAAATGAGCAGATTGGATTAGGGCTGTGATTTTCAAATTTTTTTTTCCCTTCCAGAAATCTAAAAAATACAGTCACTTATAGACTTCAACATAAAAGAAAGAAATAGTATTTTATTAGCATGGATTTATTTTCTAAATTTGCCTATTATAAATTCAGTTGTTGAGAACCATGAGGCTATTCTGATGAATATAAACATCTGAAGTTAGGGTTATGGGTGACCTTTACCACCCAGGCTTAAGTATCACATTGCATTCTGAGTATTATATTGGATGTGCATCAGTGAGAAAGTCCTGATTCATACACATAAGTAGTTGTACATGTAATTGTTTTTGATAGGGCATCTTGCAGTCTCAGAAGATCTGTAGTTAAATGAGAAGGTTTGGTGTGAAGACTGCATGAACACAGCTTCTCCAAGTACAGGTTAAGGTGCAATGGATTTAAGTGTGGCTTATGCCATAATTGGGTGTGCCTTTGGAGCCCTAGGGAAACCAATTTATAAACTCCCAGAGTAGATGGTGCTGTTTCCTTTCAGTTCACACATTCAGTGGCTCTAAGGACTGACACAGGAGTGATACCTGTGTAACACCAGTCATCTTTTTAATGTGCAAAGGTAGTTTGTGAACATATCCTCAGTGTAAACACTTCAAACATCATGGGAGCATATAGAATGAAAAGTAAGGGTTCCCATTCAACGATCTCATCTCCCCTTATGGCTCTGTTCCCCTTATGTCCCCCTCCCTTTCCCCAGGGACCCACTGTCAGCCTGAGTCTTTCCGTTTTTTAAAAAAATTTTTAATGTTTATTTATTTTTGAGAGAGAGAGGCCAAGGGTGAAATGTGGGGCCGGGGGGGGGGGTGGGGAGCAGAGAGAGGGAGACACAGAATACGAAGCAGGCTCCGGGCTCTGAGCTGTCAGCACAGAGCCTGACGCGGGACTTGACCCATGAACTGTGAGATCATGACCTGAGCTATAGTTGGCTGCTCAACCTACTGAGCCACACAGATGCCCCCAGCCTGAGTCCTTCCTATTGCTCTGCATTTACATATATATACATATGTGACTCTCTCTCTCTCAGCAGGCTTTCTATGAATATATAGCTCTACCATATCCTTTTAAACTCTTTTAAAATTTATATTTTATAATATAAATACCAAATATTAAATAAAATTTAATATTTTATAATATAAATACCAACAATTCATTAACTGTTCCCCTTTATAACAAGCATTTAAAAAATCTATGTTTTTCATTACTATAAATAATCATCACCTTTATACATATACCTCTCCTGGCCTTTCAGTAGGATAGATCCTGAGAATCAGAATTGTCTCATCAAAACAAACAAATATTGATAAATACTGTCCAATTGCCCTTTCAAAAGTCTATGCCAAATTACATTCACCAACGGTACTTACTGGTTTAATTTACAATTCTCTGGTTACTAGTGAGGTTGAGCATCTTTTCATGCTTTTTGGCCACTTCTGTTTATTTTTTGCTGCATTGACTCTATCTTTTCCCATTTTCCCATTGGGTCATAATAAGTTTTTCTTTCCTAACTGGAATTGTGCATCTTTTAAGTAGTATTTGACACAAAAGTATTCCAGAGTACCAACAAATGTAAATGGGTTTTTGGAACTTGTTGCAACAGCAGTTGATCCATATACATAAATGTTTCTATCCATTTATTCATCTACACCCCAATCATTCAAGAAGTATTGATGTGTGTTAGAAGTACAACAGTACATAAGGCCTGCCCCTTACAGTCAAGATGGCCACAGTTTACTTGGGAAGACAGATACATAAGCGGTTACGGTTCTTAGTGTGAGAGCTCTAACACAGGTGTGGCTAGGGAGCTGTTGGAGCGCCAGGTCTACTGGGTATGGGTTATATGTACAGAGTGTGTTGTCTGGAGCGTCTTACCCTATTAACTCTGAAATGGAGTGGTGGAGGTAACCAGACACCACCTGTGCTTTTTAAGGAATATGTTTTTAGAGAGCTGGAATTTCAAATGTTTGAAAAGCTGTGGGGAGGGGCTTAGCAGGCTTAGGATAAGAAGAGAAAATGGCATCAGAGAAAGCTTTAAGTCTGTAATGCGGAAATTACTTGAGTAAAGGAGTAGGAGAGATTGGGATGAGTGAAAGGAGATGACAAATAGGGCTTGGAGTTAAGAAAATTTCAGGGCACCTGGGTGGCTCAGTCAGTTAAGCGTCCCACTCTTGATTTCGGCTCAGGTCATGATCCCACAGTTTGTAAGTTCAAGCCCCGCATTAGGCTCTGTGTTGAGAGCATGAAGCCTGCTTGGGATTCTCTCTCTCCCTCTTTGCCCTTTTCCACTCACACTCTTTCTGTCTCTCTCTCTCTCTCAAAATAAATAAATAAACTTAAAAATGATAAGAATATCTTAACATAGACTTCCATGGAGTTCGAGGACAAGGAATCATAGTGTCAAACAAGTCAGGAAAGAGGACTTCATAACTCCCACCAAAGATTTACTAATGCGGCTTCTGGGGAAGGTAGATGAGACCCTGAGAATTAGATCAGCTCTCCTTGCAAACAGTCAAGAGCTTGCTAAAGCACTAGATTTCAGTGTCACAGAGAAATGCAACACCCACCGCACACTTACGTGTTTATATATTTTGAGGGGAGAGAGGGCCATATCTGATGATGGAGGGTGGTAAAAAAGCATTAAAACCAGGAGTCAAGATAATGGAAGTCTTATCTTAGAGTTCTCCAGTTTTCTAGCATTCTCTAGAAGGCACAGCCTGAGGCAAAGGTTGAAGTGCTAACATTTTATTTGGGAGGTGCAAGCTTGGGGATATGAGGGTGAGGAAAAAGCATAAGTGGACAAAGAAGTATGTGAAACATTAGAATGCAATGTATGATTGCACTGGTCATCACTTCCTGGTGAACCTCAATGAAATACAGCAGGTCACTCAACAGGTATATTTGCTTGGCACGTGGGACTTTCTAGGAAGAACTGGAAAGAGGAAACACTCTTGCAGGAGAAATCACACCTCCTAGTTGTCCCTGTAAGAGCTTATGGATGGGGAATTTAATGGCTAGCCCCCTTCTTTCTCCCATTTTTTGTTGGTCAAATGTCACTCCTTCGGGTGCTGATCATCCTGTACTCTTTTCTGCTTGGAAGAGGAGCTTCTGTTGTTTGCAGAGAAGGACCCCGAAAGACCCCTGCTTGTAATGGCCTCCATGGGTCCCCATCTTTGCGGCTTGCCTCTCTCCACACTTGACTCAGTCTGTAGTTTCTGGCACAGATGGTGTTTTTGGAAAATTTACTTAGGTGATTCACTGTCAAATCCATCATTCTTCTAGCTACTTTCCTTCTGACCACAGGCTCTACTTCCAGTAACTTTATTTTTATCTCTTTTATACTCAAGTCTCCATCCTGTATCCCAGGTCCATAATTGGTTCTATGCCCTCATCCCTGCCTCTCTTCCCTTATACCCTGGGTGGGATTTATAAGGAAGTAGATCTGAAATTAATATAATTGTAATTCAGCCCCAAACTGGGCCTCCTGTGGGCTAGCCTTGGCAGAGAATCGCACTCTAAGGAACACCATCCAGCAACCAGAAGCAATTAAGTTAAATTAAAACTTTACTGGTATCTCTGGGAAGGATGTCAAGGGAAGTAAATATATTTTTAATGTATAGCAAGACTTGTTAAACTTTTCCCATCTCTGGTATTTTCCATATCTTCCACCCCCACCCCACCAAACTCCTCTCTCCTTCACTCCCATTCTAAACCAAGAATTTTCCTGTCACTCTGCCTTAGTGAGTCCCTTATTTTCTTCCTCTTCCCCCTTCCCTTCTGCCTCAATTGTTTCTCTGCCAACTTCTGATACATATATCCCATTTTTGCATTTCCAGTTCTGTCCTTTTTTGCTCCATTGTCCCAGAAACTGAGAATTGCGAAGGCAGAATTCTCCTTAAAGATGGGGACGGAGGGGGGAAACTCACACATTCATCATTTTTATTTTCATCATTTGGGAAAGGAGTTGCTAATGAGCAGAGCTGTGAAGCAATGAAATGGATGACTCCATTAGACAGCGATGATCCTGTCATGAGGATAATTCACACAAAGTCTGGAGAATCAGTGCTCAGGGATCCTGGGAGAAAGTTCTAGTTCTGGGTGATGTTGGGCCAGATGATTTATAAGCTCCCACCATGTCCAAGATCCGAGATTTGGGTTTGTGTCCCACAAACCCTGTCATAGTATCAGGGTTGACTTCTGTCAGTTTTTCCCCTCTTTGGAAATCTCTGTGCCAGGGATGGGGAACCTTGGATGCGGACCTCGCTCTAACTTTTGTGGTTTCCATTTCTTTGAGACAACTTATCTACCTTATCTTTTCAGCACCCAGCCTTCCCTGGTGTAACCAATGAGCTTCGTTATGTGTCTCTCGAGTGGCTCAGCTTTGCCACTAATGTGTCAACTATGGAGTCCAGCTGTGCCAGGCCCTTGCTGGATGGCTGGTCATTCTGCTCAGAGACAGCATTTTCTTTTCTTTTCTTTT
>CM053578.1:89729338-89790814 GCA_028646485.1 Cryptoprocta ferox
CACCCCCAAGGCAGCATTTTCTAGGGGACAGGTGGGCATGGTGCATGTTGGATTGGTGGGAGGCAGCAGCCAGGAGCTCAGATTTCCCCAGTGAGGGAATGGAGTCAGGACATTTGGCTTGCCGGACTAGCCGTGCACCAGGTGAGCAGTGCGGTGGGAGAGGAAGGGCACACATTTTGGGGTCAGATGAGCCTGGTCTGAATCTGTTTGTACACAAGGAATTCTTGTTAAGACTCCTTGGGTTGCAAATGACAGAATTTAAACTAGCTTGACAAAATAAAAAGCAGGGTGGTGGTGGTGGTGGTGGTGGTGGGGTATTTATTGGCTTCCAAACCTGGAAGTAGTCACAACTATATGCGAGAGCTCAAGAGACTTGTAAAGACCTGACTCTTAGTTTCTTCACCTGTCTTCCCATCCTTACCTCTTCTGGTTTCTACATTTCTTCAATTTCTATCCCAGGGGAAAGAAATCCTTGTACTGAATGCTTTGAACCAAATTTTCAGAGTTGAATCTCATTGGCCTGGATGGGGTCATGTGTTTGCCCCTGAGTCAGTCTTGGTGGCTACGGGCTAGACTACACTGGTTTGCCAGAAGAACATTTCCTCAGGGTTAAAGTGAGACTTTCATGTCAACGAGGAGCAAGAGTGTATGGATGTTGGGCTAACAAAAACAGCCCACGTCTACGACAATACAATCTTAGTAATGATGTCATTGCTCTGAGCCTATTTTCTTTAAGTGTAAAATTCCTATTTCATAAAGCTGTTGTGAGGACTGTAAAAAATAAATGCATAGCACCTGTCACATGGCAGGCCTTCAATAATTACTAGCGATTCTTCTTGTTAGGTACAAAGGACCAGTTGGTGAAGGGTGAATTCCACCCAGTGGGGAGATGTGTGTGTGTGTGTGTGTGTGTGTGCATGTGTGTGTATGTGTGTGTGCCCTCATTCCCGTGTTATCAGGGAGGCACGGGCTAATAGGACTTGCTACTCAGCCAGGAAAATGTGATGGCCTGACTGCCTTGGCTCTGGACATCTACCCACCATGGGGCTGAGAGTGTGGCTGGCATGAACTCCAGAGGGGAATTTCATTTCATCGTTTTACTAGATGAAGGACACATGGATGCTGCACAGGACAAACCCCAAGTGTCCACAGGTTATTTTCCTCAGTTTTCAGATCAGCACAGTGAGACTTAGAAAGGCTACCTCACTTGGCCAGGCACCCACACAACTGGCGGAATGAGGATTCAGACCCTCCTGTGTGACGGCAAAGTCCTTCCACTTCTTACTCTGTTGTCTTAAGAGATTCAAAGCCCGGGGGTATCACTGTGGGATGGAGCAGGGTGGGAAGTCTTCCAGAAAGAGATGAGTTAATGAATGATAGGTAAGACTTAGATGCCAGGTGCCTGGGGAACCAAAGTAATATCACATGCAGGGCACCTAGGTGGCTCAGTCTGCTGAGTGTCCGACTTTGGCTCAAATTGTGATCTCACGGTTCATGGGTTTGAGCCCTGTGTTGGGCTCTGTGCTTTGGATTCTCTCTCTCTCTCTCTCTCTCTGTCTCTTCCCCTCCCCCACTCATGCTCTTTCTCAAAAATTAACATTAAAAAATTTAAAAAGAAAAGGAGGGGGGGCGCCTGTGTGGCTCAATTGGTTAAGCGTTCGACTTTGGCTCAGGTCATGATCTCGCTGCTCATGAGTTCAAGCCCTGTGTCAGTCTCTGTGCTGACAGTTCAGAGCCCGGAGCTTGCTTTGGATTCTGTCTCTCTCTCTCTCTCTCCCTCTCTTCCCAGCTCATGCTCTGTCTCTGTCTTTCTGTCAAAAATAAACATAAAGAAATTTTAAAAAGACTTGTTCCTATCGTCTCAACTTTTCTTTCCTTCTTTTCCTTCCCTCTTTGTTCTTTGGCTTACTGTTTATTTTTCTATCTTTCCTCCTCTTTCTTGTTTTCTCTCTTCTCCTATTCCTTCTTCTGCTTTCTTTTTCCTTTCACTGGCCATGTATATACATACGTTACAAAAGTGCAGTATTTTCTTATTATTAGTGACATGAATTGAACTTATTTATGAATTTTTTACATCCTGATTGAAAAAACTCGAGACATCTCACCCAAGTACATGCCACAGAATAATATAAATCGCTGAAGAAATTGTCATGGAGAGGATAAATAAAGAGAAACAATTATCAAATAAGAAAACAAAATGTATGCCTCCAGATATTAGAGGATTGCTAGAGGCAGTCCTCTATGTACTAAAAATAAAGTTTCACGTTCCTTATTTATAATTTTTAAAACTGAGCAAGTTAAAAATTTCCTCTTTTCTCAAAAAGCCAGCTAAGCAATAAAAGCTGAACATGATTGTTATATGTGGTCCTTGATCTCGTCCACGGGGTGGTGGATCGTGGTAGTAAAAAGGGACGTTTATAGGGACTAGAGAGGTCGTTAAAGAGAAAATCGGGGTGAGGGGACAAATGGGAGAGCGAATCTCAGAGATTCAGTGCGAATATCTCCTATGAGGTCCATAGATCTTTGGAGAAGAAAGAGATTAGTACCACAGAGATACACACATTTCTGAACGAAAATGTAAGTAAAGATGAAATGGAAAATCTGCCTTGTTAAAACTCAGCTCCTCAAAGAATTAGGCTCACAGCTTTGCCCCTGTGCTGGGGCCATGTATGGCCACCAGGCCAGCCATCTGCTGGCTGATCCTTTTTGAGAATGTGATTGTGGCTGAGAAAGGGGTTCCATGTCAGAGCAGCCAAGGGCCGGTGGCCATCTGGACAACTTTACATAAAACCAACTACTGCTTCTTTAATGTCACCTGTAAGCACAACTACATGCCATGTCTTGTTGCAAGGGGCACCGGCAATACTTGGGAACATGGCAAGAGGAAGGGGCATGAAAGGAGAGAGGAGGAATTCTGCCTTGCTTCATGCATTAAGTGAAGAAGGTCAGAAAATACTGCTAGGCACGCTCTTGCACTTGAGAGATGGAATTGTCCCGGGGGAGAGGGCATGCGTGGTTGGTGGGGGGGGGGGGGGGGTTGGGCTTTACTGTAGGATGGCAAGGGATTTCAGCCTGACTCTCGAGATGGTTCCAGAGCTAATGAGAGCTCATGAGGGTATGTGCAATGTACAGGAGACATGGCGTTATCTGCTTTAATGTCATCCACGGGAACGGAAGGAGACTTACCCAAAACCCTCCTCTCCTGGATGACGCTGGGGGACTTTCTGTGGGTTTTGCCTTCCTCCCTGTCAGTGAGAACCCTGATAATCCTGGCCTCGTGTCTTTCCTGGGCCTGTTCCTGGCATTCCCTCATTCAGAAAGAATTTACTGAGCTCCGACCACACATTCAGCACTGGGTCGGACACTTTGGGGAATAGGGAACAAGGTTAATTCTCAGTCTTTTTCCTTAAAGAACTAACAGATGTGAAAGACTTTATAGAGCTGTTAGGGGTGTTTGTAGATGAGTTATGTGGCCAGAGTTGGGGGGTAATCTGCCTGGCCAGCCTCAGGGTTAGTCCTGCTCTGCTCTTTACTGATTGGGCTGGGGAACCCCTTCTCTGGGCCTTACCTACAAAACAGAGAGGTTATGGTAGTTTCCCTAGGGCGTCTCTTCCACTTCTGGCCTATATGAATCTTCTGACTGCTCACATCTTCTGCGAGTGAGGCCTGGTAGGAACCCAAGTGGATGGCCAGGAGGTGTTAGGGCTTTATTTACAGCGGAGCCACATTGCCTCCCCAGACCCCCACACAAACAGTTCTGCAAAGTGCCATGACCTTTCAAGTTGGAGCAGCATGAAAATAGCCCCATTGTTCTGAGCAGGTATGGGGAGGGAGCCGGGGTTGCAGGTCTGTCCTCATAGGGGAGGGGTGTGAGTCAAGGATAGGAGAGCTGGTTAGTGTTCCTCCCTGGTATCCCGGGGAGGGTGTGCCCTGCTGGGTACCTCTGCTCTCTGTGCGGCCACATCCTCTGTTGGCTTTCTCCTTGAAGGTCTGATCAGAGCAGCTCTAGATCTAAGCTCCCCTCCATGGTCAAACGTTTTCATTTTTCTCTTGGCTGGATTCCTGGTGCCATCCTTCTCAGTTGCCGTGGGTGGGCTTGGGTTTCAGGAGTGTGCTGCTAACTCTGTGGGTCTTCTCCAAAAGCCATTTAAGTGGATGGTCAAGGCCATTTCCCAAACGGGAATCCACAGCGCCATGGATCCACACAAGCCAGAGGCAAATTCCTGCACCTCGCCTTCTGACAGCTTTTGCAGTCTGGCTAAAATATGAGATCCCCATGCTTCTCCTTTTTAAGACAGTGTAAAGAAAAACAGGTGCCCAGTGGTCTAGTCACATCCCCTGTAAAACGGCTGGAGTCTCTATTTTTTGTGGGAAAACAGCAGAGGGGGGTTGGACTAATTAGTTTCCTCCCAGGAATCTGATTAAGGGAAGGCTGAGCAGTGTGGGAAAGAAAAGCAAATCGCCACCCGGAAGAATGGTCACCAATGTGAGCCAAGCCGTCGGAGAGGCGGAATGGGCTCCCTGGCCCCCGACGTGTTCAATCAGAGGCTGTGCAGCCGCTCAGGGGAAGAGAATGCACAAAGGTGACTGATGTACTTGGCTGAAGTTGGAGCAGGGTCCCCGAAGGTTTGCGGGGACTCTGAAATGGCCTCGAGAAGCTGAAATATAGGAGAGGGCAGCATTAAGTGCCGCTGCTCTTTTTTATATTTTTTTGAACACCTTTTTTTTTTACATGATAAAATACACATCACATAAAATTTGCCATTTTAATCATTTTTAAGTGTATAGTTCGGTGGCATTAAGTGCATTCGCACTGCTGTACAGTTATCACTCCCATCCATCCCCAGGACTTTCTTATCTTCCCAAACCCGTTAAACAGTAACTCCCCATTTCCTCCTTCCCGAGTCTCTGGCGACCACATTCTACTTTTTTATTTCTGTGCACTTGACTACTTTAGGCACCTCATACAAGGGGAACCACACAGTATTCATCCTTTTGTGTCCAGCTTATTTCACTTAGCATTATATATATCTTCAAGGTTCATCCATGTTGTTGCATGTGTCAGAATTTCTTTCCTTTTTAAAAAATATACATTGTATGCATAAAGCGCATTTTATTCATCCATTCCTCCATTGATGGACATTTGGGAGGTTTCTACCTTTCAGCAATTGTGAATAGCGCTGCTAGGAACACGGACGTACAGATATCTGTCCGAGCCCCACTTTCAATTATTCTGAGTTTATGCATAGAATCAGAATTGCTGGATCATGCGGTCATTCTGTGTACATCACACGCGTGTACCATTTTACATTCCCACCAGCAGACACAGGAGTTCAGTGCCCCTACTCTTACAAAGCCATTTCTTAGGATGCGTGGGCAAGAGATAACACCATTGGGCTTGCCTTGGTCTGAACCATCGGAGAAGAAAGGGGGGGTGGATGGGTCTGGCTGGTTTCAGATGCCAGGAAGCTGGAAATGTAAATAACCCTGGGGAGGTGTTAATTCCAGTCAGGAACTGGACTGAATTAAGCATTTAACAAAAAGATCCAGTCACCATTACAAAGGTAGAAGAGTGGAGATGTGGGTCTCGGTATTAGAACTCAGGCTGAAGGAGAGTCTGTAGCAATTTAAGGCGAGGTTTGTTGATTTCATGTGTCTCTTTCAGAGCAGGTGCCAGAGTTTGTGTTTCTCTCCTATTTCTCCCAGGCCCCTGACAGCCAAATGCATCTTCAGGACCCAGCATTTATTAAGCGCTCACTGTGTGCCAGGCATTTTAGGAACTTTCTGTTCATTTGCTCATTAGTCCTCCTGTCTATTAACATCTGGGAGGCTGATGTCCTGAGAATCACCAAATCCAAAAATACCGCTGTAGTTTACCCTGGCTCCCCCATAAAGTGCAGTAAAGTGTGACCAAAAGTTGGAGTGAGCACAAGGCCTTTAATGGGAGTGTGGCCATAGGGGGACAATGCACTTCTGTGGAGATTTGGAGGTTGAGCTTGGGCTCTGTGTGGCCCTAGGCTCCGTGCCTTTCCTTTTGCTGCTTAATGCGTCCTCCCTGGTTATCTTGCTTCTCAGGTGACTCAAGGTTACGTCAATTAGCCGTTCAGAGCCTGGGTGTTCTGCATAATTGTTGACTTAAATTAAGACAAATAGGTAAGTAGCAAGTTTACTCTGGTCTCTCTCTTGAGCCCGGAAGGGGAGATGGAGCTGCCTTTGGAAGCTCAGAAGGGAGAAGGGTTTCTCTCTGGTGTCTGGTCAGGTAACACCCACATCTGGCACCCAACAGCTTAGTGGATGTGGTTCATGTTCTCTCTTCCTCTTCAGCCCTGACCTTCACCTTCTGTCTTTGACTGGGTCTCCCAAGGGCATCACAATCCTGACCTCCTACCATCTTGCCTTGTCCCATGCCCACAGGCATTGGGGCATCTTGGCCACCCAAGCCTTCAACCTTGGAGTCACCTTCGATTGCTTCTTCTTTTGCTCTGTCCTTCTCAGAACAGTCTGGCGAGTCTATATCTGGGATTCTGACCTTCTTGAGCCATTGACACAGCCCAGCCTCCCTTGGCATCCAGGCACTGATTGTCCCACCTGCCGATTACTACAGCAGCCTCCTTCCCTCCTTCCCAGTGAGCCTTTCCCACCTGCAGCCCCATGCCTCCCGGCACATTCTATAGCCAACCGCTAGGCTAATTTTCTCCGAGTGCTATTTTGATTTTGTCACTTGTCCATTCAGAAATCGGCAGGAGCTCCCATTCGCTTCCCACCTTTAATCTAAACTCCCCAGCATGTGTTTTAAGCCCTTTGCAAACTCACATTTAACTGCCCTCATCTCCTGCAAACTCCTGGCTTCTCATCTTCGCTCGGGCCCTACACAAAGCACATACATTGCGAGCTTTGGGGCATGACTCTGCTTTTGTCCCTCAGACTCATGTCTATCCCTGTTGATGCAACAGAGATGTGTGAACAAGGCCCCACCAGGCTTGTTTGACATTATAGCCCTATGTCCTATGCAGTGTCCATCACATAGTAGGTGCTCAACTAATATTTGTTGAATGAATGAGAGTTAAAGATATCTTTTTTGGATAGCACCACGTGGGTTAATCAGCGCAGACATAGAAGACTTTGTGCTAAGTGTTTAGGACACAAAATGAGTACGTTCTTGGTTAGTGAACTCACAGTCTAGTGTAGACCTATGGAGAAATAATAGTAATAATAATAATAATGATTATATGATTGATTATAGACACGTTAATTTAAAAGCAGATTTTGGGTATAAAATTATTAGTTATACCTGACGTATGTTGAGCTTTAATGTGGGAAACTTTGAAATGTGAAAACAACACGCATCTTAGAATGGAGAAAATAAAGAGTTGCCCTAGGGAGCTTTAGATGCTATAGTAGAGGGATGTGCAAACGTAAGGGAAGGATGCTCTTGACTCTGTGAGCTTGCTCCTGACTGATTTCCCAGGTAGAACAGAGAGGGAGGGAGAGGAGGTAAGTTTCAGGAGGTTTGGAAATGCATCTCTGGCCCTTCAAAACTGTGGCCTGAGACAGATGACTTCATCTCTTTTGGCCAAGTTCCCCCTTCTATGAAATGCAGGTAATAATCAAACCTACCTAGTCATCTGTATTTTAATGCCATTTGCTGAGCATTTACTCTGAACTCAGCCTGGGCAAAGTGCTTGAGATACGTTATTTGTAGGTATTGTTCATCCAATCCTGGGCACACAGTGAACACTTAACAAGTGGATTTCTTTTGTGGATACCAGTTTTGGTGGACGTTGATGTGGTAGTGTCTGCCTGTGTGGTGTTCATTCACTTTTTTTCTGGTAACAGCACTCAGAATTCCCTTGGATGAAACACCTCTCTAGCTATCAGTCCATATTGGTGGGGCTGTTCCCTCTGCCCCTTCTGGTGGGACCCAGGCATGGGCATGTAGCCTAGGCTTGGCCAGTGAGACCACTGAATCCCACTGTGCAGTGACTGGGTCAGAGACAGTGGTGGCTGGTGCCTGACCCCAGCCAGTCAGAACTGTGATGGGGACCCCTCTCTCTGCCAGGACTGCTGGATTGCGGGGGCGGGTGGTGGTGTGTTAGCTTGAAGCATCTCACTGAGGCGTCCTAGGCACCTGTCTAAGAGTGGGGCTGCCAGGGAGGAGATGGACCCCATGGGAGCATTTGGACCCATGTTTCAGCGTGCTCAAACATCTCGGTCACTGGAGCCAATACATCCCCTTTTCTGACTTTTTTGGCTTACACTGGTTTTAGCTGGAATTCTCTTTTTTGCAATGAAAAGTCTGCTCTGACCCAAACAGAAATTGCGATGGTTAACAATAGAAGGGCAAGAGGCTCAGTGTAGCTTGAGTATAGATGTGTGCACGCGCGCGCATGCGTGTGTGTGTGTGGAAATGAGCCCACATTTGGCACTTGAATATCTAACGGCACAAGACTGAAAACATATGTTAAAAGCATGGGGCATGTGCTAGGTGCTGCAGGGCGCCAGGGGAGGGGGGAGGTTGCTGGGTGGCTAGGTTGAGGGCCAGAGCTTGTAGGAGGAGCCTGTGGGGAGCCTGTGGGGGCTTTTGGGGACCCATGGGGAGACTGCGGCCAGCAAGGAGGTGGGAGATGGTGCTGTGGGTGGGTGGTGAGCGATGTGGACAGAGGCCAACGCAAAGTGTGGTCAGGACAAAGGGAGCAGGTCAGCCTGGCTGCTTCACTTAGGGACAGAGGACACAGCAGGCAGACTGGTCTAGGGGCTGACATCCCAGGCTTTGGGGTTCCAGACTTGGAAGGTGGGAGTCAATACCTCTCTCCCCAGCAGCCGCATTACCGAAGCACCCCATTTTACTCTCTGGAAGCATTTTACTCTTTCTAAGCATGTGTTCCTCAGCCTTCCAATGGGCTTTTCACTTTTCTGCAGTAGCATGTGAGCCCCTTCCTGGCAGGGAGCAGTTCTGCCTCTTATCATTTTCACATGGTGGTTACACGCTCCACCCATGGGTTACACGGTCCGCCTCCATGTAAATCCTGGCCCTGTGCTTACCATCCATGACCGCTTGGGGCAAGTCACTCCCTCTCTTTATGCCTCAGTTGCCTCATCTATAAAATGTGAACGATAGGGGTACCTACCTCAGAGCATTGCTGGGAAGATGAAATGAGTCAGGGAACATACAGTGTTGAGGACAGTGCCGACCAAGAGTAAGGCTGTTTGAGTGTAAGCTATTTATTAATATTGGTAATATTATTCGTTGCATTCCACGATGCTTTCTTTTCTTTTTAACATGGATTGTTGCCTACAGCGGGTGCTCAGTAATCTAATTTTCTGCGTTTGGCAGAAGCCCAGGGGCCCTTGGTTGTGACCTGCTGTGGCATGAACTGACTTGGGGTGGCGAGCAGAGAGCATTCTACAGCAGTTGAGGAGAACCTCAACATCTCCAGCCAAATCTGGTTTGCGGGTGTGGGTGGGGACGTCGTTATTTTTTCCTTGGACCCCACCCCCAACCCCAGCCCAAGTGCTCTTTGGGGTTCCATTATTGGCCTTGTCTCTCTGGGGGCTCCTGACCGGCCAGAGCCCTGATTGGCAAGGCCATGAAATTCCCCAGTGCCCAGTCTTGCCTTGACTTGTCTTTGTTACTCGGGCTTCTTTTATTTTGATTCCAGGAGCATCTGTTTGCAGGATTTCCGACACTCCTGGGCCCTCAGAGCCATGGGGTCTCACTAACGTACGGTCCCTCCGTTACTACATCGAAAGACGATTTACCTAACAGATGGGATCTTTTGAATATTTATGTCTGGACACATCTGTTCTGGACTTGAAAGTTTAATAAAGCTTTTCATTTTCTGAAGCGCTGGTGAAGTCTGTCTGTGGCAAGCGGACAGCCCCCTGGGTCAGCAACTCATCAGTGACTCTGGGGCACGGGGGTATGGCTTGGACACCCCATTTGGCGGGCAGCCAGTCTCCCAGTCACTCTTCCTTTCTGCTGCAACAAGAGGGAATGGCCAAGGGGCCGGGGCCAGGCGGCGAGGTGCTGACTCAGTAGACCAGTTGAATACATTTACAGAGCGGACAGTAGCAACGATTACTTGCAAAGGGGAACAGAACAATATTTTCTTGTTCTTCCCTGAGGAAAATGGGTATCCTGGTACCGGTGAGGATGGGATAGTCTGGCCTGTCTGGTCTTTGCCCCCAGGGCACGCTAAGGCTCTTGGGGGGAGTCTAGGTGAATGTGTGGGTAGGGGGAGGCTGTTCCAATACTCTCAAAGGTGGGATGTGGAGGTATTTGTCTTGAGTACCTTCAGCTTCTTAGTTCTTGCTGCCCCATTCCCTTTTCTCCTTGACCTTGAACTTGATGGCATTCTGTGATGTCCCCACTCCCTCAGCCTCTGTTGCAATCCAAACAGACTCCCAAGAAAGAAAAATAATAACAAGAGTAACGGTAACATGCAGTGCAAACACGCACTGAGTCGTTACAAGGGCCAAGCCTCATGCTACAATTGGTATGTTTACTGCATGGCTAATTATCCTCACAACACCGAGGTAAAACTCTTATTACTGCCATTTTATAGAAGAGGAAACTGAGGCTCAGAGAATTTCCTTGACTTGCCCAAGGCCACAGAATTACTAAGTGTGGTGGTCAGGATTTGAACCCAGGCCATCTCACACCAGAAGCCAAATTCAGTGCTTTATTGCCTGCCGATTGGAATCTGCCAGCCAGCATTTTCCAAAATATTTGTTTTCTGAAACATACAGTGCAATGATCAAGGAACTGCAAATGCACTTTCCTCTCTCAGGCCAATTTAAAATACACATCAACTTCTTAAAGACTCTGAGAAGTCCTGCAGTAAAAAAAACATTGTGTACCTCAGTGTTTTCCAAATTTCTTTAACAAAAAAACCCTTCTTTTCCTTAATAACAACTAACAAAGGCTTCATAGACCTAATACACTGTGAGCCACTCTGGGAAACACCGCTTGGGAAATACCGCTTAAAGTATTATGTCACCCAGAGATACTTGCATTTTAACAAAGTTGAAAGTTTTAAGTCTCAATAAGAGGGCAGTTCTGGGTAGAAACCATATTGATGGGGAATTTTAGGTGTCATTAGTAGAGACGATTTTCTGAAGGGGGAAACTTCAGAAAGCCCAGGATTCCTGTCTGTATGAATTAAAAAGTATATATATATATATATATATATATATATATATATATATATATTTAAGTTTATTGATTTATTTGGAAAGAAAGACTGTACATGCATGCACACACACATGGGCAGGGTAGAGGCAGAGAGAGGGAGGGAGTCCCAAGCAGGCTCTATGCTGACAGCACAGAACCTGACATGGGGCTTGATCCCACGAACCATGAGATTATGACCTGAGCTGAAATCAACAGTCAGATGCTTAAACAACTGAGCCGCCATGTGCACCTATTTTATTTTAAAACAGTGTCAGTGGCACCTGGGTGGCTCAGTTGAGTGTCTGACTTTGGCTCAGGTCATGATCTCATGGTTTGTGGGTTCGAGCCCCACATAGGGCTCTGTGCTGATAGCTCAGAGCCTGAAGCCTGCTTCAGATTCTGTGTCTCCCTCTCTCTATGCCCCTCCCCCACTCATTCTCTCTCTGTCTCTTTGTCTCTCTCTCTCAAAAGTATATAAACATTAAAAAAATTAAAAACAGTTTCAAACCTAAAAAAAATTGTAAAAGCAGTAAAAGAACTCTTGCATACCTTTCACTCTGACCCCACTCAGGTTTTGCTAGTGTCTCAGTAAACACCAGTTATACCCCTGGCTCCACTCTAGGGTCACACATAATATTTGGTTGTCATGTCTCTCTAGCTCTTTCAATTTGGGACAGTTCCTCCTTTTCCTTTGATTTTCATGACTTTGAAAATTTTGAGGTGTACAGGCCAGTTATTTTTTCCCAAGTTTATTTATTTATTTATTTAAGTAATCTCTATACCCAATATAGGCCTCGAACTTATGACCCAGAGATCAAGAGTCACAAGCTCTTCCTACTGACTCAGCCAGGCGCCCCCTGGCTAGTTCTTTTATAGAATGTCCCTCCATTTGTGTTTGTGCATTGTTTCTCTCCGTTAGACCCAGGTTATGTGGTTTTTAGCCAGGATATCATAAATGCTGTGTTCTTTTCGTGGAAACCTACTGAGTGGTCAGTGTGTGCTGTCCACTGGTCCTGTAAGTAGTGGTGTTCACTTTGATCACTTGCTGAAGAGGGTGTCTGCAGGTTTCTCCACTTAAAGTGATCCTTTCTCTCTTTTTTACTTCAATGAATTGAGGTACTTTGACACTGTGTAAAACCCATGCCTCACTCTGTCTTCACCCACCTGCCGTAGCATCTCTTGATGTTTCTGCCTGAATCAAGTGTTAACTATGGCAAATACCGTGGCTCTGTCTTCATTTGGTAGTTGCCTTTCTACCGCCAGGAAAAGCTTTTCTTTGTCATTTTTATTTAGTCATTAAAATTTCATATCTCTGTGGATTTGTGGGTTCCTATTTTTTCAAAATGGCTATCATCTGTTAATATCATTGTTTATCCCGATGCTCTAATTTTTCCAGATTTGGCCAGTGGGAACCCATTCAAACTGGCTCCTCTATCATTTAAACATTTTTCCATCATTTTTACAAGCACTTCCTTACTTTCTGGCAGCACAGGTCTTCCAGGCACATCTACTGTCCCTTCCTTTGCCCTAGAACGAGCCATGTCTCCAAGAAGCTTGCGTTCCTTTCAGTGGAGAACATTATTGCAAAACCAAGATTTGGGCCATAGGTGTGCTTGTCAGTGGGATGTCACGGCTCTCAGCGTCTACCAAGGGATAGAGCTGGGAAATTACACAGTGTAGAATACACGCACATTTACAACTCTTTTTATTGAAAACCATGAATTCATATTGATGCTTCTCGTTCTAATCCAACATCACAGAGTATATTCTAGTTTTCTCCCTTTACATATTTGCACTTCCTTTTTGACTGTAAGAAACCAGACTCCCCCTGTCTTACCTGCTCTCTATAATTAATCTCTAGACCCTGTGACCCCCACTTTGTGTGTGGACCCTGACACCAGCTTGGGCTGCCTCCCACAGATCTCTTGTCTAATTTGGGCCTACCTAGTGGCATTTTGGTGAAGGAAAGTAAAAAAGAAGGAGGAAGGGAGGGAAGGTGGGAAGTAGGGAGAGAAAAAAGAAGGGAAGAAGCTAATAAATATTTTTTTAAGGAGGAAGGTGAGGGGACAGGGAAAGCCATATGGATTTTGCAAATTTTTTTAATACTCAAAATGAATAATATTTGTATTTGTGGTAAACTCCGTATCATTTGATTCTCTCAGATATTAATTTATTTTATTCTTAGCATTCCAACGAGCAGAACTAAGAGCAATAAGTAGGAATTGTATGGTGACAGATTTCAGCTCACTACGAAAAACATTTCTCTAGTCAGAGCTGTTCAACACAGAACGGTCTTGGTTGCAAAGGAGTGAGCTCCCTGTCAAGAGAGGAGTTCATTTAGAGACTCTAAGACTGCCAGTCAGAGCGCAGTGAAAAGTTTTCTTGCATTGGGAGAGAAATTGGATTAAGCGCCGGTAGAGTTCAATGCTGACTCAGTGATAGTGGCTTCGCTGCAAGCCAGAATTTGAGCATGTTTCCCAAACTCCTTCATGGGTGAATGAGCAGGCAGGCAGGTCTCCAGAAGACTTTTCTCTCTTTCCTGCTGGAGTCAGCAGCAAGATGGGCCTCCCAGAGCCCAGTGAGGGTGCAGCTCAGAGCCGCACCAACATGAAGGAGCTATATGTGTGTTTGCATGATGAATTTGCATCTCGAGATAAAACGTAGCTCCAGATTGAGACAGCCTTTAGTTCCAGTGCCAACAATGTAATGTTGGCTTCAAAGAAGAAACTAAAAAATGTTCTTCTTGGAGCTGGTTCTGGCCCTTGTATTTCTTTTATTGTTCCCAAATGGACCACATACTGGAGAGCTTTTGTATTGCCCTAACTACAGGAACCTGTCAAACACAACAACCAAAATCCAGAAAGACTTAGTTCCTTCTTTGGAGCAAATTCGAACGTCAGATATTTCTATAGTCCTGTCTGTTCATTTTTACAGCCCTCACTCAACTCATCTACCTACTACTGTACTGTAAGGAAGCTGCAGTTTTAATATCTTTTCAAATGTTGAATCAACCTTAAGACTTACAATTCCATATAATACCAGCAGGTATGCCTTTGATCGCCGGGGACCACCAACAGTTCAACAAACTTTAGTTGAATGCCTTCTTTGTGTGAGTAATGTGCCAGCTCTGAATTATACAACTAAGCAAGGCGTCCATGGTCCCATTCACAGATAAGAAAGCTGAGGCAGAGTAGGTCAAAAACTTTTTTATGAGCAAAAACAACCTTCAGTGTCAAGGTATGTTGTCTCTTCCTGTTTCCCAGAGCAGCATGGTTGCTTTGTTCCTAAGGACAAGTGGAGTGGGGCTCATCTACCTTGTAAATGACAGCATTCATGAATGTGTTGTTTTCCTGATGAAAGAACTGTACATCAGAACCAATTTTTTTGAATTTTTAAAATATTTATTTACTTTTGAGAGAAAGAGAGAGTGAGTGCACACACAAGTGGGGAGGGGCAGAGAGAGAGAGAAACACAGAACCTGAAGCAGGCTCCAGGCTCTGAGGTGTCAGCACAGAGCCCAACGCAGGGCTCGACCTCATGAACCACGAGATCATGACCTGAGCTGAAGTTGGATGCTTACCCAACTGAGCCACCCAGGCGCCCCCAGAGTCAGGTTTTAAATTTAGACTTGTCCAATTCCAAAGGGGTGACATCCACCATACCACACTGTCCCTTAAGCCAGGTGGCGGAGCATTGGGTGGGTGGCAGTTAATATGGCTGGCAATGGGCACAAGGGGCCCCAAAGAAACAGGTTATATAAGAGTTAAAAAAAAATTCTACCAGGAAGGTTTTCATATGTCTTTTCCAAAGGCCAGAGTTCAGATTTATGATGTTAGAATATTCATGAGTCACCACAGTGACTGACTAGGGAGAAAAGCTTCTTGTGACAGAATTAACCTTAAGGCAAAAGCTCTTCTGAATTAAGGTCCAGATATGGCAGATGTAGTCAATGCAGTCATACAACCCACTTGGGAAGCTGTGGATTCACATCTTAAAATGGTATTTATGATTTGGAACATGGTAGTGCCTACCTTCATCCGTCCACCCACCCTTCCACCCGTCCACCCATCCATCCATTATCTGCTATTTGCCTTAACTCCTATTGGTGCCCGTAAAGTGTATCAAAACCAAACCAAACAAACCCTCCTAAGGGGTTTTCATCTAAGCTGGGGAAGAAGAAATAGGTGCATGTAAGAATAGATAAACCATAGGGCGACGAGGTGTCTAACGTATCAAAATGGGTGGCCCAGATACTAGGTGTTTTCCAGAGACCTAGAAGAGAGAGGCCTTTCAGGATGTGGTGAGGCTGGAGTGGCCATTTTGGTTGCCTTCAGGGACCTTTGTGGCATCTGCAAGACTGCCAGGAGTCCAATTAATGCTAGTCTTAATACAGGCTGAGCTGAAAAATTGGATATATGGTCTACCCACTGCTGAGATACAGTTTGGATCTCTTTAGCTCTCTGTTTGAAAATGAGATGCCTCCTTTCATCTTAAACAGCAGTGTGATGGTCCCACAGGATTGAAAGAAGATGAAACAAATGGAGATTCATTGGAGGAAGACCTGTTCCTCTTCTTTCCCCAATATCACCGCTAAAATATAATGAGAGTTTGTTTGTATGTCCGAAACCAGAAAAGCCGGCTCTCCAACAGCAGTCTCTCTGGGCTTTTATGACCTCAAGGGCTTCAAGGTTGACAGTAGGGGACCCAGACACTGAGGGGGCCTTGAATGTGAGGTGCAGACATATGTGACATAATTAGGCAGGCTTTATGAGGAGAGCAGAGAGAAGTCATTAGAAATGCTGTTTAACAAAGGGAAACTTCCTGCTCTTACCCCCTTATTAAAGAGCTGCTTTTCAACCGTGTTGCACTTCTTTGATCCCCGAAGGCCCCTGATGTTTCACTCACATCCTGTCATGAGATTTAATGATGCCTCACATGTGCACCAGGAGCACGGCCCAACTTAGCATCGTTTGGGGAAAGGTATTGTAACATGACAAGTTTTTGATGTGGTTCCTCGCACGGCAAGGTTAGCAAGGTGGCTCTGCGGCCACTAGTGAGAGCCCTGATTCTGCTGGCTGTGGAAGTGGTTGAAAGGAATGATGGAGAGAGTGAGACATTGCCAAGTTCTTCGGCAGAAATTTTGTTTATTATGGGGGTCTGTAGTATCAGCTGGTGCAACGCTCAGGAGAGGAAAGAAAGAATTTGGACTGTCTTCTTTCAAAAGGCTGGGGAATGTTTCAGAGGGATGGATCTTTTTCCAACCTAAGATTCCCTATGATCATATACACGAACAGCTGCTAAAAGGAAGATTAATAAGTCCTGAGAGACCACCCAGCCCATACGAGATATATGAATCCTTCTGCAAAATTCCTGGTGGGCAGTCTTTCCCTGTCTGCCTAAACAGCCCCAGAGATGAGGAATTCCCCGTGAGGCAGCCCAGCACACTGGTGGCTCTGGTAGTGTGAAAGTTCCTCTCCATTCAGTTGCCTCCTGCAGCTTCTAACACTGGTCCCGGCTGGGCTCTTGGCAGCTACACGGAGCAACTGGACTCTTCTTTGTGAGAGTGCCCTGAGCCTTTTTGTTTCTAGGCCAAGCTCCCCATTTCTGCTACTGTTCCTCTGATATGCTCTGGTTGCCACAGCCTGATGGTCACACCTGATGGTCCTTCTTGGAATGTCCTGGGAGGACAGCATCACTGCCCTAGTTCTCTGCATGCTGATTTTAGTAGCAGTTGAGGGTTTCTGAAATGGAGCAATCATCTCAAAATACAATGGCAATAATTTGGATTTCCCGAGAGATTCCGAAATAGGTCCAAGTTCATATTCCAAGTGTTGGCTTGTGTGAGTATTTCTTTGCCTTCCTGGCTTTCTGGATTAAAAACATGTCAAGGACTGATGCTTGAGCCTGTCTCTTTGGTGATTTCACCCAGAGGACCGCCACAGATGAGTGCCAGTGGGATTGAAGTAAACCATTTCTAGCTGCCTTCTAGTAGAGATGCCTCTCGGTCCATTCACTACCCTCCACCTGCATTGCCACCATATTGTCCAAGCCCCATCATTTCTGTCCCAGATTACAGGCAGAGCTTCCTAATGATCTCCCTACATTTAGTCCTGCTCCTATAAACAGAAATTGCTAAAAACATTTCAGCCGTTTCCCATTGCACATTTGATAAACGCAGTCATGTTATCATGGTCCTCAAAGCCCTGCAGGATCTGACTGCTGCCTACTTCTCCAGGGTCTTCCGGTGCCTCTCTTTCTCCTAACCTTACCCTCCATCCACACTGGCAACATTTCAGTCCCTTGGACAAACTGGCTTCTTTCATGTTGGGTGTTTACATGTGGTTTCCTCTGCCTAGAACACTCCCTCTACCTCACTCTTTGCAGAGCTGGCTTCTTTCCATCTTCAGACGTTAAATATTCTAGGGTTATACACGCTATCCAAAGAGAGGCCCTCCCACATCACAGATTCCCTGTCTGACCCTGCACTCTTTACTTTATAGAACTGATCAAAATTTGTAGTTATAAATTTGTGTCCTTGCTGATTTTCTGTCTCCTCTTACCTCCTCTCACTTCCTGGTCCCCCATCCAGCCAGGGTGTTGTCTTCTGTGCTCTGCCTTGTATCCTCAGCCCCGAGCTTAGCTCCTGGTGCATGATGAAGGTGCAGTGTATGCTTGTTGAATGAATAAGTGAATGGATGAATGAATGAATGAAGGCATAATTGTCTCCAGCATCAGCTTGAATATGAGATTCATTTCTGAGTTATAAGCTTTAAGTTTCAGAAGAAACTTTTAAGACAGAATAGTCTTGCTGAAATAAGCATCCCTTTGCTTTTTGCATTCTTTAAGTCCCAACAAGATGGAGTTTTATTTGAATCTAATCACAATGTAAATGTGATTGTCCTGGTCAAATTATATGTCTTCCACTTAGATTTATATTGCTTTTATTTTTGACAAGCTGAGAATATTTTTAAAATAGTCCTTTCTTGTGTGTCCTAGTGCCTTGTCTAGATGGAAAAAAAAAGAAAAAGAATTTGAAAATTTGAGCACCATTCCTCCCTCTAACCTCAAAATGAAGGATTCAGATGTCTTCAGTTTTAAATGTAAATTTAATTTCCCTGCAACTTCACCCCAAATCACACGATGGAGAGAGCTGATGCTAATCAAACCAATGCTCTCAGGTATTATCTATGAACTGGAAAATCTGTAACAAAGTACCACACACTGGGGGGCTTAAAACAACAGACATTTTTTCTCTCATCATTCTGGAGGCTGAGAGTCTGAAATCAAGGTGTTGGCAGTGTTGGTTCCTTCTGGAGTCTCTGAGGGAAAATCTGTTCCGTGTGTCTCTCCTAGCTTCCAGAAGCTGCTGGTGATCCTTGTGTTCCTCCCCTTGTGGATGCGTCTCTCCAGTCTCTGTCTGTTCTCACATAGCCTCCTTCTCTTTGTCTCTGTGTCCATGTCTCAGCCTCGTCCTTCTTTCTCTTAGAGGGACACCAGTCACTGGATTTAGAGTTCCTCCTAAATCTAGGATGGTCTCATCCTGACATCCTTAATTATGCCTGCAAAGACCCTATTTCCAATTAAGTCACATTTATAGTTTCCAAGGATTAAGACCAAGACATATCATTCTGGGGACACAAGACTGGGCAGTGAGATCCAGAGAGGCAAAATGACTTGAGAAAGACATACAACTACTTACTGATGAAATCAGAGCTACAACTCTGATCTTTCGGTTCTAGACACATGCTCTTTGCACTCCACAGTACTGTCTCTCAAAAGAATGAACTCTTGTCTTCTAAGTCATCAATTATATAGATTTCTTTTTATCCATTAGAGCCCTTTTTATGACCTGGCAACTGACATTGCAAGCCTCTACCTGCCTAAACCACATCAACCAATCTAGACCAACCCACACTAGTTTGTGCAGGTGATGTTTCTCTCAGTTTGGAAAAGAAGATAGGGATCACACAATGTATTTTTTGCTGAGCTGATTATATCTATTTGACATAATTGTGTTTGTTGATGTTCAATGGGCAGTTATCTTTTGTAAATAAAATGATAATTTCCCCAACTTTGTCTTTGGCTACTTGGGCTAGAAGCATTTGGTAGAACCAGTGAATAGCAGTCAAAGTGAACTGATCACAGGCCAGAGCAATGGTCTTCAGTCATATTCTGCCCTGACACACACCTTAGATGGTGATCATATGCCAGATACATGGTCATGAGCCCACCCAGGTTTTCAAAGAATACAAAACATTTTTCAGAAAAACAAAGCAAAAAGCACCATAACCCTTTCCTTCTCATTTTGTCACCCTTTTCTTTTTTCTTTAGTGGGAGAGCATATGAGAGAAACTTGATATTCATGAAAGCATTTTATAAGCATGTGAGTAATAAAATCCATCTTAAAATTTTTTTTAAATGTTTTTATTTATTTCTTAGAGAGAGAGAGCATGAGTGGGAGAGGGACAAAGAGAGAGAGGGAGACACAGAATCTGAAGCAGGCTCCAGGCTCTGAGCTGTCAGCACAGAGTCCAGCACGGGGCTCGAACTCACGATCCATGAGATCATGACCTGAGCCAAAGTCAGATGCTTAGCTGCTGAGCCACTCAGGCACCCCCAAAATCCATCTTTTAAAGCTGTAACGCCCTTTACAGGCTTTCTTAATGTATCCTTGCCTTCCTTCTTCCTTATAAAAAATTTAGCAATGATTAAATTAAAAGAAAACGGAAGTCATAATAAAATAAGAACTCACAAGCACCATGGTAATCTGTAATTGCCACAAATATTAATGGTACATCTCTAACGGGCACTCACTACTCTCATGGCCTAGATAGGACAGGATATGAGTGTCTACAAATTCCTTGTATCTAGTTGCTATACCATCCCTTCCTCTCCACTCAGGAGAGCATTTGTAAGGCAAGTAACTGGGTAGATAACTACAAGGAATCCATTCTTAAACTGCAAAGCTAAAGCTCTTTGGTACATGGTCACATAATATAGGACCGAACTTGAAATTCTTTTAACAGTAAGGATTCACCAATCTCAGCACATTATCTTGTCCTCAGACCAATGCCCTTCATGGTTGCAAGGTGATTGCTATAGCTCCATGCACGGGACATCCAAGCATGAGAGTGTCCAGTAGGGTAAGAAAAATCTCTCTCTTTCTTGTGTCATTTTTTTTCCTAAAGCAAGAAATCTTTTCTAGAACCCCCCCAGAAGACCTTCTCTC
Organism: Cryptoprocta ferox; assembly: GCA_028646485.1. NCBI lineage: Eukaryota > Metazoa > Chordata > Mammalia > Carnivora > Eupleridae > Cryptoprocta > Cryptoprocta ferox. Next base: position 89,749,741 of record CM053578.1, read on the forward strand.
ACACCTGATTGGCAGATTTGGGTCACATTTGTACCTTAAACCAATCCCTGGTAAGAAAATATGACTACCTCATTAGTTTAGCTAATCATGTAGTCTATGTAGGGTATAGGTTACCCAAACAAAGTTTGGATTCTGTTCCAAAGGCACCGGGGGTATATTAGGACAATCTTTGTTTGCAAGTATAAGGACATCCAAATACAAATGACCTAAACAGTAATAAAAATTTCATTATCTTATGTAACAAGAAAACCAGCAGTAGGTAAGTCTAGAGTTTGTGGATTTGCCAGCTTAGGGATGTTGGTCTCTCCATGATTCTCTTGGCTTTATGGATATGATTGGTTTCACTATGGCTGCCTCAGCTCAAAGCACTGCTACATTCAAATGCAGGAAGAGGGCAAAGTCCCTGGCTTGTGTCCCTTTTTTTAGAACACTAGAAACTTTCCCAAAGACCCATAAGAGTGTTGTCCTTATGTCTTTATGGGCCAGGGTTACATCCTATGCCTGGTTCTAAATCTATTACTGGCACATGAACAGGATCAACACAACTGGCTTAAATGAATCAACATTTAACCTTTATGCTAAGGATGAAAGGGTAGTGTCCTTGGCCAAAGACAAAGGGAAGGAACAGAGGGTTTCTGGAAACATCTGGAGAATCTGCAGACATCTTTTATCCAGGAAGAGGAGGTTGGGAATACCGTGGGGTAGCTCACCTCTTATGCGTCTTTATTTCTCTAGTTGAAATAATTAAGCTGAGCACCTAACATGACTGAGGAGTGCTCCCCTTTGACTAAAAGATTTAGGGACCACAGTGAGAAAGATAGGGAACATGATTTCATGGGAGCACAGTCAGTGATGCTGTTTTCTTCTTCTTTGGGCTAGGAGCAGAGGAGTGGAAATCATGCAGAATAAATGAGTTATTAAGGTGAGCTCCGTGGTGGAGTGCCAGAATATAGAGAGGGGAGTAGCACAGACCTCCTCCTCTAGCCCAGCTCCCTGATTTACAGCCAGGAAGGAAGGAAGATTCACCTCCCACACCCTGATGTTGCCTGTACAGGGGCCTTTCCTCTCCCATGTCCACCCAGTGGTCCAGAAGTGCCTCTAGGACTTACAGGTCTGATCCCTCCTTCCCTTTTCCAAAAGATGCACTGAAAAGTAGCCAGAGCAAGAGGAGGAGTTGTTGGCAAAATCTTTTCTTCAGGATATACAGCTGTGCACTTCTTTTCCTGGGGCGCAAATCTTGAAGGCATCTAACTTGATTTGGATCTATCATTTTCTCATTTCTTACCTTCAGCAGTTTGATCTAACTTGGCTTCCTAGTTTTGTCACTGGCTGGCTTGCATGAAGAAGGTGGGGCCAAAGCTTTGTCACTGAGGACCTGTAGGGCTCTGGATAAGTCTTTTCACAATTATGAGGACTAGTTTCTTCATCTCTAAAATATGGATAATTATGCTCACCTTGAAAGAGCAATGCATATCCTACATTGGAAGGCATTTGTGCTGTGCAACAGTAATAGTCTCCTCTTTTGCTTCCTCTGAAGCTTTGCTCTCTCTAATTTGTGGTTTATAGTCCGCTTGTTTGTTTGGCTGTTTACTTATTTATTTATTTATGGCAGTGGAATCTGGGCCTTTTTACCTGATGGCTGGGGTTCAAAAACAACTCCTCTGGACTCATCCTTCATTAATATTCTCCCAGTGCTTTGCAAATGGCTCTGGAGGCCTCTCCTTCATGGGCTGCTTTAATGTGGCAGTTATGAAAGCAGCTCAGACCAAGCTCGATTAGCATAATAATAAAGCTTCGGCTGCAGCGTTATCATCCTCAAAGGAAATAGCTGGAGTGGTCACAGAGCCTTTAACAAGTACTGCTTCAGGATAAAAAAGGCCAGGGTGGGAAATGATAGATGGCAAATGTGCAGTATTGGAGGGGAGACTGGAAAGGGTGGGAACTAACAGGGGAATTAGGGAGGGAGTTTGTTTACTGTCGTTTACCTTGTTCAGAAGATGTGTTCTCTGCAACTACAGAACTTCCTTTGGTAGTGGCCCCTTAGAAATTTGTTGATATCTGCATTTCCAGAAAAAAATTAATGTTAGTGTTTCTTCTGGCTGTAGAAGAAGAAGAAGACGAAAAAAACGATCCACAGTAGTAGCAAAATCTTTTAGGTGTTCAATAATCCCTGAAAAATAGGTTGGGTAGACATTATTATCTCCCTTTCACAGATGAGAGCCCATCCATCCATCTATCCATCCATCCATCCATCCATCCATCCATCCATCTTAATCTTGCTCCAGAAATGATTTAAGGTAGTTTCCAGGTGAATTATCCAAAATCTCAACACTAGGAAGAGCCAGTGTGCAGATTTGAACTCAGATCTGCTGTCACTCTCCCCCTCTCCCCACCACCAAGATTCTCTGTAATCACTAAAAAAATCAAAAGCAAGGACCATATGTTCTAACCCTTGCAATTAATTGTCAAGAAATAGGTTCAGCTGGATTCTTGTGGCTGATGTACACTTATACTCTCCGAGCTATTTTCTCAGCTGAGGGGTCTAACATGAGAATGAATATGCCTCTACAGAGCCATTTGATTGGTCAGTGGCCCAATTTGGGCCAATGTAATAACTTTGATTTGCACATTTAAGCTATTGGCTACTTTGCTAGATTTTTAAAAAACAGGGATCAGCTATTCCTTCATTACACAGACATGAAAAACAGCAGGAAAGCTGAAGCACACTTAGGTTTTCTCTAGCCACGTAGAATCAAGCACTAATGGGAAGCACAGTCTGGATAATTCAAGAAAATTTTCTGAAGCCCCTCCCTCTCCCTCATCAGCACATGCATGTAGGTCAGGAAGAAAGAAAATCTCTGTTGAGAGCAAGAACTGACTGCAGGTGTATACAGTTTGCCATACTAGGCTAGTGGCATATTTCACACTAGGGGAGATGGCTCTTTGTTTAGAAAACTACCTGAATTGCCTCTTTGGTGTGAACAATGAAGCCTTCTCTCCTCCTCCAGAGGATGATTTGGAAAGGGGCTGAGGCAAAGGGAGATCAGAATCACTCTACGTAATAGTAAAGGGGAGAAGACACAGAAAACTGAATAGGATGCAGGAACAGAGCCACTGGGTGGGGAGCAGGATGCTGAGGAAGACAGTTGTCCGGTGGGGGAGACTCGGGGTAGAGATGGCCCAGGAGCTCTGGTTTTAAGTTGTTTGTGGTGCTGTGGTATAATTCCCTCTGGAATCTCTGACCTTTAGTAAAAAAAAAAGTCTATCAATAGACGTTTTTTGCAATATGCAACAACTTTAGCATGGGTGGGGCTTTGGAGATTTAACAGGAAAAGGGCTGCATTTCATATTCAACTTGGTATAGGACAGAAAGAGAGTGCCAACAGAAGGAAGGAGACATGTGACAATTTGAGAGATCACCAGGAACAGGAAATTTGAATGAGGGGTTACCCTGGGGAATAACTAAAAATCTTTCGATATGTAGGATGAGACGTAAGTCAGATTTCCTCTCACAGTGAGAAGAAATGGGACCCCAGATGTTTATCTAGGCAGAATATATTTGCTTTCATTTTCTTGAAGTTCTGACGGAAGTCTGAATGATCAATTCAGCAATTATGATTGCTGCTTCAAACCTCTACATTTTTTTTTGCAGAGTTTGCTGTCCAAGATCACTTGCAGAGATGTCACATTCATATGGTTCTTTCCAGATGATAAGCACTCTGCATTCTTTTACTTAATCTTCATAACTACATTGGGAGGGAAGCTGAAAACCCAAGTCACCCTGGAAGCATTGATCTGTTGCTGTTAACTTGTTTGCTCTCATGAAACAGCTTTAACTAGTTGTATATGCAAACACAGTACTCACCTCAAAAGTCTATATAAGGAGGAACATACTAGCATTGCAAGGCTTTTGGTTGATGGAGGTGGAGGTAAGGGGTAGAATGTGCAACTATAGAGCAATTTCCCTTCCAGTTGCTTTTTAAGTTTTAAGTACAAGCTAAGAAGGATTAGCCCATGCAACCCTATTGAAGCTGTGACCACATGGGGTCCGTTCTCAAAGTTGCAGTCAAAGAAATAGCCCAGGAACCAAAAGGCCATTTTATAGTATCTCTAGTTCTTGTAATTGTTCAAACATCATGACTTGGATGCAAAGTCCCTGGTAATAGTTTAAAAATTATTTGCCTTTTCAATTTGGTGAATGCTTTCACATTCCCTGGATTCTTTTCCGAGCTTTCTGAAAATTCACTCCCTTCAGGTCAAGACTTGGTGGTGTGTTTGTTTCTTCTACCTCTTTCTGTCTATTCCCTTCCCCCCAATTCTGCTTCAGAAAAGCTCCACAGAACAAACCTGGCAATGGCAGAGCCCTTCTCAAAAAGAGAGGGGACGAAACTGAGTCAGGGAGATTAGAATATGCTTTTGTGCAATAGGAGAGAAAGATTGAGAATAATTTACATAAACATTTCAGGGTTGTAATAAATAATGTTAAAAGTTAAGCTGGCAATATGCATGATTATTGTTTTGTTGTATATTAATTAGGCAATAAATGGTAATGGTTTATGCAAATGATAGTGCTTATTATTTATTTTTAAGAAGAAACTGTATTTTTATAGTTGTTCTCTTCTGGCTTTACAAGTTCTTCAGTGTTTTGAAACAATGGCCATACTGTTGGCTTTTGCCTGACACCATGAATATAGTTTAATTCTCATGGGAGGGACCCAAAACCAAACATTACTCACTGACACAGACTTGTCAAAAGACAAATACTTAAATCTGATTCCTCAGAAATATTGGTTCCAATAATTCTTCTACTAACCCTTTATGACTCAGGGCTGTAGCTTTTCGAGCAAACATTTTTTTTTCTTTCAGAAAATCTTAAAATAATTAAAGCTGGCTTGTCTTCAAGATCAGCCTTATGGTGACTCACAAGTGTGATATGATTTCGGGGGCAAAAAAGAAGGTCCTTCTGTCCCCTGCATTGCCACCCCCTATTTGCTAAAATTCACTATTTGCTAAAATTACTTCACTCTTCCGAGCATTCCAGTTTATGAGCTCAAGGAGAGATAACACTTTGACTGAAGTCATTCTCACATCTCCAAAGAAAAGCTGAGTGAGGAGGCGTTTTAGGTGCTAAAAGGGTTTAGAGGAGGACTCGTGCCCAGCTTTCCAGGAACTGAGAATCCAGGCTTTTGCTGGTTCTGGAAAACAGGCATGAAGGAACCTGACTGCCACATTGGGTTGTGCAGATGGTTGGATCAAGGTGGTGGGCAGTGAAAGGGAGAAAATATGCTACCCCAAAATATGCCTATTTGGCATAAAGATTATCTTGAGCTGGTTATTTTTAACAAATAGCAGACACAGGAGTAAGTAGCTCTGAAAATGGAGAAGTTACCCTTTTGTAAGAGATACATTTATAAGGGAAATTTATTATAGGACATTTACAATTACATTTACCATTTCTCTTGCTGTACCTGGAAGAGGAGAATGACCAAATCTCTAAAAACTCTAATCAATGGGGAAGGCAATGAATGACATGAAAACAACCCCACTCTTGTCTGTGCTTTGCCTGATAACCTCCCATAACTGGCTCCCTAACCTGCCGCCCAACACCTTCTTTTGTTTTTAGTGGGAGACAGTATTAAAGGTGGTGGCCTGGGCCATTTCAGGGAGTTACTCAGTTTCCCTGGTTATCAAACTTCTGTTTGTTTTGCTTCTATTGATCTGTCCTTTTATTATGTATGGGGGCTGGGGTGTTAGCAAAGAACCTAGAAGGGTAGAAGGAAATTAGTTTTTCCTCCTCTGCAGCAGGTAAGAGGAGAGACTTGGGTGGCATTTCCTAAAGCTTGCAAGACAGACTTCTGCCAAGACTTCAGGAGCAGACTGTGGCTTTGCAGGTCTTGGTGACTGTTCTTTTCCTGAGCTGTAGTAGGGGGAGCTTGTAGTCCCCTTCCAGGTAGGGGATGGTGTCCATTTACCATGATATGGTGGGACTCTGAGTTCCATAATTTTCCACTGCTTGAAGACAAAAAAGAAGGAAAAAGAGTTGGAATCTTACCCAAGGCTCAGTCCAGCTGTGATTTTCTTTTCTTTTCTGTTCTGATTTTCTTATCTTCTTTCTTCCCTGCAGGTAATCTGAGGGTGACTCTTCTCCCCCAACCTCTTCCTCTCCCAAGTTGTTATTTAAAATCCAAGGGCTTCCAGAGACCTCCTCTCTGCCTCTGAGCTGCAGGGAGGGCAGTCAGGGATCACAGGGGCAAGTGCTCACTGTCATTCTTCCCGACAGGGTGGAGCAGGTTCTCTCTTCCAGAGCTTCAGAGCTTCAGAGCTGGGGCTGATAAGCAGCCGTGCCAACTACTTTCTTCCAGAATGGTCTGGGATTCTCCCTGGAGTGAAACACCTGCACCTTGCTGAGCAGCAAGCAGAGGAGGCAGGGGAGGGGGAAACTGCTGGAGGTTGCAGTAGTCAATTAATTAACATCATGTAGCCAAGGGGAGGAGGAGTTCTTGAACTTGATATGCAAACTTATGCAAAATCATATGCAGATTATCCTAGGTTCAGAATGAAAAGTTCTGGAGGTCTGGCATTTTTCTTAAGCAGAAATTCAGCACTGTGGAATCACATGGAGAATAAGAAGTAAAAATATTTTGAGTTGAACAGTTTAGTCCCTCACAATTTGCTTCCATGATAATAACCACTGTTTACAATTTGGTGAGTGTAGGTAAATCTCACTCAACCTACCTGTTCAGCTGTGTTACTCTGTTTTCCAAGAATCTCGATCCTGACAGTTCCAATGGACCTCTCACCTGTGTTAAACCAGTATATTCAGTGCACCCTGGCCACTATGCATTTCCGTCTCTGAGTTTTGCTTAAATCTGTATAAGGTATCAAACAGTCATGCAGTGTGTTCTGGAAATGTGAGTTTCAGAGCTAGACTTGGGTTTGGATTGGACTGGGCAATATTACATAACCTTAGTGAGTGTTACTTTCCTCTTCTGCAAAATGGGGATAAGGATATCAACCTGATCATGGCTTTTGGGACTGTTAAATGAGCCACTGTATTTGAATCATATAGCATGTGCACATCATAAGCTCTGTTATTATCCAAATCTGATGCAAATTTTAAGGCCCAGCTTGAGTCCTAGTCCTGTCTCTTTCATGAAAGTTTTCATTTCCACCACAGCTTGAAGTAATCTCTATGTACTCTTGAGGTATTTATTCGCTGTGCAATTCATATGGAAATTAAAAATGCATTGCTTCATGACTTGTCCTTTGTTGTCGTCTTATTAATTAACCTATGTTGTTATTTAATTAACATTTTATATTTGTATTTCTTGCCTTCCCAACTTGACTCTGTGGTCTTTGAGGATGGAAACTATGTCTTATGTTTTCAAGTCTCCCCACATGTTCAGAATAGTGCTTTGCTAGAAATACTCAATCACGTTCCTCTCTACAGATTGAGAACTGGGAACAAAACACATTGGTAAGCAAGCATTCCTAAGTGCTCACCTAGACCATGGAATATGTTTCTTCCTACAAGGGGCTTATCCTCTAACAAGATAACCTCACTGTCCTCCTATGTTTCCCATCTTGCATATTCTCTATTTTCATGAGGAACAATAAAACCCAATGTTAGCCCATGGGTTTTTAGCAGAAGTTAATAGTGGTAGGCACAAAATTCATGGAAGAACAGATGAAGAGGTGTAAGGTCTCCTTAATTCGACCTTGCCTGTTGAAAAGAGTGGCATTGGAAATGGGACTTAGCATGCTTGATACCTCTTCCCTTGATCTTATCAAGCCTTGAGGGAGCCAGCTGTGACTTCACTCCTCACCATAGACTCTGACCTTGAAATTCTTAGCTTCAAACCCCCCCGCCCCCGTCCCACTTCTGCGTGGAGCACTGTCACTGCAGAATCCCTTCTTTTCCCTAGACTAAACCCGATCACTTGAGCTATAAAGATCAGAAAGTCATTTAAGTGAAGCACCTTGATATGCCGCTTAGAGCTCTGGAGAAATCTTAGGGAACAGATCAGTTTTTTAAGGCACACACACACAAACACAAATTTTCCCTCTAACCACACTGTAACAAACAGGGTTATCCTGTGGTTAAAGTGATACACTCTGCATTTGGGGTTATGTTTATTGGATAGGACTCTTATTTTCCATACATGTTTCAGCGTGAGACCAGAAAGTGTGAACAATTATATGAGTTTCATATTCAGGGTCATTGTGAGGATGGATGAACTCTGCCAGAACCTTGGTTTTATATCTTTGGTGAAAACCAAAAAATACTGAATGTGGAAACAGGTTCAGAAAACCCTGGGTTTTCCTTTTGAGTGGTACTGTTAGTACTAAATATGCCACGTGCATTTGCTATATTGGTATATAAATATGGGTTGTCTGAGGATCTGGGTGTTCACAAGAATTCAGACCAAATCACAAAATCATGTTGATATGCCTGGTGTCTTCTGTACTATGTCCTGCGGTGGGTACATCTCTTCCTCTCTTGCTGAACAGGTGGTTGGTACTGACCCTCAGGCTGCTGTCCAATGGGTTCATTTTCTGTCTTTGCTCTACTTTTCCTTTTTACCTTTCCTCTTGCTTCTCTTTTATACTTCATCTTTCTCCCTTCACTTCTCCCAGCCTCCTCTTCCCCACCTATTTTTTTGCCTTTCCTTCCTTGACCTTGACTTTTTGTTGTTGTTGTCAAAATGTCACTAAGTTATGCATTAAGCAAGTGATACCTGCCAGGCTCCTTATTACTAAAAAGTACTCTCTGGGTATAAATAAATAGGTTTCAAACAGGATAGAGATCTTACAAAGAAAAAAAAATGAAAACAATCATAACATCTAAAAACAAGTTACACACACACCTTTTCCTGCAGTGGATTATGGAAAAGAGTATTTTTTTTTTTTTTTTTTTTTTTTTTTTTGCAATTGAAGCCATGTCAGGCTTTCACATAGGGGAGGTAGGGAAGGCACTGATTTAGTTTTTTACCTTTTCCTGATGGCTGAACCCAAGTAAGAGCTGGGGATGGGGAGACATTGGGTATGGGTCCAGGAGGAGACCACGAAGATCTGTGGGGTCTTACTCCTGATGTAAAAACAAAAAAAATTGTTCAGTTTTTCTGATTAATCTTAGTGGGAATGTTGGTCTGAAGTGGAACTCTAATAGACATATATTATTATCTCAATGATTCTTCACAACTGTGTAAGGAAAGTAGTATTATCTTCCTTTTCTAGGTGAAGACAGTGCTCAGAGAGGGCTAGTTCAATTGCTAAGATTGCTTAATTAAGGAAGTGGTGGGGCTGGGGATTGAACCTGGGCAGTCTGACTTGAGAGCCCCTTCTTAACTATTGAAAACATACTACCTCTGCACATGGTAATTAACAAAGGTTATTTGTATTTACTTTACCTTCTTTGTTTTACATTTTACTTTTTCTCTCTATCAATACCAGTTTTACTTGTTCTATCCATGATGTGTAAATTATGTGTATATCTTTCAGGACTAAACTGATGCCAGATAAAATATTTAGTTATCAGGCTTACCTCTTTTTCTTTGTTATCTTATTCTTTCCTCCATCCCTCCCTTCCTTTCCCTCTCTCCCTCCCTCCCTTCCTTCCTTCCTTCCTTCCTTCCTTCCTTCCTTCCTTCCTTCCTTCCTTCCTTCCCTCCCAGTGTTTAGCTGTTTTAATTCTGGAGGTACAAATCAAATATCTTTAGTTCTTGGGGTTAGCTTATCTAAAATAGAAAAAACACTGTTTGAAACCTCATCCCAAGTCCTACAGGAAGTCTGGCACTCTACCCAGTGGTTCTGCAAATTCCCCAAGGGCCTATGTTCTTGTGGTTGTCTCTCACCCTGATTTCCTGTTCCTGCTGAAATCCTTGCTCTCATGCGTATCTTGCTTCCTGTATCTCTTTTATCTGCCCTGCATCTTCTTGAACATAGCACGCAGTCCCCGTACCTTTTCACAAAGTTCCTTCAACCCAGAGCTCTTGCATACAGCAGATGTTACCCAAGGTTTGGGATCACACTGCAGAACTATAGACATGTTATTGAATGTTGCACATCCTGCCCATGAATTTTCTGGCCCTTTCCATCATGGGAATTTCCAACTTTCCTTCCTAGGTGCCCAGGCTCCCTCATGTCAGCTGCTCCTCCTCTCTTCGCCCTGCGTTTTAAAACTTTTTTTCTCATTTTTATGTTCCCCAAATCTCTTACTTCGGTTACTAGTAAGCAGCCACCCACAAACTCCCCAATTCCTATTATTTATCTAGCTAGAACAATCTACTTTCTTTTTGTCTAAGCCTTTTCCAGAGGTCCCATCTTTCATAATCAAATATTTTGATATGTTTTAGTAACCAAAAGAAAAGTTTTTTCTCTAAGAGAAATTCTGTTGTCCTGTTTAGTTTCCTGGCTCAAAATGCACTCTTCTTATAAAAATAAGTTTTCTTCCTTCCTGTTACGTCATCTATATGAGACCCATATCCATGCTATATTTTATTTTATTTTCTGTTGGCCTCTAGAAATCAGGTGATTCATGGTATAAACTCCCCATTGTACTCAATTGGTAGTTAACCCTTATTTGGCCATTATTGTGTTTTTCTTTTAAAAATCAAATGAACTCGGTGTCTGGATGGCTCAGTTGGTTGAGTATCTGATTCTTGATTTTTGCTTAGGTCATGATCCCAGAGTCATAGGATCGAGCCCACATTGTGCTCTGTGCCGAATGCGGAGCCTGCTTAAGATTCTCTCTTTCCCTCTCTCTCTGCCCCTCTCCCTTGCTACCTCTCTCACTCTCTCTCTGCTCCCCCCCAAATAAAAAAAAATCAAATGAACTCTTCTACATTTAACAGGATAAGTACATATAATCACTTTTCTGTTAATATTAGGTTGAAATCACGCTATTCACTTTTTTAGTTCCAAGATGAAATCACAAACTGAAACAGTCAGGTGTCATAGCCCTTTTTATTTGTTTGCAGCCCCATACTATGCTCCCTCAAGAGTGGAAGAGATTGCAGAGGGAAATAAGCAATATTACCTGATTCTGAATCCACATGGGTCCAAACATGGGGGACAACATCTCTTGGCTTTTAGCATCAGCTGGGTTTTTCGTTCAATGGATTGATCTTGGCTGAGCATTTGGAGTCTCTCCCCTCTCTGGTCTCCCTGTCTTGCCTCCCTGTTGTCCCCATGTGTATTTCCAAGTTCTCTCCCACCCAGGGTCTTGGTGTCATTCTGGTTTACCAGACAAGGTTAAGGCCTTTGGGGTGTTCTTCCTGGCTCCATCCTGGTGACTAGGGCTCCCTGGAGTCTACCTGGCTGTGGAGGGTAAAGAACACCTACTCCAGGCACACATGCATTTACTAATAAAGGGGGGGTTTATAGGTGGGTTGCAGTGGGTCAGGGAAGAGGTGATTATAATAAAGCCAAGATCTGGCTTTCTAGGGGCTTTATCCACCAGAGGAGCACAGAGTCTGGTCTGTATTGAAAACATTTCTTCTGGAGCTATGTGGAGAAGGACCCTGTGCATTTGCTGGGCTGTTTTCATTTACCAAACTTTCTAATTTTTTGAAACGTTCTGACAAATTTCCTCTCTCTGCTGGTAATGACTGCGTAGGGTCCTAATTTTGCTCAGTGTCCAGACCTGCGTCTCCCCCTGGGCAGTGTCTATGTTTGCTGTAATTGGATGATGCCACACAACCCACTGCCTTTGCCAGATTTCATTACGAGTTGGCGTCTTCTGTATTAATTTCCCCACTTTGGGGCTGTTTCGAAGCAAGTGAGGCCAATTTCCTTTTCAATAGCACAAATCTGGAGGCCCATTTTGAGCTGTGAGCTAAGTGGGTGCATTTGTGCTGCTCTGATTGACTGACAGTGCACTCTTTGTTTGATTTGATTTTTTTTTTAAATGAGAGCTTGATCCTGAGAGGCAGCTGGAATTCACTGGAAGCCAGGGGACCCATCCTTGGAAAGCCAAAGAATACATTTGGGCAGCTGGTTTTATCCAGAATGATTTTTTTTTGTTGGGGAGTGAGACACAGGCCTTTAGTTCTGAGTCAGTGTCGCACCCCGGCAGCACTCACCCTGGCTTACCCAGGAGACTTAACAGTTCTGGTCACTGGAGGAATTTGGAGTGAGAAGGATGTAGGGGGATAGGAATAGATTTGCCAGAGAAAATACAAGATGCCCAGTTAAATTTGAATTCCAAATAAACAATGACTATTTTCTCTTGCAATTTCTGGGAAATGTTGCATGGGTATACTTATACTAAAACATTCTTTGCTGTTTATCTGAAATTCAAATTTAACTAGACATCCTGTATTTTGATTTGCTAATTCTGGCAACCTTAGATACATATAAAAAGGTAAGTGTGGTTGTGGATATTGTAAAAATCCAAGAAGATGAAGGAACCAAATCCACGGACAAAGAGGAAGGAAGGATCATTTGAAAAATAGGAGCTTGCCAATGGAAAGCTTGTTTAATTGGCAAAAAAATAAAAACAAAAAATATATCTCATGGGAACCAAATGTGCTATTTTAGACTCCTTAGCAACAGGAAAATGGGGAGAGTTAGTTTCTTAAAGACTCATATCCTCCATTAGATATTGGTGATAGTATGAATTGAAAGCAGATTAAGCATTTCTGATTTGGCAGCATGTGGACAATGGTTCTCAAACTCATGAGACTCACCTGGAGGGCTTGTTAAATCACAAATTAATGAGGTACCTGGATGGATCAGTCAGTTAAGCGTCTGACTCTTGATTTCAGCTCAGGTCATGATCTCATGGCTCGTGAGTTCAAGCCCCCACGTCAGGTGCTGCGCTAGCGGCGTGGAGCCTGCTTGGGATTCTCTCTCTCTCTGTCTCTTTCTCTTTCTCTCTCTCCCTCTCTCTCTGCCCCCCTCCCCTGCTCACTTGTATGCTTTCTCTCTCAAAAATAAATATAAAAAAAATCCACAAATTACTGGGCATACCATGTGTCTGACTCAGTAGTTCTGGGCTGGGCCTGAATTTTGCATTTCTATGAAGTTCCCAGGTGATGCTGAGCTGCTAGTCTGGGGAATCCATAATTTAGACTTGAGCTAACTAATAATGGTAGCCACTAGTGCTTGAACTATGGCTAGTCTGAATTGAGATGTGTTTTGAGTATAAAATACACACCAGAATTTGAAGACCTAGTGTGAAAAAGGAATGTACAATATCCCATTAGGGATTTTTAAATGTTGATTATATGTTGGAATGATGGTATTTTGCATATATTGGGCAAATAAAATATAATATTAAAATTAACCTCCTTCCCCTTTTGCAAAACTGCATTTACTAGAAAATGTAAAATGACATCTGTGACTCATGTTTGTTGTTTTGCATTATTTTTATGTTGGAGAGTGCTGTTTCAGGCCATCCTTTACAGGTCTGAATTTGGGCATCTGTGAATTAGAGAGGGAGAATTAGTGAGATAGGCAAACATGCCTTAGATTTTTGTGACCTGTTCTTGAGTTTAGTCTCTCTTCTAAGACTTACTAAATTCTCTCACTTGGGTGAGAACTTTAAAAATGTTCCAGTGTCCTGGTACATGATGCAAGTAGGCTCCAGGGCATGCCCTAGTGGTCATGGGTCAGACTGTGACAGCAAGGACTTCTACTGGGGGGCTATAAGAAGTGACCAGGCCATCACTTCCGGTCAGGATGCCTTCTGCTTCGTCTGTGAAGCAGAGGCCGTCACAATCACAAAGGTGACCACTTCTGTTCCTCCAGTTGTCCCCTTTCCCCGTGTTGTCTATTTGCTGGAATGGAAAACATCCAATGATGTGTAATCTATAAATAACTGTGGGATGCATGGACCCTAAGAAGCCCATTTCTTCCCTATTTTCTCTACAGTCAAAGCTCAGCAAGAAGCCTGGACCCAGGTCAGGGTTCTACAGCTAATAAGGCCATGTAGAGCTTGGACAAGGTTAGAAAGAAACACCCAGAGAAGGTTAAAGCATGAAAATTGAATTTCTGACAAAAGGCCAAGCTGACTTGGACTCTTTCCTCTGGAGAAGAAAAACTTGAAAAGTGTCTGAAAGCCCACTCCACAGAAGCTTGCGGATAATTGTTCTGTCTCTACTAAGAATAAAACTGGTAGCAAAACATTTAACTGCTACATGGGGGATTTGGTTTTCTGGGAAAGAAGAATTTCCTGACATCACAATTTATCTTTAAAAGAATTTCTATTAATGTCTGCCCACCCCTTTCCTTTAAATTTCTTGCCCAGACTGCAATGACATTCCCGGGTGATCTCCATTGCTTAGCTGGAGGATCAGGAATTATGCCCTGAGCTGTGGGGGAAGGCTTTGTGCCATTTTGATCAGAGTAAAGAGCCCAGAGGCATACCGATGATGCCAGACTGTTGGTGTTTGCCTGACCTCGCATTCCCAACCTGTGTAACTTTCCCTCTTGTCCTTGATTTTAGTTGCTCATGTTTTTCATTGAAAACATTAAAATTAGCTTAAGCATAAAAGGAATTTATTAAAAGATCTGGGGCACCTAGGCGGCTTAGTCAGTTAAGCATCTGACATTTGATTTCGGCTCGGGTCATGATCTCATGGTTCATGGGATTGAGCCCCATGTTGGGCTGTGTGCCAATAGTGCAGAGCCTGCTTGGAATTCTCTCCCTCCCTCTCTGCCCCTCCCCTGCTCTCTTTCTCTCTCTCAATAAATAAATAAATAAACAAACTTAAAAAAAAAAAAGGATCTTAATCAGTGGTGAGCTGGACCCAGCTCATAATGGTTCCTAAGGCCAGTTGTTAAATTTTATGAGCTGGTTGATGTCACATTGGTAGCATGAAATCAGATCCAGTAGGAGTATTTATACCATGAAAACTGGCACCACGGAAATGGGCAAACAATACAATCCAGAGCCACCTGGCCCATCTTTCCTCTGGAGAGCCAGTTGTTAAACATTTACCAACACCTGGCTGGATGTTAGGTAGCATAGCAAATTCTTCCTGGGTTCATGTCTCATCTCTTTGGACCACTTCTGATTTCAGCTATGGCTCTATCAGTCAGTTCCACTGCACACAGAGTGCAACCCACTGCAAGTATCCTCTGTCTTTGTCCTCTTTGCTGGTTCAGGGCTACTCCTGAAGCCATGAAGTTTGCCCAGCTCTTAGACAGGGCAGGGCAGCCTGGACATGTGGGGAGTCAATGCTTCCAGGTGTAGCCCCAACAGATGGGAGCTGGAAGCCAGAGGATACATGCCTCAGACATTCATCCTTTGGAGAGAGAGACAATTCTACAACATTCTGCTGACCCATGATTCCTCAGTGGGTCCCCAGTAGGACTGAGCCCCTGTTATTCATACATTTTGACTTTTCCTCCTTCTCTGTTACACTCTCCCCTCTCCTTCACTCCTGATTCTGGGATCATCTCCCATATGACCTACTTGCACCACGTCTTTGCTTTAGTCTCTGCTTTTGAGGGAACTTGAACCAAGAGAGGAAGCTCAGGGAGTCCCTAGGAGAGCCAGAAAACCAGGCTGGGAGACCTAAAAACTAGAAATGATGCCTCAAGTCATTCACAGAGCTGATCCTTTGGCAGTAAAACTACTGCCTCCATCGGGCCACAGACATGTCTCTGCTGATCTTGGCACTGACGGTTACCACTAGAAACTCTGCCATTGCCCCTTCGAAGCCAGACAGAGTTGCCTCTACTCTTGACAGAATGTTTCCTCAAGCCACTAATTCCTGATCAAAGCCTGAAGTGAGTGTGTGTGTTTCATTGGTAGACCCTAGATTTTGTGTTTTCTTTCTAGCTGCAAGGAATGTTGGAAAGTAAATGTTTCAGTTACTTATTTTTGTGTAACAAACCACCTTAAAACTTAGTGGCTTAAAACCGCTATTTTATTTTTTAATTTTTTAAATATTTATTTACTTTTGAGAGAGAGAGAAAGAGAGAGAGAGAGGCAGAGAGAGGAAGACACAGAATCCAAAGCAGGTTCCAGGCTCTGACCTGTCAGCACAGAGCCTGACGTGGGGCTCAGACCTATGAATGGCAAGATCATGACTTAGGCCAAAGTCAGATGCTCAACCGACTGAGCGATCCAGGTGCCCCAAACTGCTATTTTATTTGCTCAGGTTAGCTAGATGGCTTCTTTTACTATTCTCACCTATGGTCATTCCTGTGGCTGTTCTATCTGTCTGCTCAGCTGGGCCTCAATGGTCTACAGTGGCCTCATTTACATTACCAGCAGTTGTTTTGCTGGCTGAGTGTTTCTTTCTTCTATATGGACTCTCATCCTCAAGGAGACTAGCCTAGGATTCCTCACATGGCAGCATGAGTTCAAGAGGGTGACAATGGAAGTCACAAGGTCTCTTGAGATATAGGTCCCAAAGTGCCAAAATATCACTTATGTTCAGATTCAATGGGTGGGGAAATAGATACTGTTTCCTGACAAATGGAGCAGCAAAGTCACAGTGCAAAGGGAAGGGCAAATGGGCATATCAGGCTTATTGTGGCCATTTTGCCTATAATCTGACTCAGGAAGTACCTGACTGCTACAATGGGACTTGGGAATTCACCAGGTGGGGAGTTTCTCAAATATACCGAAGAGGTGTTCAAAGGTGCTGGATGGCTCAGAGCGTCAAATTGTCCACTCCAATTGGCTTGTTCCACAGTAGAGTGATTAGATTCTCTGTTCTTATTCCAAGGCCTCTCCTGGCCATTGTCCAGGGAGAGTCCTTCCTGGTTCCAATCTCACAGGTGCATGACCAGGAGGGGACTGAGCCTGGCTTTGGGACCAATGTAGCCCTGAAAGGAGGCACCAGATGCTGGGCAGGACTGAAATCTGAGGCTGGATGTAATTATTGAATAATTAAAATGAGAGTTCTTAATAAGGCATTGTTTAGAAGAAATCCATCGATTTGTACAGACACACACTATCTATCAACATTCATTAGTTGAACAAAATTTTGAGTACTATGTATTTTTAGAATGTGACAAAAGTGAGAATGACTGGGATTACCCTTCCTTGATTAGTGCTTTTCCTCAAAGGAGAGTATGAGTATTAGATAGGAAGAGGAAAGGAAATGAGGGAGAGGGAAGCTAAGGCTTACTGAGGGCCAGTGTTGTGCGGGGTGTCAGACCCCCTGAGCATGCTTACACCTGCTCTCTCCTTGCCTCAGACTTTGAGATGGGGAAATGGAAGCTCACAAAGTTTATACAACTAATGAAGGCAGAGCGAATCTGGATGCAACTTTCACTCCAATATGTATGATTTCTGCGCTTCCTGTGCTTTCTCTGTAGATATACTGTCAGGATCTGCCCGTTTCTCTAAAGACCAGTGTGCTTGTCATTCAAGGACTTGTGCTCTACAATCAGAACCGGTCCTGGAATTTCAAATCCTGATTTTGCTCCTTAGGAACTGTGATCATAATGAAGTCCCTTGACTTCTTAGGTCTTCAGTTTCTGCATCTATAAAATGGGGATAATAATATTAACTCTCTGTAATCTCACTTAAGCACTTAGCATGATGCCTGGTAACAAATAAGTTAGGTATCCACACCAGCTATTCCTGTTCATAACCATTAGCAATTGGTTCTTAGTATAGAACATGTTTTATGCTCTGTCTTTATTATTCAGTCAAACTCAAATAATAGTTTCAGTATTTATACTGAAATAGATTTACTTTTGGGGGGTAATCCTAAATGCTGACTATGGTACAAAGAAATCACTGCATAGACAATCTGATTTGGTTATTAGGTGCTTAGATTCTTGTTGAAATAAATGGTGAAAAAGGAAAGCACTGTGTTGGCTTTTTAATCATATGTTTAGCAGAGATATGAGAAATGACTGAATTGGATTAATTATGGGGTCCTTCAATGGATTGTTTAGTAGTAAATTTGCAGATGTCTATTCAGATAAGTCCGTATGTTAGCTGAATGGTGTGAATTTCAAGTTTACCTGTAGTAGCATGAGAGATGAAACAGCTCATTTCTGAAGAGGGGCTTATAAAAACAAATATCTCCGGTCTCCCATGGTACGGGAGAGTTGATATCATTAAAACTGCAAAGAAAGGAGAAGGGAGGGGTGGTGCATCACTGATTTACATTTATTTCTGTGTTTGCCAAACTCAAACAGGGCCTGTGTGAAACTGTTCTGCATAATCATCACTGCCAACATCTATTTACGGCTTGCTGGTTTCTAGGCACCATGCTAAGTATTTTATGTGTATTTTCTTATTTATTCCTTATGTTAATTCTTAACCAGTAGATACTGTTAGTTGACCCATTTTTACACACAAGGAAACTGAGGCTCAGGGGGTCTAAGTACTTGTTCAAGGACACACAGGTAGAAAAGTGATATAAATCCAGGCAGACTGACTGCAGAGCCCTCACTCTTAGCCTAACTCAAACTTGTGAATGAAAACCTTTGCTGGCAGTGAGATTTCTGTTGGCTCTGGAATAGGAAAAGGAATTCAATGCGTTTCAAGCATAGTTTAATGTCCATGCTTAAAAGTGACCCCTTGTTTCCTTGCTCTTAAGAAAGATGGACAGGAAGCCAGACTTTTCTGCTGGATATGAACAAGGAGGCATGTAGCCTGATTGTTACTGGCAGATTTCCCACGAAGTGGAGGCCAATGTTATGAATAGCAGAACAGAGAGATGGGAAATTCCTGGGTCTTTGATGACATCACCAGCCTCACCCAGAAGCCTGCTGTGCTTCTGGACTTTGGCTAATGTAATAGATTTCCTTATTGGCTGTGGCAGAAACAGCTTGTTGCCTCTCCAATATCCTTCTTTCCACTTTCCTTACTAACCAAACCCTGGTTTTGTTCAGGATGGCCATTGCCAGTTACAAACCTATACATCTCAGTCTCCCTTGTATGGGGTGGCCATGCAACAGAGCTCTAGCCAAGGAGATCGAAACAGAGATCCCCATTGGAGAATTCTAGAAACGTTTTGCTTTCCTAATAAATGCACCATCCTTTCCTTCCTAATGCCTGGAATGCTGGTAGCTGGAGCTGGAACAGAAGTCCTGGTTGTATGAGGGAAAGATCAGAGATTTGCAGAGACCTGGGCTCTGAGCTGCCAGAATAATGCTGGGAGGCCTTACCTCCTTGTTCTATGAGAGAAAATAAAGCCCTAATATGCTTAAAGTAGTGTTTTTCAGCCTTTGTTATTTGCATACAAATGCAATTCTTAACTCCGAAATTGAAATCTTTCATTGACATGGATTCTCTCTTGGTGTTCTGGTTATCTGTTGCTGCATAACAAACCATCTCAAAACTTAGTGACTTATAACAACCATTGTTTTTTTATTTTTCATGTGTCTGTGGGGCAGAAATTTGGACAGGGCACAGCAGGGAGAGGTCATGTCTGCTCCAGGATGTCTGGGGCCTTGAATGGACGGACCTGGGATATCCTAGGTGGTTTCTTGACTCACATATCTGGCACATTAATGATGTCCCCAGGTGGCCTCTGTCTCCAACACATTGGCTTTTTACACATTGGCTCAGGGCTCTGAGAGGGGGAAAGCGGGAACGGTCAGGCCTTTGAAAAGCTATGTCTAGGACTGGTAAGTGTCACTTCTACCTTATACATTGGTCAGAGTTGCCCAGACTGAGAGGAGTAAAGGGGAGAAATTGATGATGGCCATCTTTTGGAGGCAAGCTATCACACTTGGTAAGTTGGGAAGGATTTGTGGAATTGTAAGCAATACCTCTTCTTAGGTATAAGGATAGTCCCTTGAATTTATCTTGTATCTGAAAAGTGTTCAGTACTTAAATGCGGGTTATACTCTGTTGTGTGGGATTTTTACGTTTGTCATCCTCTGGTGCTTGAAAAATTGCCTTTTTGCCATGGTGCCTTTGGAAGGTCAGTAGAAGAAGGCCGGAGAATGCCAGTGGTGTGCATTGGTTAGGGGATAAGCATGGAGGGTGAATGAAAGCAGCTTTTCCCTGAGAAGAAGAGAGATCATTTGGGATTGAAAGTGTGGGAACAAATGAGTGAAGAAAGAACCTGCTAGTTGGTACCTGAACTCAGAAATAATGGGGAATTGATTGCCATCTGAGAGATGTTGAATCAGGAATATTTACTGATCACCTACCACCAGCCAGGTATGGTGCTGCTGTGAACATGGCAGATGTGGGTCCCTTTGCAGGTTCAGTTAAAAAATAATGGTCTCTTTAGAAGATCAAGAGGTCAGGGTTACTTCCAGTTATGGAGATAATGACATATTGGAAAAATGAAGTAAAGCCAAGAAGACAGTAAGAAAAATTGTAGCATACCGGAGTCCAGCTCCAGCAGGTCCAGGGTTCCCTGAAGGATGGAAAGTGTCAACACGAGGGAGATGAGAGTCAGCGAAAGGGGGAGGGAATGAGAGAGCCACGAGTTTCTTTCTGATCACCAGGCAGGCATCTCTGCACTGACCAGATAGTCAGCTTTATTTATTGAAAAAATGTATGGGGTACAAAACAGAAGTGGCAATTGCCTTAGACAATGATTTCTGATGACAAATTCTTTGGTATGTAAAAATTTCCCAGAACATAGATTGGTAGAAGACTCATGCATAATCTTTATCAATAGTGATTGATTGTAGGTGATTTAGATGCTTATCATATGGGGAAGGAAGGTATCCTGAGCATTCAAATACAAGGTAATGTTTTTAGCACAGCAAAGGCAAGATTTAGTTCTTTGTGAGCAGGGGTCAATAGCCTCTTTTCTTGGGGGGAAGTAAAACAGGTTTCTCAGGAAATGTAATATTTGCTCCCATAAACACAAAAGAAGACATTCCTATAATAAGTTCCTTCACAAGGTATGATTAGCATATTTTAGGATGAGGGGGCAAGTCACTCCTGATACCAGTCAACAAGGCACCTTGGGCGTAAGTGCTCAAGCAAAAATAATTGAGTTGGGGGTAGACATCGATCGCCATCTGACGGCAGGAGGCCGCTGCCTTGCAAACCCACCTTACCTCACAAGGGGTTTTCTCAACTTTAGGGAGTTCAGAAAATGGCTTCCAGCAGTAGCACATTTTAGTGCTTGCATTAAACAGATAACTATTTTTCACCATCAAACTTTTAAACAAACAAATAAACACAAACCAAACTAAGCCAGTAACTGTGTGTGGAGGAAGGTCCAAAGTTCCTATCTGAGCCCCTGTGATAGGCGTCAAATATTGTGGAGGTGGATCTCTCATGCCAGAGGCAAAGGGTGATGGAACTCCTTTAGAAGTTGATTCTGAGACCCAAGGGTTGTGTGGTAGTAGAGAAGACATTCAGAGAGCAGTGTTGACATGGATTGGGACATGAGCCACACTGGCCAGGGAGTGACTGTCCTGGTGAACTCCCCTCCTGCAGAGGGACTAGAACCAGAGATTGGTTGAGATTGATGCACTATAAATAGTCTGACCATGGGAGACCCTAAGGCGAATCCTCTAACAGCACCTGGAGATGACCCTAGGTTTTGGAATTAAGCTCTTAAAGAAGCCACCATTTACTGAGTTCCTATTTGGGTTAATTGACCTTAACAGTTTATTTTATTTCTGCTGCTAGGCACTGGGCTGGAGCCTTTCATGTCCATCGCTCAAAAAATCCAGTAGAGGTACAGAGCTTCCCTTAGTCTCTTTCCTGTGAATCAACTCTAAAAGGAGAGGTTTATTTATTTGTTTGTTTGTTTGCTTATGGTGGGTGAGGGGTCTATTATGGTAGCACCAATTCTTCAGGTTTAAGCTAGAAATTCTAGGGTTGCCTGGGTGGCTCAGTTGGTTGAGTGTCCAACTCTTAATGTCAGCTAAGGTAATGATCCCAGGGTTGTGGGATCGAGCCCTACATCAGGCTCTGCTCTGAGTGTGGACCCTGCTTAAGATTCTCATTCTCTCTCTCTCTCTGTCTTCCTCTGCCCATCTCCCCTGTTCACACTCTCTCTCTAAAATAAAATATATTTTAAAAAATTAAGCCAAAAAATTTAGGCTCATTTACAATACTTCCCTCTTTAAAAATTTTTTATTTTTACCGTCTTCTTAAAGAGGGCAGATAGGGAAATTAATTAATGGTGAAATGCATGGATGGGTATAGTTTGATGTCCTCCCAACTGGAAGAGCATGCTACAATAAGGGTATGGACAAATAAGTTGGCTTTAGAGCTGCCCTGCCAGCCATTGAACTGCAAGGGACTGTTATGCATCTAAGAGATGAGTCCTGTCAGCAGGCCCCTAATCCTTTTGTTGATTGTGTTTTCTGGTCATTTTGAGGCATGAGGCAGACAGATTGCTTCAGACCAATACAGGGGTGATGGATGTTGATATTTGTGTTGTGAGAAGATGGTCTTGAGACAGTCCCTGCCAGCTTCTGTCTTGATGCAAGGACACAGAAGCTCAGGGAGGGTCCAATGATAGTCTAAGGGAGGGGTCCTCTCTTCTCCTGTATGAAGAAGGGCAACTGATTGCTTACTTCTCCTGAGCATGAGAGAGGGAAATAGATATCCAGTTTTAGAAACATAATCTAGGACCAGGGTTTGCCCAGGGGCCACATCATCACGGGAGGTAGGGAGGAGTGGACAGGGCAAATCTTCTCTCCAAAAGTATGAGCCCAACTGCCTGTCTTTCTACCTTAGACATGCATTCCTTCCTCTTCCAAGCTTTTCCAGCTTCAAGAGACTTCTACTGAAATACAATTACTTTCCAAAGGGTTGATGTTTTAAATCTGTGCCAGTCCAATTGCCATGTGTGGTGATATCAACAGAAATGGAGAAGCCCACAGAATAAACATAATGCTCAGAACCTGCCCCTGAAACCTGGTAAGAAATGCATAGTATTCCTTTCATATTAAAATTAGCCCAGATGTAGTATGACATGGCACACAAAATGTGCATGGAGTGCGTGAGATCCATCATGGAGGAACTCAGAACACTAAGGACCAGGGTCAGCTTCCTCTGCAGTGAGGAGTATGCATTGTTAGGCTTCGGTCATTATGAGCTATTATGTCTTAAATTAGTCCTCTGCTGAGAGCCCAGTTTTGTGGAACCTTCCACAGTGGCAGAGGGGATGTCAGACTGGGTTCTCTAAGTGGGAGGAGGCAAGGGAATGATTCTTCCTTTTCCTTTCTTTTGCCATCTGTGGTAGATTTCCCTAGCTTTCTTAGGGCTAGTCCAGATTAGGAACATGTGTTGGTTTTCAAAAACCCAGTTACCTAGTGTTAACTATTTGAACACATATATGGACAATTTGTCTTTTTGGGTGGCTCATTACCTTGCTTTCTGTCTCCTCCCTTCTAAAGGGATTCTAATAGATTTTAGAATCCATTGTCTGACCACAGGCCTCCCTTGTGAGTACCTTTCTGTGTGCTTGGACTAGGTGGCCACCACCTGGGTGGCTGACCTGGGCTCATTAATTCTGATATTTTGACACCTCATTGATGCTGATTATGCTAATTGTAGGAACGGTTACAGCCTTGGTTCTGTTTGTTCCATTTTGCTTTTTTAGCTGAAACCTCAGGGGGACTGATTTTTTGTCATGTGGCTCATTTCCATTTTTCATTGCTTTTCATTATTTCTGTGGTAGGCACAGTGGTAGGCTGAAAAAAACCCATGTATTACTATTTTTAACACAATCTAGGAAAATTCAGAAGAGAGAAGAAGTAAGCATAATTTTCCCTGAAACCTGTATCATTCTTCACCTTCCCTATGGCATTCACTTATTTAAAAACAAACAAACAAACAAACAAACAAAGCCTCTGGAAAGTCTTGAAAAATATCAAAACAAAATAGAAATACCACACCTGCTCCAATATTCCTGAGCAAATGGTATGAAAACAAAGTGCAATAGTCACTCGTTCTAACAGATTTCGATACCTACCTAGATACCGTCACCACTTAGATTTCCATACTCACCTGGATCCCATCACCATTTGGCCACAAATATGACTACAGCCGGGAGAGGGGACTTGGAAGACTTGGACTGAAAAATAGCAACAATCTGGCTAAGTCGGTAGAGCATCTATTTCAACTCATGTCATGATCTCATGGTCATGGGATCAAGCCCTGCGTTAAGCTCTGCGCTGGGCCTCTCTCCCTCGGCCCTTCCCTGCTCACTTTCTCTCTCTCTCTTTAAAAAAAAAAGTTTAGGAAAAACAGCAATAATCAACACACTGAAACAACTTTGACTGGTTGATGAGATGGAAGGTAGAAGATTCTAGAATGGAAGTCCGGGGCTATGATGAAATAGGGCAGAGCCATCATGGGCAGAGGCTCCCAGTTTTTATGAGTTTTCAAGTTATTCTTTTCAAGTTATTCTTCTTTTTGTTAAATAATGTGAATGGGACTATGTAATGTGGGCTGCTGACACCCCCAGGGAGTGTTTAGAGGTGTTGGTGTGAAGCTGCTGTGATGTGGACAACAGATGGTGTGTGGAAGTGTTAAGTGTTTTGTGGGTGGAGTCTCTTGTGTCTTTTGGAATGAATGGACATGGTGGAAAACATGATACTGGAAGTGAAGGTTGGAGTCAGAAATAGGAAGGCTCTGAATGCCACACCAACTTTGCAACAGCTCCCACATTCTGGTGACACTGTGTCAGTTGGGGTCCCAGCATATTCATGTTAGGATTGACCGAGGAGAGTTTAATGGAAGGATTATTTATGGGGAGGTGAGCAGAGTGTACAGAAAGCATTAAGGGTTAGTAGATTCCCCTAGGGTTAGTAAGAGAGGCTTGGTCAGTATCTGCAGACCTGACAGTGCAAGGGAGGGTGTGGTCACCTTACCCAGAGGTGGCCAGGCTTGTGTTGTGACAGTTCCCGTCAGGAGTAAAGGTCTTTGTGGTGATTCCATGGGGGGAGGAGCTGTGAATGGGTACCAGCTCCCTTCCCTCCCGCTGATTTCCTACCATGGCTGCCTGTATGAGTCAGGGTTCTCCAGTGAAACAGAGTCAACAGGATGTGTACATATATATATATATATACACACACATACATAAAATGATTTAAGAGATTGGCTCACATGATTTGGCCAGACCAAAATCCTGATGGATGCCGGAGATACAGGGAAGAGTTGCAGTTTGAGTCCAAAGGTTGTCTGCTGATAGAATTTTCTTCTTACTGCGGGGGGAGGGGAATCTCTGTCCTATTCAGGCCTTCAACTGATTGAATGAGGCCCACCCATGCTCTGTAGGGTAAACTGCCTTACTCAAAGTCCACTGATTTAAATGCTAATCTCATCCAAAGAACACCTTTGCAGAAGAATACTGTTTGACTAAATATCTGGTTACCATAGCCCGCCAAGTTGACACATAAAATTAACTATCACACTGCCCATTGGTCAGTCTCAATCAGAAGTCAGAGGATGTGGGAACCCCTTGATTCTATGCAGGTGGATTGGCCTCCCAGACATTGAGTCTGGTAGAGGCTGGGCCTGGAGGGGGCAAACCATTTACTCCAATGTGATGTGGAAGAAAATAAGGTCGGCTTTTACACCCTCACTGCTCTGCTTGGATTGAGGTTGTGGGTCTTTCTGAATTTTAAGTGTTTCCAGAGACCCTGTATAATATAATACCTCCTCTTGGCTCCCAGAAAATGGATACAAGCATCAAGTAGAAGTGAAATCTCTTAAAATGCTGCTGGTTTTCCTTTATGCTTTTACTTACTTTTTTCCCTTAGACGACAAGAATAGCAGTATAAGCCATGTGCAATTTCAAAAAGCAAGCACCTGGACAGTCTGAAGAATCAGAAGACTTTAATATCAAGGTCTGTGTACCTACTTCACTATAATACTATGCCCACCCCCTCTACCCCGCACACCGGCTGTTCTATATTTTCAAAGGATGGCACAGAAGGACTTAAGCTAGCTCCAGAGAGATTTAAGTTAGTTTCAATAAGGAGCTTCATTACCGAGGCTGTGAAATACCAGGAGGTGTTTCTCTGTTGAGTTGTTTTGAATTTAGGACTTATTGAAAAGTAAATACACTAGGGTCAAATTTACATCAAAATGACACACATCAAATGGAGACTCAATGAGTTATCTAGCTACTTGACAGAAATGAAGTTTAAAACCTGATCATTGCCTCAATTCTTCATTTTGTATGATGTGATAGATATGTCTGTTGAGTTCTGAACTGGAGTTCTGCAGGAAGTGACAAGAATCTGAAAGTGTCACAAACAAATAGAAGAGAAGGTGCTGTACTGGAGATATCATAAAGGTCTAAATATGAGCAACCTGCAAGGTGGCTTCCAGAAGCAGAAAAGGCATGGCCACAGGTACTCCCTGGTAGGAGGTTGCAGACCAGCCTTGGTCCTGGTGAGCAGGAAAGTAAATGACGGCTTTACTTGGGCAAGTCTCTTTCCCTTTCTGGGATCTTCTTCCCTGAAATGGGAGACCAGCCAAGTCTCAGTACTGGAGTGGCAGACATGAGCATACAACACCTCCATCAGATAACAGAGCTCAGACCACTTCTTTCTTGCATCTCATGTTTGGTTCAGGACATGAGCCAACTTTAAGTTTGTTTAAGAGAAACTTTTATTCTGGCGATGGCAGATTGGATGGGCAGACATGCTGAAGCCACAGAAAATGTCCGCGTTTGGCCCAAGGAATGTCAGAGGACTCTGAGGTGCCTGGTGGAGAGTCCGCAAAATCAAGACGCTCAGTTGGTGGAAATCTGGCCAAATGAAATTGTCATTTCTTCAAAGTGAATGCAAAGAAACATGGCAGGTCACTTGAGCTTGGTTCCACCCAAAGATGTTGATTTGGATCTGAGTCTCCGTGGGGTTGCTCTATGTCTCAGAGCTGGGATCCAAAGTCTATGGCATGCCATTTTCCCACATAGCTTTGCAATAAATCCCTATTGTCCAAGGTAGTCTGAGTACCTTTTCCTTCTCTGCTTAATAAGTTTGACCTAACCAATACAATCTCAATTAGCTCTAACACTGTGGGATTCTAACTCTACTGTGATGCATATATTGCCAGAGAGGCAGGATGGTACAGGGGCTGGTTCAATGGGCTCTGGGGTCAGATGCCTAGATTCAGTTTGAGTGCTGCCACTGTTAGGTAGGGTATGGCTTAGGTTCCTATAACACAGACCCAAAAGAACAGCACCTTCAGCAAGCAAGATGGAAGTTTATTCCACATTCCCATAACATTGTGGATTTAAATAGTTCAGGGCTGGTGAGGCAACCATGTAATTTGAGGGATCCAGACTCCTTATTATTTTGCTCTACCATCGTTAGGGGTTGCTCTCATCCTCATGCTTTAAGATAGCTCACCACAACATCTCTACTCCAGCCAGAAAGAAGAGAGAAAGGGAGAGGGGGTGGGGCACAGAAGGGAAATTGCTCACACTATTTCAGCTACTGGCCATAACTTAGTCACATGGCAACTCTCAGCTGCAAAGGAGTTTGGGAAATGTAATCTGTATTAGTGTTCTATTGCTGTGTAATATTTTATCACAAATGTGGTGGCTTAAACAAATTTATGACCTCGTAGTTTCTCTGGGTCAGGGGCTCTGGTGTGAGTTAGCGGAGTCCTTTGCTCAGGGTCTCATCAGGCTGAACACAAAGTGTCAGCCAGGATGTGATCTCAGCTGAGGCTCCAGGGGCTTTGCAAGCTCACTGGTTCCTTTTGTTATAGGACTGTGGTCCCACTTTCTTGCTGGTTGTCAGTGAGGGTCCATTCTCAGCTTCTAGGAGTTGTGGCCTGTTTTGCAAGATGGCTTCTCCAAGACCAACAGGAACATTTCTCTGACTTTGAATCTTTTGCTTCAGCAAAGGGCCCTGTTCCTTTAAAGCACTCTTCAGATTAGGAGAGTCCCACTCAAGGTAAACTCTCTTTTTTCATGGATTCATAGTCAATTAATTTAGAACCTAATTCTATCATATTCACAGGTCCTATCCACACTCAAGAGGAGAGGATTATATAGGACATGTCTATCAGAGGGTGAGAATCTTGGGGACCATCTTGGAATTTTGATTACCATATCATCTTTATTTGGGTGGCCATATAGCCAGCCAATAGAAATCAGCACACCTCTGATTTCTATAGTCCTATGACCGGAGAAGGATGAGAAAAAAGATATTGGAATTCACATATCAGTGCTTGCCATAGTAACTTACTAACCATGCTATCTTGGTAAGTTACTTAATTTCTCTGTGTTTCAGCTTCTCTTATAAGACAGGGATAATAATAGTACCTTCCTCCTTGAGTTGGTTGTTGCAAGGCTTAAATTAGATTGCATGCAGAACAGGGCCTGGCACATAATAAAGAACTCATTAATAGTCAGCAATTCTTTTTCTTCTTACTCTTTTTCTTCTTGAGTTTTCTTCTTCTTATTCAAATTCAGGGATGAGACACAGATATAAAACATGGGAAAAATTCAAGATCGTTCCAAAAATGTAGCCATATCTTTAATGACTACTGAGTACTAAAAGGACTTGTGGAAGTCTTTACAGTTTTGACCCTTTTTAGGCAACTACCAGGACAAAGAGAAACCTGCAAAATAGTCCCAGCACCTCACGCTCACTATTGCAGAATAAATGACATCATGCAGTAGAGATGCACCTAGATGATGTCACATCCTATAAGGAGGAGTTGCTATGGCTAAACCTTGGAACTTGACATGCATTCTTCCAGGGAAAGCGGAGTTGCATGATTTCTGTGAACTTGAGAGTCAGTTGTGCCCTGTATGGATACAAAGTGAGTGTGTGTGCATATGCGTGTGGTGTGCCTGTGTGTGAAATTAGCCACGTACTGATTAAATTTTCCTATCTGCTGAAGGGATGGGAGGTTTTGGAGAGCCATTGGAGGAAATGAAACAATGAACTTATCATGCTGCTTGACTCAACAAGCGCTGGGATTTAGAAACTAAATCTGAGCCATTAGTGTGTGGCTTTAGTTTTTTAATAGGAAAATGTTCCACATAGGTCAGGGAATGTTCATGTTAGGGTTGTTTAACACTTTCATATGCTTCTGAGATACCTAACATGGAGCATTGCTTGAATAACACAAAATACAAACAATTATTTCAGACATTTCAGAAATGAAGTGCTACCAGCTTCATTGTGCTCCTCTGCTCTGGTGAGTAATGAAAGACATATTCTTAATGCAAAACAAAAGAGGATTGTGAATATTAAAAAAGCAGGCCAGCCAGCTAGAGTTAAACCGTCGGGATAAGATATTAACCTAAACCACATGTGAAGTGCAGCTGTTTCTGTTGAAGCTTTCATCAGACTCAAGTGGAAAGATTGGTGGGTTTTAATATGTGGTTTCCAGCCAAGCCAATAGGAATCTGGGGAAAATGTGTGTGAAATCAGGGCTCTGCCAGGGGGGTCTGGGGCTCTGGGCTGGTTTTTCTTTCTCTTAACACAAACAGGGTAACCCAATGCTGAGGGCAAGCTTGCTCCATCCAGAGCTTTAGTGGTAAGGCTCTGGGCTGACCAGCCATATGTGGAGTTTTGGGATTCTTTGTACTCCCTATCAAGAGAAATGCATGGGTCCCATGGTGTTAGGAGCAGAGATGAAAGAGGAATCGTCTCATATCTGTTCTCTGCTACTTCCTCTCAGAAACATCCAGAATTCATGCAGTTTCTAATAACTTAGAGTACTGAAGGGTGCCAACTCTATGCAAGCAAAGTGGTGATATGTATGAGGAAGTACATATCTGTCATATGTACATAAGACATTAGAAATTAGTAAATTATCAAAGACATGAGATGAGTACAAAAATAAGGATTGATCATACACAATTTCTTTACAAGGACTGAATTAATTAACTGGCTTAAATGTTGGTCAGGGTGCTGCCTGTTTTGTCCAGCCTGCTACTGGGGTCTTAGATTATTGCAGCGATCTTACATTATTACTTCTGGACTGACTACTGGGTGACGTTGGCCTTCCACCATGTGCCTCCAGCATCACAACACTCCTTTCTGCATCGGAGGCTTGTAACAGAAAGAACCTTTATGGGCCCACAAATTCAGGAGTTGAGGGGTGGAAAATGAAAACATCCAAATTGCACTCAGTGATCTTAGTTGAAATACTACCATTTATATACACTCATTCATGTGTTCAACTAACATTTATTAGGCAGATACAAGATTCAAGGGACTTTGAAAAGTACTCTAGGGGATACAGAGATGTGTAAGGAGGAAAGGATTTGACATTTATTGAGCACATATTATGTACTGGGCATCATGTAGGCTCTTTAATTATATTTTCTCATTTAATTCCCCAAACCTTGAAATTACAAGGCCTGATCTTTGCTCTCAAGAGCCTTCAAGTCTGGGATTAACTAGAAGATAAAAGATAGACCCAAACACCCGCAAAACAAGGTAATTATAATCATATGCCAGAAGAGAGATTTCAATGGGAACCAAGAGAGAACTGGAGTGATTACTTAGAGAATGAAAGAGAGTTCGTTGGAAAGGACCACATTTGAATTGAACATTGAAGGTTGGGTGAGATTTGGATTCACAGAGAGGTAGGACCAGGGATGATCCAGGTGAAGGAAGAGCAGGGGACAGAAGAGGGGAAGCCATAGCTATGAATCATACACTACTCAGGGGTTAAGTGAAAAATCACTTACAGGCAAATTTTCTCTTATTATTGCTTCTTGGGTCCAGCACAGGTGTGGCAGGTGTCTTGACTTTATAGCCACATTGCTTGAGAAATGCATAAAATGTCTAAAGAGACGCTAGATGCATATTTAGTGTGTTGAGATGCTTGAACCACCAGAAGCTGCTCAAATTAAAAAGTGCTGAGGAAAGTGCAGCTTCTCCTTTCCAATCTTATGTTCACGTGCACAGAGTGGAGTGATTGGCTGGCAAAGTGGCCAGCACTGTTGAACTTGTCTTCTCTCTGTCTAGTTATACTGGGGCTGGGTTGTTGGATTTCAGAGTTGACTCTACATAGGATTTGACTCTGAAGATTGAGAAGGACCACAACAGAGTCAAGTCCAAATTAATTACATCATAGGTGAGTGTGTATGTGTGTGTGTGTGTATGTGTGTGTGTGTGTGTGTGTAGTGGTAGTGGTGATGGAAAATAAAGGTAGGGCTAGGCATGGCAGAAGTTTGGATGGCATTTGGTGTAGGATTTGGTGACAGTAAGGTATAAGAATAGAGTATAGGTAAGATTGTTTCAATAAGTTGGAGCTATTGAATTGTAACTGGAAAGCAGAGTTGTATTCTCTGAAAAATAGTCACCCAAATTTCACACTTTGTCATGTTGCTAGAACTTGAATCTGAGTAGAAAGCAAGTGCCCTTTCTAATGCAGCCCCTGTTCCTGATGGGATGTTGACAGTCACCATGCTTGAGGTTAAATCAATCAGGCCCCTAAGCATGAGGCACTAGAGAGGCTACAAAGATGTTTGAGAGACAGTCTCTCAATATGAGGACACCTGCCATCAGATTTAAGGCCCACACTCATCTAGTATGTCCTCATCTTAACTTGATTATATCCGCAGAGTCCTTATTCCCAAATAAAGTCACATTCGCAGGTACCAGAGGTTAGGACCTCAGTATATCTTTTTGGGAGACACAGTACAACCCACAACAGATATCAGTGTGTGAACTGGCTGGAGGCAGAGCTCCTGCAAAATAAGGAGGGGGTGATAATGGCACTATTTCATAGAGTTTCTATGTAAGAAGATGTGAACAAGGTGCCTGGGGCTCAGTCAGGGATGACATCTCAGCTGTGGTGCGACGTGAGCACTTTCTTAAGGATGTATGGCATTTGGATGAAGAAGTGGAGGGAAATAGGGAAGAATGATGTGGCTGGACTCACAGAGGTTGGCATGTGTGAAGTATCTCAGAGGATGGGGAGGAGACCAGCTGGCACGAACAGGGGAGTTCCCTGGACAGTGGTGGAGGTTGAGGCTGGAGAGAGAAACTGGGGCCACCTTGTGGAGCTGCCAAGCATCATTAGACGAACTGTTGGACTGTATTTCCCATGTTCTGGAAAGCTCTGCCCAACAGCCCCAAATACATTCAGAAGACAGAGACAGGCATGAAGGATGGATCTTGAGTCCAAATCTGCTTCTGAAGTATATCCCATTTGAGAAAAGCTTGTGGTCCAGCCAGTGAAGTAGCCCAAAGAAGATCTGCCATCTCTGGTAAGGGCATCATGAACTTAAGCCAATATGTCATCATCAAGGTAGAGCAGCAAGCAGAAGGCCAGGGTCTTGACCCTTCTTTCTGGGCTGCATCTTTCCCATCTGTAAAGCAATGACTTGGGCTGTGACACACTGCAATTCCTTGACCCTTTATAATATAGTGGTCTAACTTCTATTTGAACAGATGTAAACCAAGTTCATTTGTAAATTTTGCTTCATTTGATATAGCATCTCCATAAGATGGATACAGCAGAGGCATTTTTACCCCGTATGGACGGATGAGGATGTAGACTCAGAGAAAGATCATTGACTTGGGGAGGCGTTCAGCTGGTTAATGTCAGAACCAGAAGTTGAACACAGGTCTTCAGTGCTTTCTGTTCTACATAAATGCCTCCTATATAATCAGTCCCTCTGTTCATTTGTTCATTCATTTATTCATCTAATGAGTCAATAAGCACATATGTAGTGAAGGTCCACTGTGTGCCAGATACCTTGCTAGATCCTGGAGATAGGTGGATAATTTTGGTAGGATTCCTCCTCTCGAGAAGTGCACAGTCTACCAGCTCAGCTTGAAGCTTTTACTAATGGTGAGGCATAGACTAGAATCCAGGTTGTGTGTCCTCCTGACATCAAGCCAAGCTTACCATGAGATCAAGGGTCTACCGGACAATGCTCTTAGGCCAGCTTTGTTTCTTATTTTTTTATTTTTATTTTAATTAATTAATTAATTCAGTTGATAAACACAGGGCTTGCTACTGAAAGCACATCTGACTTCTTGTATAGTTTAGTCAGTATTTATTATCAGGAACACTTAAGGTTAAATAGAGAGATTAGCAAAAGGGGAGCTCTGAAACTGAGTCAGTTACACTACTAAAATAGTAGCTACTTCAAAAAGAGAGAGAGAAAAAGAGAGAGAGAAAGAGAAAGAACCTCTCAGGCCACCATCCCATATATTTCCATTGCATTTCTCAGTTGACAAAACCCTTTAATATGTGATGGGCCCTTTGCTAGGTGTTATAATCTGAGGCAACATCTACTTTAGGATTAGGCAGACCTTGGACCCCACCACCTCTAGGTGAGTGACCTTCACCATTGCTCTGCACAGCTCAACCTCTGTTCCTCCTTTAGAAAATAAGGAGGGGTGATAATGGCACTACTTCCTAGAGTTTCTGTGTAAGAAGATGTGAATCAGGTGCCTGGGGCTCAGTAGGACCTCAAATATGAGCTCCTTTCCGCTAAGTCTCAGTGATGTAGCCCAGCTCACTTTGCTGGTAGGTTCTTCTTTGCATGTGTTTTAGACTCTATGCTGGCCTTTGGGAGAAGATATGGCTTTCCTGACTCCTATCTCTTCCAAGATTTTTACATAGTCATCTGTTCATTAGCCAGTAAGGCAGATCGGCAAGGTGGACCTTGGGAGACCTCTGATGGAGTCTACTATTTTTAGTTGCTTTTAATTTGGTCAAATTAGTGTCTGAATGCATAGAATGATGTGCCTAAGTTCACAGTCACTGATCCTGTGTGTGATCCAGATCCTGAGTTCTTCCTATTAAGCGCCCATTCCAAGATGAGGGTCTCAGAAGTGGGGCCGTCCTCAGTGCTTTTGCGAAAAGAGATCGCTGGGTACCCAGACTCAGGTGCTACCTTTGCTCAAAGATCAGCCCGGGGGTGTGGAATGAAACACATGGCTTTGTTTTACAGCTAACATTTTAACTTAATCTGTTCTGTTCAGCTTGTCTGAATTTCAGGTTGGTAATGAATAAGGATGACCGCTCACATGCTGGTCCCATCTACTGGTGATAAAAGTGATCCAGAAATATGTGGAAACCCCAGGAGCATTTAGATAGATTCCTTAAACTATGACTCTCCACCAAATTGCCTTTCTGGGGTTGGAGTGTAATGAGCATAAAAATAAAATTTAGGGTGATGAACAGTTAAAGTCTAAGAAATTGTAAGCAATGGAAGCAGGAATTATTCATTCTCACTAATCCTGGCACAGCGTCCAGTGTTTGCTCACCATCTCATACATTGCTTCAGAAAAAAAAAAAAAAAGCACAAAAACCAAAAACACAACAAGTAGAATTTGCCACAGGGACACAGGCATTCTGGAGCCAATGGAGCTGTTGGAAACACTCTATAAATCTCGTCTCCTGTACCGTGACCTTCAGCCCACTGGGGACAGCACTCACTTTATGTTCATCCTGCAAAGCGCTGTAGATGAGACTTACAGCAAGACCCAAGGGCTCCGTATCCGGCTTCTTTGCCAGGTGAACAAAGGAAAAGACGCTGCCGGTTTTCCCAGCCAGAAATCGAGCTCCCATTCGAGCCACCAGAGAACAGCAATCCTCTAAATGAGGTCACCATGCTCTGAAGGGCGAGCAATTATGTGCCTTTTCTCTTGCACTTATTACTCTCAGTATTTAATAGGGAAGCCTGTAGCATCCCTTTGTCTGCCCTGTTCAGATGCTTTGTCCATTACACAATCAAACTGGTGCAGAAAGTGACTGAGTTTGGTAGAGGGAGCCTCACGTTTTTTTGGTAGAGAGCTTTTGATTTTATTTTTCCAATTTAATGCAGGCTGTGCCTCTGAGAAATGCTTCTGTTAATTGGAAATGGGAATAAACCTGTGCCAGGCCCTTGCGTGGCAAGGCCTGATCTGTCCGGCTACTGAGGGCATCTGGTTTCTAAATCCACGCCAGGGCTGAGACCTGAAACTGGGTCCCTGGGTGAGAGAAATCAAGGCGATGGGGGACCGGCATGCCTTGCCCCACCTCCCCGACCAGGCAGCGTCTGAGACGTAGTCTGGGACCAAAGTTATGAAGGGCGATGCTGCAAGGAGATTTGCAGATACAACAGTTGTCTTGTCATCGGATGAGGAGCAATGTTTGAAGAAGCTCAGAGGGGGCTCTATTTAAAATTCTGTACCATATTATACACTCCTGGGCGCAGCTCAATCCCCGTGTTCATGACATCTTCCCAGCAGTCTCTGTGGGGCTTCCTCTTGTCTCAGAATCTGACATGCTGAGGGTCGCTTGGCATTCATTTTGGCCCTGAATCATCTCCAGCTATTGACTGTGAGTTTTATTGTTTCGGCAGCAGGACTGTAGTTTCCTTGAGGGCCCCTTGGAAGGTTCTTGTTCATCCCTGACCTTAAGCAGATGCAGGCAGGAGAAGTGAGTGCATGCCTGAGTTTCCTGGTCTCTCTCCTCCTCAGCTCTCTCTCCTGGCCCTTTGCTAATGGCTCTGTGTTCTCAAGGCTAAGAGGACAGCACTGGAGAGTGGTCCAAGGCACAGAAAGGGAAGCACAGCCTTTCTGCATACTACAACATCTGGCAGGAGGGTAGAATGGCTGAAACAGAGAAGCTTTATGCCTTTGACTAAGCAGGGACCTGACCAGGCTCCCTGGAAAGAGTAGGGGCTGCCCGTGTGTCTCAGTGGGTGTCTTTACATGGCTGCCAGCTCTATCCTTGACTGCCAGGGGTTACCTTCCTGCCTCCAGGTGCCATTGTTAGGGGAGACCCAGGCTGTAGTATTAGCAGCAAACCTGCTCTGTGATCTTGCGCTTGATATAGTGGCTTATCTGTGCCAATCAAGTAATAGCTCCTCCCTTCCAAGCCTCTCCTGGTTGATAAGGGGATCAAGAGATAGGGAGATGTGTGAGCCTGAGGGTGTGTTGCACGCATGGGAGGTAGAATTGTACAGTGGTCAGTACACTGCATGCACAGGGTCTGACCACACAGGCAGGAATCCTGATTCTACCATTTAACAACCGCATGACCCCAGCAAGTGATTGTAATTCTTTGGGCCTCAGTGCTCTCATCTGTCAAAAGATCTCAATAGTGGTGCCTTCCATATAGGGTTGTGTGGGAGCAATGCACACCCAAAAGCGCTTGATGTGCTGTAAGCACACCAATGTTAGATCCTCCCTAAGGAAAGTGCTAGATTATTGGGCTGGATCTTTAGCTCCTCTTCCTTGCGTTGCTGTAGAGCACATACATTTTCTTCAAGCCACCTGACTGCTTCACTCTTTCCTTGCTAGGCTCTGACTCACCCTGGGGAAACAACTGTGTCCTATTCATCTTTGTCCCCTGTGAACGGTGCCTGCTGTAAAGAAGACACTGGGTGTGGGTATCTATGGCGACAGTCTGCAGATAAAGCTTTGGCAGCATGGAAGCCATATTTGTATCCTAGTTAGCGAGAACACAGGCTCTGGAGACAGACTGCTTGGCTCTGTTCTCTTCTTTGACACTATCTGTGTGACCTTGAGCCACTTACTTGGCTGCCTTTCCCCTCAACATCCTTCCTTGTGAAAAGGGGGAAAATAATGGAATCTAATAC
Organism: Cryptoprocta ferox; assembly: GCA_028646485.1. NCBI lineage: Eukaryota > Metazoa > Chordata > Mammalia > Carnivora > Eupleridae > Cryptoprocta > Cryptoprocta ferox. Next base: position 89,786,133 of record CM053578.1, read on the forward strand.
ATGTGGCTGTTATAAGGATTAAATGAGATGGTACGTATAAAGCACTCTGTGTGCAGCCTGACTTGTAAGCTCTCAATAAATGTTAGCGATTATTATGGCTGCTATGACAAGTTCTGTGCTACGTATAATGTCTTAATTCCTCTAATTCTCATGGGAGCCCCAGTGGTGGATGTCGTTACCCCACTTCGCAGATGAAGAAACCGAGGGGTTGTGGAGTAAAGATGCACATCCAGCATGTGGCTGAGCCAAGACGCAATGCCACATCTGCCGGTTTGGGGGCCAAGTTCCCCCTTGGCTATGAGGGGCTGAGTGTGCAGCTTCTAGTGTCTGTCTGCTTCTCATGGGGGTGGCAGAGCAGGGCCGGCAGGTGACACCTGAAACCAGCTAGAAACCTGTCCACCTGCTGGCTTGTCCAGGCTGGTCTTGGTTCCGGCTCCCTGGTAAGTAGCTGCTGTGAGGCAAGACAGAAGCCAACATGAGGGAGGACAGATGGACAGAACTTTGGGCTCACTTCTCCTCCGTGTCTGGCTCCCAGACCCTATCCCAGCCTCTGAGGAGCTCAGTTAGGTTTCCAGAAGCCTTCTCTGAGGACTGTGCTATTCCATGATGACGATGTTGTCTGAACACCTGCAAATTGTTTGAGTGAAGGTTTTCCCAGTGTTTTCCGAGGTGTCGGAAGCAGGCTCACTTCTCCGCAATTTGCGGGGTCAACAAAACAAAACAAAACACCAAATAAAAAACGAACTCAGGGCCCATGCTAGCTGTTCCTCAACCTGGCATTCATCACTATCACTGTCCTGGTTCTTGAGCACTGTTGGCTCTTTCAGTATTCTAGAAGCATTTAGAACATCATAGGGTACAATTCTGGCAGATGCAGTTTATCTGTCTAGCCTGATTGTCCTCCTCCCTTAATCCTGTTATCTGTCATGATTTCTAATTTAATGTTTGGGGGTGAAATAGGGGCACCAGGGAACAATAGGTTTGCATAAAAACAATATTAGAAGGGGGCACTTGGGTGGCTTGGTCCGTTAAGTGTCTGATTCTTGATGTCTAATATTTTAGCTCAGGTCATGATCTCACAGTTAGTTGTGAGATCAAACCCCATGTCTGGCTCCACGCTAGGCATGGAACTTGCTTGGGATTCTCTCTTTCCCCTTCTGTCTGCCCCTTCCCCCACTCACACACTCTCTCTCTCTCAAAACAAACAAAACAAAACAAAACAAAATAAAACAAATAATAACAAAACAATAAACAATAAAAAACAATGAAAAACAAAAAAATAGCAAAAAACAATAAAAAACAAAAAACACAAAAAAACCTCAAAAAAATAAAACAAAACAAACAAAACCAAAAACGAACAACCAGATCTGTCTCTGAGGTCCCCTGATAGTTGCTTTCTCTCAAATAGATAAAAGAGCAACAATTTTCCTTGGTTAGTTTCCTCTTTCTGATGTTTGATGGGAGTATGATAGAAAGGATAGATTTTAGAGTCCAAAAGATTTGGGTTCAAATCCCTCCTCTGCCACTTAAAGGTCCCTGAATCTTGGACAAGTTCTCTGTGGTCTGAGCCTGCCCGTGTCATCCTGAGGTGGGTGTGGCAGGGCCATCCTCATGTGGCTGCCGTCAGGATCAAGAGGCCCTTCAGAACATGCAATAAATATGAGTTTCCTGCCTTTAATGTTTGAGCAAAGTGAATCCAGATTTCCTTCATAGCTTTTATAAACTCACCAATATATTATTACCATTTTTTAGAATGTAGCCTTCACTTTCTGTGGGTTTCTTAATAATTAGCTTCTGTAAGAGAGGGAAGGGACTTTTCATGACAAAGGAGGGCTGTAGGACATCATCAATAGCCCTTAATCTCCCTGGGTGCTCACCGTGCTAAGGAGAACAATAGATTGGTTACACGTTATGATTAGTCTTATTTTTCTGCCGATTCAGAGAGCATAGTAATAAAAAACCATCTAGTACTTATCAGGTGCTAGAAATGATTCACTCCTTTGGTGCTTACAAGGGTCCAGTAAAGGGAGTACTATAATCTTCATTTTACAGATAAGGATATTAGGCTCAGAGAAGTTAAGTATCTTGCCCAAGGTGACCCAACCCATAAATGGTGAAGCCAGGATGTGAATCCTGGTGGATTCATTTCTTATTTCAGGTCTGTCTCCTCTGGGCTCTTCCATTATTTCAACTCTTCTTGATATTATCTTCTACTTTCATCTGTGGATGGAAAAGTGTTAACAGTGGAGGGTTGGGTACCCACTGATTAGAAAAAAAAATTAAACCAAAGAAACGGAAACCCGCCATCACCCTCCGGCCCGCCAAAAAAGTAGCACAAGGTGGATGTTCATGGAATGGGTCTCAGCTGTGGCAGGAGAGGAAGGGAGAACAAACTTGGAGGATCAAAGACTGTTCTCTGTGGTTACCCACCGAGTTTCATCCTGAGCATTACAAAGAAATAAGGGTTCTTCAGAGTCTTAGGGCTTTGGCTTTGTGGGGGATAAATTTGAATTCTCTCTTTGTCGTTCATCTTGGAGACCAACTCAGATTTGGTTGAGTTCCTTCAGTCACTGATACAGAAAAATGGAACCAAATTGGCTCCCTGTTCAATGGCTGGATAATAAGCTCCCAAAAAGCTTGTTCCCAAGTCACGGTGACAGTACCGTGTGAATGTAAACGGGGACTTTGTATATGGAGCTTCTTTGTAAATGAATAAGCAAATATAAAGGCTTATTATTACAAGCGTAGTGGGTGTTGGAGGTTGGAGTGTTGGAGGTTTTAAAACGAAGGGGGAACCGTTGGTGTTCTCTGTTAGAAAGAAATATTAGGTAACTGGATAGAACTCTGTAAGTAAGCAATGTTTAGAGGCGTTGCTCCAAATTGGAAGTTGTGTGCCTGCGAGATCAACTCTGAGTGGGTGTAATGCTTGGGAAAGACATAAAGGCCTGAATTATTGGAGGAATGTAGGGAAGAGAGGGCAGAAAAACACCTGAGCATTGTGTTAAAATAAAAGTACAGTAAAGAAGCATGGGGGCAAGATCAAGGAGAAGAGAGCTCTTGGCAGAGACCGCTTCTGTAATTTATCCCAGACCCCTTAATTCCTGACCACGACCCTGGGGAGGAGATTATCACCTTCCCCAGCCAGCACAATTGGCTGGTATGGAGGTTGTTAACTTGAGAAAATCACCAGAGATAGTACTGGACAACTTCAAAAGTCCACTGTCTTTTTCAATGAGCTTGTTGTAAAGAGGCTTAAACGGAATACTAATAACAGCTAAAGATCTAGCTGCAGGTGGCTGTCCAATTCCAATCAAAATAATTTCCCCCCAGTCTTAGTGGATAAAGGAGGGCAGAATTAAAAAGGGAACCGAGAGTGATTTTTGGCACGGGCACCCAGTCTGTTGTAGAGGAAGACTATTGGTGTTGGCAGAGTGCAGTTAGGTTTCTCCCCAGCAACAAATTTCCCTCTCCCCTCAATGGCTTGCAAGGCTCATACGCAAATGGCTTTGTGTTGGTTGTATGCAGCTGCACACACCATGAGGCATTTGCCTCAGTCAACGGTACAGTGGAGGGAATGAGGATTTAAAAAAAATCGGAATTATTATAAACAAATATATCGCCCCTTTTTCTGGAAGTTTCCATGCTGAATGGAAAACATTCTCTTTGATGATTACAGACTTGATGTCATCAGGGTTTCTTCCTTTGGGGTAGCTTATGTTTAACTAATGTTCTATCAGAGTTTCTAGGACTGTGTTCCTTGATAATGAATATATCTCGAATAAAAGTTCTAGTACTCACGATCGCCGAATGCCAGGTTGAACAAAATTTGACAAGTATCTTTACTGCAGGACTTTCCAGAGCCTTGAATATGCAAATTTGTTTTGAATCGCCCAGAAAGGGATCAACTGTTACTCTGCAATGATCTGACCTTTTGTTTCATGGATGCATCCTGGGAAATACTGCTTTCTTTAAAAAAGAAAAAGCCATGGCAAGTAGTGGCTTCCGTGAGAAGCAGGTTGAGCAGGCATTTACTTTCCTGGCTGTCCTTGGAGAGAGGAGGCCTGAGTCAGGTGTCATACAGAGCACACAGTGGGACATGGGCTTGGTGTGTTTGTGTGTGTGTGTGTGTGTGTGTGTGTGTGTATGTCCACACGCCTCTGGGCTGGTGGTTGGAATGGAACAGTAGAAAGGTGAAGGTAGAATAGTCGAGAATATGCCCTCCCTCCCCTCCCCCCCCCCGGGGACACCCAGACGAATGGATTTCCTTAAGAACCCTTTCTTCCCAACCCTCAAGCGTCAAAGCCTAGTCCTAGGTGGAATTGTTGTAAACGCTATTCCCAAGTGGCTCAGTATTTATAGCTTGTCATTGACGTAAGCAGCTCTCTGCAGCTGAAAATAGTGACATCCAGTCATTTGGGCCAATTTGTGAATTTTCCTCAGGGACCTGTGTTCGGGGAAGTAATTTTATGGCAAGAAGAAATCGCTGGAAATGGTTGTTTTCCTGAGCAGTTCTGTCCTCTTACTTACCCTTAAAAAGGAGACAGGACTTTTCGGATGGCTCTAGTCCAGACACCTCTGGTATAGCGAACAATCTAGTACAGCGAACGATCCTCGTTGGTTGCGTCAGTTCTCGTGGGGTTGGTCATTTTGCTAGTCTTCTTTCATCGTTGCCTAAAAGGGTT